>JANAVB010036615.1:16181440-16568940 GCA_029216955.1 Iris pallida | reverse complement strand
GATATATATAGCATTTTTGTCCACAAACGCCAAAGAAAATGAAATTTTTAAATCTGAAAATTGCTGAGAAACCCAATTTCGGGGTTGGTTTGTATGAAAAATCCACCCGCAAGATGAGTTTTATGAAATGTCCAAAATTATATATTTTTACGTTAAATATTCTAAGATTCCCTTTAGATGCTCTGTATTTACAAAATTGTCATCTTTATAATACCATAACTACCCTTCGCACAAACTCAAATTTGGATTGCGATTTTCGTCTTCTTCTTCACGAGAAATCTGAATTCCATTGCTCTCATATTCAGCAGAGATCACAAAGATCGTTCGTAATTCACTGTGCTTTTCTTCGGTCAAACTCCGATCATCGCTCATCATCATCATCATCATCATCATCATCATTGTGGAGAGATTTGAAGTTTTCGACGATTACGTCAATTGTGGAGAGAAGATTTTCTTCTTTTCCATAAAAATTACCATCGTTTTGAAAGAAGAACGAAAACTCTTGAATTTTTGTTCCTGGCAAATTTTTTTCGAATAAAAAATTTTAAAAATTAGGTTTTAGGTTTCTTTCGACTGTTCTCATTTTAACACGAAGAATGACCATTTCCCGTGCTCCGTGCTAAAACCACGAAGAATGGCCTTATCCATGTCAAAATGATGGAGAATGGTCATTCTCCGTGTCAAAATGACGGAGAATGTCCATTCTCCGTGTTAAAACCACGGAGAATGGTCATTCTCCGTGTTAAAATGACGGAGAATGGCTCCGTGATAAAATGACTGAGAATGGTCATTCTCCGTCATTTTAATACGGAGAATGGCTATTCTTTGTCAATTTAACAAAGAGAATGTCCATTCTCCGTGTTAAATTGATAGAGAATGGTCATTCTCCTTGTTAAATTGACGGAGAATGGCCATTCTCCGTCATTCTAACACGGAGATGGCTATTATTTGTCAATTTAACAAGAAGAATGGTCATTCTTCGTGGTTTTAGCAAGGAGAATGGTTATTCTCCGTTGTTTTAGCACGGAGAATGGCCATTCTTCGTGGTTTTAGGAAGGGCCATAACTTTTGACTGGAAGGTCGAAACGAGGCCCGATTTGTCGCAAAAGGAGCGTATTTTTAAGGAACCGAAGATTAATAGCTTCTTCGATAGTCGGCCTTCCGAAATTTTAGAATCACGAAAAATGATGTTTGGACCTCCGTTTTAACAGTTTTACCGTTTGTCCGTCTTTCCGAAATTTTTCGACGAGTTTTTGAAGTAAGATTTTAAGATTTCGGAAAAAAAAAATCTAGATTCGAAACTAAGCGGCGTATGGAAGAAGAGGAAGTATCGAAATATTTTTTTTGAAGAATAGGGTTCGGAGGTGTTTTCAACAAATTAGAAGGACAAAAAGGTCATTCAAAATCCCCTTTTATATATTTTTCGCTAATTCTGGACACGCGATGGAATGTTATTTTACGGTGGATTTTTCATAAAACTTTTACAATTTTTGGACATTTCATAAATTTTTCCTTTTTAAATCACCATAGCCTATATCGTTTTCTGTTTATTTTTAATTTTTGAAAATCAACGAAAATGCCATAACAACATTTTATACCCTTTTTGGAAAATTTTGTAATCCTACAGTTAATATCAAATTTTATTATCCTATAGAAAAGTTTCTGATAATTTTTCTAGCAAAATATTTTATTTTAGAATACTTTATAATAATTGTTGCTATTAGCACTCCTAGAATGTCATTCGGCACTCTTCTTTTATTTTTTAACATTCAAATTCCACATCTACCCCTACATTAAATATAGAATTAATGTGTGCATGCACGAAGGAAGGTGTGTAGGATGACATTTTAGGAGTCATTTTAAGAGTGCTAATAACATCACCCTAATAATAATACAAAGTTAAACTAATATCTAATTAGAAATTAAAAAACAAACATACAACCTCAGGGTCTATAGCCCTGTTTAATTCAATAGTAATAAAATAGGTTAATTAATAATTGATTATGATTATTATAGACACATATCACCAATGGAGCCTAACAATGTACCAGCCGCAAGATATTAATAAGGATCCCAGTCCAACAAGTACTCCCACCCATGGGGAAAAAAGATTGAAGGGACCCTCATCCCCACAACTCAACAAACATAGATCCAGATTGACAAACATTCCTACTTTCTAGTAACAAAATACATTTCCAGCAACTGCTATTATCATCCATGGACCATATACAAACAGCTTGAGATCAAAATACCATATGATATCAAAAAAAAATTACTGCAGAAGAAAAATATATAATCCCGCATCCTACAAACAAAGACAAATAAGAGAATACTAAAGTTTTGAATGTAAACCTAGAAAGTGTTTTATTAGAACATTTACAATACAATGACACCAATGAAAATGCCGAGAAGTAATTTTCATTATGAAGTAATGGCTAACTCAGAAAATTCTTAGTTGTCGCAACTAAAAAAGAAATTTTTCCTGGGAAACCAGTTCTTTTTCTACTTCTCAGCCTGCTGAAATTGCTGGGATTTGGTTTTAAAACCATATGAACACATGAAAACAGATGTACAGAACACCTTCTAGAAAGTAAGAGTAAGACGCTTCAAGAATAACTACCATGCCTGAAAAGAAGTATAGACCGATATACAGCAGCAATGTGGAGGAAGACGATGAGCACTATAAGGATATCATCTAGAAAGCCCACAATCCCCAAGATTGCTGTGTGAATAAAGCAGATGTTAATAGAACACATTCCAGTCAGGTACAAGAAATAATGTCCAAAAGATTCTTTTTTTTATTTGATTACATTGCGATTACGATTATATTACAGTGTACCAAAAGGGGGGTCTCGGTCGAGGTAACATACCTTCAGGAAGAATGTCAACAGGGCTTAGTACGTAGACTGCACTAAGTATCATCTGCAGATAGGATGACGTATCAATTTCAAGTAGAGGGAAAAAGGAACCAAGTGATCACTTTACCAAAATGTGTCTAGCAAATATCATCAGTACAATAGCTGGCACCTAAGAGTTTGCAAGGTTTCAAAGATCCTAAATTATTTACGGCTGATATGAGTATTATCGCGACTCTTCTGCATCAGAACAAACTTTTGGCATCTCGATTCATTTGGTTGATGAGAGAAGGTTAGGGCAATGTTTAGGCCCACATCAGGTTGGGAGATATGTTGAGGCATTATATATAGGGTTTGACCAGTTGGTCTCTGACTTAATATGGGTCAGGCCCTATGTTGCGTGCCTCAACTTGGGTTGCTCTTTTCCATGTGGCCCACCGTCCCAAGCATCTGACGCACACGATCATATTTACCAGTACATGGGTCAAACAAGAACACCTATTGACATATCTAGATTTGCTGCCAAGAAGAGGCAACGATAACAATAGCTTAAAGTAAAAAAAAAAAAAAAAAAAAAAAATCGAGCCACATGAGAAACAATAGGCAACTAAATTATATGACGTTCCAATCAGAACAAAGAACCCCAGTGCAAGGATATTTTTAGCTTGAGATACCACGTATCTATAATTCTGTAGTGTTGTCCGTCCAGTAACTTCATATAAATGTAAGGTCAAACTGAAGGTACCCCCTCCGTTATAGAGGTGGGTGCACACATAACCTATAGGTGTTGAGTGGACCGGTCCGGGTTTGACCAGGCATGGGCCGGGCCCAGAGATCAGAACCCAAACCCATCTCGGCCCGCAACCCGGAAAAATATGGGTCGGGCTTAATCGGGCTGGGTCCGGGCCGGATCCGGGTTGGCCTGGTTTAAAAAATAATAAAATATGTATACTTAATTAATTAATATATATATAAATATATATATATATATATATATATATATATATATATATATATATATATATATCGAGAGAGAGAGAGAGAGAGAGAGAGAGGGAAAGTTGGGTGTTGTGGTTAGCATCTTGTGTTAATATACCACAGAGGTTGTGGCTTCAAACCCTTTCAAAAGCAAAAAAAAAAAATTATGTGATATATATACACATGGGGTAGTAGGTGGGGTCGATCGGGCCTAACCGGGCTCACCCACCGGTCCGGGTTAACTGGGTTGGAGGGTAAAATCCGTCTCGGACTGGGTGGGGAGCTGGGCCTGCCCGAGTTTGCGAAACCCTCGTAGGGATCGGTGAGCCCGACCCGGAACGGGTTTCGGGCCGCCCGGCCCACTAAATACCTTGACACAAAACCCCCCATAACTTAATTTTTAAATAGATATCACCCTTTCAGTATTGTAAGGGGATATCTGCTCCTTTATCCCTATATATGAGACCTAATAAGCAGTGAGCTATTAATAACATCAAATTATTTTGCGATTGAACTTACCGCGAACGTCATCCGAGCCCTGATAACAAGAGGGAGCGATCTCTGCGGATCCATAAGTTCTCGTAACAGCCTCCGAATAAAAAATGGAAGGTCCCATACCCTCTGTGGAAAAAAAAATTATGCATAAACAGTTGAACTTCGTTGCTGATGACTGGGAGCGGGACTATACAAAAGCGAAGTCGTAAAAGGTTACTGTATCCCAAATCATGATTTACTTCATAAAAATCGAAATGGAAACTCGTATAGATATGTAAGTCATGTCAACATTCAACTACAAAACATATATCTGAACATAGAAAAGATGATCATAGCATGTAGAACTTACGAAGTTACGAGTAGTAAATCAAAATCATATATCAAAGTCTCACACACACACACACATATATATAGGGATCGGGATACTTGCTCATAAGCATCCCCGCATGTTTCCCGAAATAGCAGCCGTTGGATTTTTTTTTTTTTTTTACCATTCAGATTAGATCAAAATCTCGCAAGAAATTGAGTAGTTTTAAGGATCTAATATGAAGGATCAAAAAAGACAATATAACGGCTGCTATTTCAGGGAACATGCGGGAATGCTTAAGAGCGGATATCGACAAAAAAATTTATACAGGTGATTAGATAAGAAGATAAGGTAAAAATGTGCTTGTAAGCTTGTATACAACTAAAGGTAATAGAAAAGGTAGAACAAGTGGCAAAACTATGAAAGTAGTCCTTCGCCAGCTACAGAGGTAATGCAATGTACACAAAAGAGGTCAAGCAGAGATGATTGAAGCATCAAACAAAACCCAATAGCTTAAGACCCTTCCGATAAAAGATATAGAAGATGCACTAATGACACAGAACAGGTTTGTCGAGTCATGACTCAGATTTGATGAATCGAGAATTAGAATCAGAGGTCAATAAATTATGGGAGAATGCACTGAAGAAGAAAAAAGTCTTAGAATTAAGTGACTTTAGATATTAGGTGGTAATGATTTTGAGCCATTAAAATAATGATTTCCCACATCACAATGGTATCGACCACACGAAGCTACGAATTAATACAACTCGATTAAAGTAAAGACAAACCCAGCTTACCATATATGGACGTGTCTTACACTCGGCCGTGTCTCAGTCCATGCCTTCACAGTTCACATCGTTTCTTCTATTAATCCAATTAAGATAGCTAGTTCAAGTGGACAGCTTCCTTACAGTGACTATACGGCCAAGAAAATGGTTATAAATGACAAGGATTTAGGCCTATAAAAATAATCTATGTTACTTTATGCCAAAAACAACAAAGAGAAAGTTAGTAGTTGCTATTTAAAAATAAATACATCAGAAGTGTGATAGTTTAGCAGAGAGCAATGTTGAAATGTTGAATACAATGATTTATTAGAAGATACTCATGATCAGGTTCATGTCTAGTGGCCTTCTTGCAGAGGTTGATCTAATGAGCCTAATTATAGAAAGAGATTTAGACCTAGAACTTCATACCTTAACTCGTAAGTTAATTATACAAACAAATAATGATTCATGAAGGATAAATTAGTTCAAAGGAACAAAAGTAACTGTGGGGTTAGTGGTAGTTGCATTTTCACATGTACAATTTTACTAAGTACATAGAATCTTGTTGCTCTAGTTTCACTTGAGATAACCAATTTCGTAGATACAAGATCAGATGCAAAACTTAGATGTGAAACAAAAGAACCAATGGTTAAGACCTTTGGTAGGGAAAGGGAGATCCTGGTTTCAAAACCTAGGTAAAACCGGACCTTATTCTCCAAAAAATATGGTCCTAAAATTTGTGTGTGATGCAATGTTGAACTTCATACATGCCAAGAGTCGACAGTTTCAAAAGCTTATTCCTAGTTGTGGGAGTTGATAGATGCTAAGACACATTTTTTTAACAATCTACTTCGGTACACTCAACAATAGATGGACATTTGATATATACAAGTCTTGTTCATAGCAACCAACGCTTTCCCAGACCACATATAGGAAATCTAGCACAAGGGACTTAACTCTAGGTAACTGGAGAATATATACCTGCATGAGACTGCGTGAACCACCACCAAACAGACGATTGTACTTTGCTATGTTTTCCTTTACTTGACTAGCTTCATTATCATGGAGCTGATATTGTGCAGCCTCACTAGGTATGAGTAAAGTAATAGAGCGACGACATATTGGACACTTGCACGGCTGAATTGCAGATCCATGATGCCACACCCCCAGTATACACTTTCCTGGCATTGCATACAGAAGAAATTAACAAGAAAATATGATAATCACAATACTAAAGAACCAAAGCCCGATCAGGAGACCTCCGTGGTTCATCCTGATCGGGCTAATCATCTGTTGGGCACCGTCTCTCGGAAAGTTCTTCTTGCCAGAATGATGATGTTTACCCGAACAAATCCGGTGGCGAATCATCACACTTCACCAGAAGGAGGATCTCTCTGTAAAGTCAGATTGGAAGAGTTCCACCTCACCGCGTGGAAGTTCCAGTTCCTAGAATATGGATTAACCATTAATGACTGGAATCCCAGGGTCTATCAACTCATAGCCACAACAACACAACTCAATGGAGATTGTGCTTAAAGCCTTCAACTGGTTGCTAGATGGAGGAATACCAATGTCTTTTAATGCTATCTAAGATTGCACCCAAAAAACTATCAATAAGTGAGACTCGGACTCGTCAATAAGATTGAGCCATTTGTCAAGTGAACTGGGTGCTTAAATTGAAGCAACAATGGCGGAGGATGGATTTAGGTTCCTCGACACAAAATGAATCATCTTAACTGCATGATGTAAGCATTGGCTAGATCAATCTCTGTTTCTACACATGTTGCCGGTCAAAACAGAATACAAAGAAAAATGGAGGAAGAGCAAATATTTGAATGATGGCTTGGTGCTGCTTATAGTCCATAGTTGGATCAACGAAATTTCTTTATGACTCATGGCTTCTTCAGAAATTTCCTTCAGTTTCCTAACTATAAGCTTTAACTAATCAAAGAGTTTCAGCTCTGGATTTGGCTCCTCGGGCTTCATGGACCAAAATCCTTTAAAGAAAACTAATACATCCTTGTTCATAACTCTATGGGTTAAGCTTCCAACACGAGGAGATGGAATAGGTCAAAGTAAAGTTATGTTCTGCCTCAAAATAAGAATGGAACAAATGATTGGTCACCATGAGTAGGGGATCATGTGACTAGAGTGGCACATATAAGCTAGATTAAATTCAGAAAGTCTTAAGAGCCAAACGAAGCCTAAAATCAACTTCAAAGTGGTGTTCAAAAATGAAGAAGCACCCAGGACTTAGCACAATCTGTTGACTGAGGAAACCACGAATTCATAACAGGAATTCCTCATAATGCTAGATCGGTCACAGTGACCCCAGGGTGGTCCAGACATTGCATTGTTGCACCATACTAAATCAACAAAAATGTTCATAAAGGCAAGAAACAAAATGCAAATAGAAGGCAAGTGCCCAAGTCTATCATATCTCAACAATGTTTTTTTTTCCCCATACTTCACTCTTTTCAAGATTTTTTACTTATTGAATTGGCCGGAAAAGAGACCCCCATGTACGTATCACCATGAGTCAGTATCGAAACATAACCGGCCAAAACCAGTACAATACGGCCAATACATACCGGTATCAGACAAAAAGGACCATCAAACGAAGTTGAACCCCATTTATTTATTTTTGAACCGCCTACCACCTAGGCGGGCTAGGTGCTAGGCGGCGGGTGCCCCCCCAACTAACGCCTAGCGCTTTTCACAACTTAGGTTCCAGTTCCCATTCAGCCCTCCACTAGTCTCAGTTTCCACAATCCAACTTCCGATTTGTGGCAAAGGTGCTGATTTCTTCACAACCAGTATGCCTTTAACCAACAAATAAGACCGTAAATAATTGTAAATGGAACACACAGTCCATATATAGAGGAT
Organism: Iris pallida; assembly: GCA_029216955.1. Taxonomy (NCBI): domain Eukaryota; kingdom Viridiplantae; phylum Streptophyta; class Magnoliopsida; order Asparagales; family Iridaceae; genus Iris; species Iris pallida. The sequence goes on along the minus strand of JANAVB010036615.1, from coordinate 16,560,652 downwards.
AAAACACTTGGGCAAAGATTAAAAAAAACTAAGAGTTGAATGCTAGGAAGCACGGACGCTCCAAAGTTTTGGTTCCCATGTCCCTACATGTCAAGCATGTATTGGATATGACGGAGACAATCCAAGAGAACAATAGAACATGCCAAAATTGGTATCATTTCCGTGTCGCCATGCCTGTCACCTTGTCTGACATTTCGTGCAATATTTGTGTCCATGCACATAGGTAAGTTGTTATGTCCTAATTGGTATCAAGAATTAAAATCACGATACATAACGCACAATCACCATCACCACAAGATCTAACTAATCAAAGCAAATATTCAGTGCCTCCAAGAAAATCGAGTCGTCCAAAAGAAAAAAAAATGTTCATCAAAGAAAAGCAAGCAATCGAAGCAGAACAAAACAATCAATATAAGACCTAGCACTCCAAATTTTTACAGATAGGTGCCACGTCCATGAGACAGTGTCATGTGTGTACCCACGATGATGGAGAACAAGTTAGAATTTTCGGTTATCTTTTAGATTTTTTTTGTATGATAAATCTAAATAAAGAGGTTTATCTCTTGAGTTGGTTAAGGTTGGTTAGGAATTTGACTTATCATATGGATAACTATTTAGAGATTTATTTTCTCTTCTTTCGATTGGTTTGTAACATACAAATAGTTTGTAAGTTCAAAAGTTATATCGAAGAATTGAAGAATGAGAAATCTGTTTTGCGTTTGTATGGTACGATGTCAAAACCTAAAGTGGATCTCTCTATCTTGTCTTCTTCTCTGCCTCCTTCTCCGATATTGATGCAAATCAGTCTCAAGTACAAAAGTCGCGTAGTTAGCATGCACATTCCTAAATCAGATATTCCTAATTATTTTTGTCTTTATATTAAATTATTTGTGATAAAATTATAATAATTGATCATTCATGTTTCATTTAAAGCAGGTATTTCTAATTATTATTTTTGTCTTTCTATTAAAATTATTTGTGACAAATTTATAATAGTTGATTGTTCACGTTTCATTTAAAACTTCTACACGCAAATTTAATTTTCATAAATTTCCTGTTTCATGCATATCCTATTTTCTTTAGGTCTTAGTCCCGTGCCAAATTGGTATCAGAGCTACACATTGGTTTATCCATACAAAAATGTCTACACAAAATTTATCGCAACAAATTTGTGCGATAATCGATGTTGCATATGACAAGATGCATGTCAACATGAAAAAATTGTTCGATGAATATTTCAACCATATTACGGCAAAATTATTGCTAATGATGATCATATATCCTTAAAAGATCATTAGTAGAACCTATTTAATATGTCGTAGATAAGCCACCGGTTAGATCCAAGTCCGAGTCTAAGACTAAGTTTAAATCATTAATAAATGTTGGCATTCATATATCATCCTTAGAAGAATTAAATAGGTCATTAATGAATTCAATGAATTTAAAAGATCTATTATGTCTTCTAAATATTTTGAATTTGTTCCTACAATTAGGCTCGTGAACAATTTCTATTATTGTTTGTTATAAATAATTGTAATAGTTTGTAGAAATAATTGATTATAGGGACAATTATTTTACTTTTTCAGACGCATCGAAACAAGCACCAGCTATTGAGGTGCTTGACGATAAGTCCATGTTGGACATTCTACTTCTACTTCCACAACAGCCAGTATTTTCGTCTTGTCAAAAGTTTCAATGTTGACTAGCTGGTCAAAGCAAATGCCTTCGTCGTGGCCGATTTGGAAGGCATCAACATGAGTATAATTTTTGGATTTCACGCTTGCATGATTATCATGAAATAAATTTTTAGAAGCCGAAAAGAATGATGGAGAACAAGTTATTTAGGTACTTGATAATAGGCCCATGTTGGACATTCTGTTTCTTCCACTTCCACAACAGCTAGTACTGTCGCAGAATTGTCTTGTTAGAAACTTCAATGTTGACTTGTTTGTCAAAGCAAATGCCTCCATCATGGCCGATTTAAAGAGCATCAACAGAAGCATAATTCTCGAATTTCACGCTTACATGATTCACCATGGGATGAATTTTCGAAGCTGAGAAGAATGATGGAGAACCTGTTGGAATTTTTGGTTATCTTTTACATTTTTTAGTTTGTTTGTTGGGATAAATCTAAATAAGGAAAATGTTATCTCTGGTTAGGTTGGTTAGGGATTTGACTCATCTTATGGATAAGTATTTAGATATTTACTTTATCTACTTTCGATTGGTTTGTAGCCACGAAATTTTAAAAGTTATTGATAGAAGAATTAAAGAATGAGAAATATATTTTGAGTTTGGATGGTGCTATGTCTAAACCCTAAAGTGGATCTCGCTATCTTGTCTTGCCTCCAACGTTGACGTAAATCGGCCTCAAGTCGGGATCCAACGCGACATGCATGTTCCCAAAATAGGATATTCTAATTATTATGTTTGTCTTTCTATTAAACTTAGGCTTAATTGCAACTTGATACACTCAACTATTCCAATTTTTCAACTTGATACCATAAACTTTTTTTTACCAACTTGATACTCTGAAAAAATTAGACAAAAATACCCTTATTTAAAACTTAAAACTACTCTTCTACCCTCACAGCCCCCTGCCCACCCCCACCCGCCACCTCCCATCCACCCACCCACCCTGCCATCGGGGTCAGCTCCCTCCTCCTTTAGCTTTATATAGCTAACATAACAAGAATACATTTGATAGATAGACAGTTCTAAAAATTTGAGTTCATAATCTTGAAATTAGGAGCCTAAATCATGACTGTGAGTCTCTGACTGGAAAAAAACTTACGACGGTCGAAAAAGTGGAGAGGAGCCGCTTGTAGATCGGTGTCGCCTCCGATAAAGGAAGATTCTACTGCCAAAAATAGCATAATGAATCTAGCAGGGAAAAAAACAGCAAAGAAGATTAGGTGCAGAGAGGAGGGTGCAGTTTGAAGGTGCAATTGCAGCACCTCCTTGGCGAGAATCTCGGCGCTTGGGAGCTTCGTCCTCCTCTTTATTCTTCACGAGAAAACTGATCGAAAAAATTAATAACTGGGTCTTTATGAAAATGAAACCCTAACCCTAGAATTTAGAAGATGGAGGAGGGCAGCCGAGTGGGTGGGCCAGCGGGGGCGGGGCAGCGGAGGGGAGGGGGTGGGGGAAGCCCAAAGAGGAGAGGGGAGGGTGGGGGTTTGGAAGACGAGGGTAATTTTGTCTTTTTGAAAATTTTGGATATGAAATTGAAAATATTAAATAGTTTATGGTATTAAGTTGTCGAGTAAAAAAGTTTAGGGTATCAAGTTGAAAAAATGGAATAGTTGAAGGTATCAAATTGCGATTAAGCCTTAAACTTATTTGTAATAAGTTTAGGCAAATGTTAAAGGCCACCCCCTTTTTACTAAGGGCAACCCTCCTACTAAGGGCAAACATGCCTTTGTATTTTTTTTTACTAAGAGCAACCTAAAGTTTACAAGTTTACTAAGGACAACCATGGCTGGTCTCTCTCTTCCTCTCCTCGAGCTCCTCCTCGAACTCCTCCGCCTCCTCGAGCTCCTCCTCCGCCTCCTCCTCCTCCTCCTCCCGCAGCCCCCTCCGCAGCACCCTCCGCCAACGCCGCCCCCTCCCGCAGCCCCACTCCACAGCACCCTCCGCCAACGTCGTCCCCTCCCGCAGCACCCTCCTCCTCCTCCTCCTCCTCATCCTCCTGCAGCTCCCTCCGCAGCACCCTCCGCCTCCCACCACCTTCCGCAGCAACCTACAGTGACTGCAGGACTTGCCTGCAGTCCTGTCTTCACTTTGGACTGCAGGCAAGTCCTGCAGTCACTGTAAGTTGAAAATTTTTAAAAAAAAATCTATGACTGCAGGCAAGCACTGCAGTCCTGTGTTCACTTTGGACTGCAGGCAAGCCCTGCAGTCCTCGATTGACAGAAGCGGGGTGGCCCTTAGTGTTTTCAAAATGGCAAACTTGTAATTTTTTTAAAATTTTAAGTTGGTGGCCCTTAGTAGAAAGGGGATGGCCTTTAACATTTGTCTAAGTTTATAATAATTGATTGTTCACGTTTGATTTAAACTATCTGCCAATTTTTAGTAATCTTCCGCACCAATTTTAGTAAATTTTCAATTCCGCACTAATCATATTTCTTTATGTCTTCCTCCCGAGTCACACTAGAAAAATGTTAAACTACTATCCGAAAATCCGGTATCAGTATCAGGTCGTGAACACGTATCGCGTACCCGGAGTCAGCGTCTCGTCGTGTCAGATACACATTTGTGTATGACACTGATACCAAATATTCAGCGACTCCAAGAAATCTCAGGAATCCAAAAGAAAAAAAACTAACATTAATGATACATTCACCTTCTTCTAGGCTTCATCAACCTTCAGTATCAGAGTGTACTAATGGAGAAGAGGAATGCTGCACTAGCAGTTTGGCAATTCAGCTAGCAGCTAGCCAACTCAGCATGGGGATAGCTCATAGCTCACATTTTGAGTCCAGGTCAGCACTAAGAAGCCAACTGGAAAGCCACTTGTACTGTCAAGCCACCTGGAGTGCCAGATCAGCCAAGCTAGTTTTGTATCACTCGAGTATCGAAACTGGTACTGATATAAATAGAAGAATGTAGAGAGAAACGAAATCAAGAAATGTATTATGTTACTTCTTTTTAGTTTCCTTTTAGTTTTCCCAGTTCTTGTAATCTCTTTATTCAAATAAATATAGAAACCCTAGTTTGTTCTTCCCCGAATTGTCAAAACTACTCAATTCCTTGCAGTTTCTTCTTGATTCATGTCGAATAGTTTTCGATCTCCCCTAGTTCCTCCTCTAAAAAGAGGTGCTATCAATTAACCAAAGAAAATCAATCAAATAATCAAAACAAACCAACAAATAATCAAAAAAAAATGCCGCTGTGTCATACACGTATCGGACACGGCATACGCGCCAAAGCTGATTGTCTGTCCTATTTGCCGTGTTCGACACTCAAATTGAACCAAGGCAATTACGAATTGCAGAAGAAGAATCAAGAAATCGAAACCAAGTAACAAATAACCAACATCGTGACCTAGAATTGGAAAGAGGAAAAAAAATAGGGTTTGTGGAGGAATCACCACAAAACCAATGGGAGCAGTTGGCTTGGACAGCGAGTGTGAAGCTGTCGCGGCAGACCGAGCACACGTCATTCGACGGCGGAGATTCCATCTCCTCCCTCCCTCTCTCTCTCGTGGTCAAGGAAGATGACGTCACCGGGATCCCGACCACCTTCCGTTTCTTGACCGGGTTGTCGACATAGCTCTACGTGGCGACAGTGGGACCCACTAATATGATATGGTGGGCCGGGTCGGGCCAAATAGTATTCAAACCCGGCGTTAAAATAATTTCGGCCGGAAAGTTGGCTTATTGGATTTCTTAAATTGGTTTAATGGATTTTTGATGTTTTAGGATCATATAATATTTTGGCATCCAAATTATTTGAGATATTCTAAGATCCTATAATATTTTTGTGGGATTTTGTATATATATGATTTTGTATCTAGAAGATATTGGAATTTAGTTTTATCATATCTTATTGGGTTAGAATATAGGTGCATCTCCAACCCTAATGTCTTATTTTTTGTTGTGAATCTTAGGTGGCATGGGACACAAAACAATGTCTTGTATAGGTGGCAAGATTATATTCACAAATGACTTGAGAAGATAATGTGGAGACATTGTGAAGTGCATTGTCTAGATCTAGACAACCAACTTTACAATGTCTTTGTCATGTCATTGTCATGTCAACTCCACACTTTATTTCACATTTGCATTGGAGAAGTACTTTTGGAAAAAATGACAATTTTTTTTCAAACTCACAATAGGGTTGGAGATGCTCTTAATAAAACCGTCCAGCGTGCCCAACCGCAATTAATGCACCAGACTTGTCCAGATCCGGTGAAACACTAAAATTAACTCATGTTAGAGTTTGTGTCTCAAAATTACTCTTTACGTAGGCTAATGAATCGTAAATACGAGATTAAAAAAAAATTAAAAAAATTAAAATTAAAAACTAAATAATAAAACTAAAAGTAAAGAAGTAAAATTAAAATTAAAACTAAAATTAAAAAATCTATATAAAATATAAAATATAAAATATATAAATTAAATTTAAAAATAAAATTTAAAACTAAAAATCTAAAAGTAAAACACAAAAATTTAAAAATTTAAAACTAAAAACTAAAACTTAAAATTAAAATTTAAATTTAAAAAATATCAAAAATCAAATATCAAAAATCAAAAATCAAAAATCAAAAATCAAAAATCAAAAATCAAAAATCAAAAGTCAAAAATCAAAAATCAAAAATCAAAAAAATCAAAAATAAAAAATCAGAAAATAAAAAATCAAAAATCAAAAATCAAAAATCAAAATCAAAATCAAATATCAAATATCAAATATCAAATATCAAATATCAAATATCAAAAATCAAAAATTTAAAATTTAAAATTTAAAATCAAAAATTTAAATTTTAAATTTTTAAATTTAAATTTTAAATTTTAAAAAATAAAAAATAAAATAAAAAACTTAAACTAAAAATTAAAAACAACAAAAATAAAAGTATAAATTTAAAAAAAATATTAGATATTAAAAAATAAAACTTAAAAGAATAAAGACTAACTAAAATTTAAAAACTAAGTTTATAATTTATAATTTAAAAGTAAAAACAAAAAATTAAAAACTAACAATTTATAAATTATAAAATGAAAATGAAAATTACATAAAAGTAATAAATTAAAAAGTAAAATGAAAATGAAAATTACAAATTATAAATTATAAACTAAAATATAAGTAATAAAAAATAAAAAGTAAAAAATTAATTAAGTTAAATTAAAAATTATACATGACAAAATAAAACGCTAAAAAACAAAAATCTAAAATTAGAAGTTAAAAATATTAAAAAAAATTGCTCTACATAAACAAAAACAAAAAAACACATAAAAGAGTTTTCTACCAGTGTATATCGAGAAGCCATGACCATCTCTGCTTCTTGTCATTCGCCAGCAACTTGCTGAAATTAACGTTAAAATACAAAATGTAGAAAATGCTCTTCGAAATACTCGAATAATGTTAAATGGTTTCTGCAGGCATCTTCGTCCCGCGAACCCGGCTGCTATTGAAGTCCGAATCCGAATGGAAGCAAGCCGTATAAGAATGTATAAGAAATCGGGAACTAGAAGAAAGACTAAAAAGACCACGCCAGGAGCAGCAGGTACAATCTGCCTTGTTGACCGAGAAACTAAAAAAGTACGTCGACTCTTTTTAGTTTTCGAATGTTTCAATTAAATAAGTATTTATAGATGTTTGTTTTCGTGTCTAAAGATAAATAGAAGATAAAATATAAAATATAAAAATAATAGTTAAAAAAGTCTAAACATATATATATATATATATATATATATATATATATATATATATATATATATATATATATATATATATATATATATATATATATATATATATATATATACCAAAATATTGAAAAAAAAATATCCGTTACCTTAAGTCCATATAATATTCAAAATTATAATTTAAAAACTTAAAACTAAAAATTAAAAAATATAATATGTAATATATAAAAAAAATAAAAACAAAAAAAATAAAAAATAAAAAATAAAAAAAACAAACTACAAAATACAAAATACAAAATATATAATAAATAATAAATAACAAAAAGTAAAAAATACAAAATTGAGAGTAAAACATACAAAATACAAAATATAAAATGTAAACCGTAAAATATAAAATACCAAATACAAAATACAAAATAGAATATACAAAATACAAAACACAAAATACAAAATCAAAATACAAAATATAAAATATAAAATATAAAATATAAAATATAAAATACAAAAAAAATTATAATAAAATAATAAAATAAAATTAGTCTTTGAAATTAAAATAAGAAATAATAAAATCAAAAAATCAAAAATCAAAAAATCAAAAATCAAAAATCAAAAATTTAAAATTTAAAATTAAAAACTAAAAATAAAATATTAAAAATAAAATAAATTTAAAATTTAAAATTTTAAAACTAAAAAATATAATTATAAAACTAAAAATAAAAATAAATAAATAAAAATAAATGTATAAATTTTTTTAAAAATAGATATTAAAAAAATAAAACTTAAAAGAATAAAGACTAACTAAAATTTAAAAACGAAGTCTATAATTTATAATTTAAAAGTAAAAACAAAAAATTTAAAACTAACAATTTAAATTTAAAACAAAAAATTAAAGGTCAAAACTAAAAACTAAAATTAAGAATCTAAAATTTAAAATTTAAAATGAAAAATTAAATCTAAAAATTAGAAATTAAAAACTAAATGTTAAAAATTAGAAATATGAATTTAAGAATTAAATATTGGAAACTAAAAATTGAAAGTATAAATTATAAACTACAAATTTAAAACAAAATTTTAAAAAATAAAAATGAAAATGAAAATGAAAATGAAAATCTAAAATATAAGTAATAAAAAATAAAAAGTAAAAAAATTAATTAAGTTAAATTATAAATTATACATGACAACATAAAACGCTAAAAAACAAAAATCTAAAATTAGAAGTTAAAAATATAAAAAAAAAATTGCTCAACAAAAGCAAAAAAAATACATAAAAGAGTTTTCTACCATTGTATATCGAGAAGCCATGGCCCTCCCTATTCAAATTCTTGTCATTCCCCGCGTTTTGCTGAAATTAACGTTGAAATACAAAATGTAGAAAACGCTCTTTGAAATACTCGAATAATGTAAAATGGTTTCTGCAGGCATATTCGTCCCGCGAACTCGGCTGCTATTGAAGTCCGAATGGAAGCAAGCCGTCTAACTTTTTAGTTTTAGAAGGTTTCAATTAAATAAGTATCTGTAAACATTTGTTTTCGTGTCTATAGAAGATAAAATATAAAATATAAAAATATAAAAACAATAGTTAAAAAGTCTATATATATATATATATATATATATATATACACACCAAAATATTGAAAAAAAATATCTGTTACCTTAACTCCGTCTAAGATTTTATTGTCTCATGTCATCTTTAAAATTTTAAATTCTTTTACCTACCTAAACAATCAAAAATCTGATTGTTATAAATCTGATTGTTATAAATCTGATTGTTCTACCGCCACCTATTATATATCTCATTTTTATCATCTTGTTTTAACTAACTAGTTCAAATTAGTTTGAAATATTTGAAAATATATAAGGAAGGAAATAAATTAAGTAACATGAGTATGAACAAATACAATGAAGGAAAACAATAGAGAAATAACGAATATGTAAAAAATATAAAAACAAAAAAATATAAATTTTAAAAATTCAAAATTATAAATTAAAAACTTAAAACTAAAAATAAAAATATATAATATATAAAAAAACATAAAAATAAAAAATAAAATAAGAACATAAAAATACAAAACACAAAATACAAAATACAAAATACAAAATACAAAATACTAAATACTAAATACTAAAACAAAATAAATAATAAATAACAAAAAGTAAAAAATACAAAGTTGAGAGTAAAACATACAAAATATAAAATATAAAATATAAAATATAAATACAAAATACAAAATACAAAATACAAAATACAAAATACAAAATAGAATATAAAAAATACAAAATACAAAATACAAAATACAAAATAAAATACAAAATACAAAATATAAAATATAAAATATAAAATATAAAATATAAAATATAAAATACAAAAAAATTTATAATAAAATAAAATTTGTTCTGAAATTAAAATAATAAAATAATAAAAGATATAAAACTAAATTTAAAACTAAAATTTAAAATTACAATCTAAAAATTTAAAACTAAAAATATAAATCATAAAATTTAAAATTTAAAATTTAAATATAAAAATTATAAATCAAAAACTGAAATTAAAACTTTAAAATTAATTTGATACTAGATATTAAGAATTAAAAAAAATTAGAAAATCTAAACTAAAAATAGAAAAATAAAAGATTGGAATTTAAATTTAGAAATTGAAAATTGTAAATTGAAAACTAAAATGAAAATTCAAAATTCAGAAATTAAAATTTAATATTAAATACTAAAATTAGAAATATAAAACTAAAATTAAAACTAAAAAGTAAAAAGTAAAAAGAAAAAATTTAAATGAAAAATTAAGACGTGGAAACAAAAAATTAAAAACCAAAAGTTAAAAAAAATTTAAAAAAATTACAAATTTTATAAAAAATATAAGAATAATAAACTAAAGTAATAAATAAATAAAATAAATTGAAATAAAATGAAATAATAAAAAATATAAAATATAAAACACAAAAACAAATGAAAATTTTTTAAAAAAAAAATTTAAAAAGTAAATTGGAAAAAGTAAATTTAAAAAATAAAAAACTAAAAAATAAATATCAAAAATTAAACATTAAACATTAAACATTAAAATTTAAAAATAAAATTAAAAAAATAAATATAAATAATAATAAATTATAAAATAAAATCAATTGGATTGAATATTATAAATTATAAATAAAAATAAAGACTTAAAAAAGCATAAAAGTTAAAAATTTATAAATATTATAAAAATAAAGAAATAATAAATAAAAGATAAAAAAAATAAAAGATAAAAAGATATAAAATATAAAAAAATTAAAATTGTATTTTTAAAAGTATAAAAAAATATAAAATATAAAAAAAAGTAAGTAAAATAAATTATTTAAAATAACATAATTGTATCTGAGTTCTCATTTTTTAAAGGTTCGAAGAATGAATGAAAAGAAAAAAGTAAAATTTAGATTTTGAATTTGTGCTAAGTTATGTAATACTATATCCTCTATTTTGATAATATCTTAACAAATCATAATTAAAATATATCTAAATCAAATTTGTAATAATTTAATATAATTCAAAATTTTATGTAATGTTTAGACAATATCATAGATTATTTTTTTGGGTGTCAACTAATAGTGGATAATAATAATAATAATAATAGAAGAATCAAGAAAATAATATCATTAATAACATGTGAAATTTAAACTTTATAATTGATTTGAGATATAATCTATTTATAGACGGAAATATTTGAGTTTGTAATTTACTTGAGACATAGATTAGGATTTTAAGGAAAGAATGAAAAATATTTTAAAATTAATTATATTGATATACCAAAATATTTGAAAAAATATATCTATTATCCGTCTAAGATTTTATTGTCTCCGGTCATCTTCAAATTTTAAATTCTTTTCCTAATTAAACAATCAAAGATCTGATTGTTATCTTTAAATTTTAAATTCTTTTAACTACCTAAACAATCATAAATCTTATTGTTCTACCTCCACCCAGTATACATCTCATTGTTGTCATCTTGTTTTTAACTAACTAGTTCGAAATATTTGAATTTTTTTTATCATCTTCTTTTAACTACTTAGTTTGAAAATATTTGAAAAAAATACACTTTATTGTTATTTGTTTTAACTAATTCGAATTCTTATAGAATAACCGTATAACAATCAGACGCCACTCATGCCCCTTGTTAGCAATCACCCGAATAAAACGCGTATTATATGCAAATTTTTTTGTATCTTACATAAACGTATAATACTTTACTTTTAAAACATACGGATTTGTATGCGAATTTTAAGCATGTGGCGTTTTAAAACGCGTACCGTACGATTTTTTTAAAAATTGGCCAAAAAAATGTGACCAAAAAACCCAACAGTCTTGATGTTGCTGCTTTTAGATATTAAGACTGGCACAATTCCATCATCCAACCTCTTCTTATTCTCACACTGAACCCTTGTTTATGAAGGAGTAGAGGTGGTGAAGGAGTAGAGGTGGGTGGGCCCTATATATATGCTAAATTTTTAGTGTCGAATTGGTTCATATGAAACGTACTAAACACGAATTAAATCTGATCCGAATATTTTTCGTTAGAAGAATTTTGACCGTATTTTACTTATATTGTGCCGATTTATACTCGTACTTTTGTCGTTCCGAATTTTTTTGTTTGCCGAATTGATAACAAGGCTCCTGCCACGGTCGCCACGTCCACCATCTCTATTGTCTCATCTTATGGCGATTGTTGCTTCAATATAGGATTGGCCCACGTCACCAACCCCTTCAACCTTGCGGCATTCAAGACGACCGTCGGCCGCACTTACAATATCCCTCCACACGAGCTCTCGGTGTCGCTGGTATGAAGAGCATATCGACGAGTTTACAGACTTCTCCACGGTCACGAGAGAGGGCTATAGCACGTTGCTGGTGGAGACGAGAAAGACGGAGATGGTCATGATAACGAACAGAGAGGTTCGTGTCGGTATTTGCGACTACGAGAGGTACGTGATGATGAACCGTCCTCCTGCGCCACGGACGGAAACTGTAGTGCCCCGTCCCGCTCAGTCAATCGGTGGAATCGGAACGCTAACGGCGTTTGGACTTAGCCTTGCAATGGCTGCTTGAAGACATCGCTCGGTCGAGGCGACCGCTCGCTCAGGTGGGGTAGTTTCGGTAAACTTGCCTCATCTTTGTCTTCACATAATAAATCGCATGTTTTCAACTTGCACAAGTAGGCTTAATAATAAAAGAGATGAATCCACATAGCTAAAGGGAGTAATCCTGACGGGTCGAATTGAGTTAGAATATGGAAAGGTCCAACGGTCGGCTTAGAGTTGGTGCACGGCGTGCTTTGAAAATGACACTCGGTCCTTCGTCCCGTGGCTTGGGAGAAGAAAAAGTTGGACTTCGCCACAAGCTAAGAGTTAGCCAAATTCATAGGCGTCGCCCGCATTATTACTTCATAAAGCATGCACGGTCTTATCGCCCAAGGCGTGGCATAGCCTCTGCTCGCCGACAGGTTAAGTTATATTGCACGGCTTGTGGCATAAGTCTAGGCACTTCAAATAACTTGGTTGTTCAAGTTGAATGCGTGCATGGCAGGTTCCTACGACGCAAGGCTTGACGCAGCCTTTGCTTGTCAAGTTGTTGTAAAGTAAGTTAGACAAAGTTATGTCGATCGACCTAAGATATTACAAGTATCGTCCCGCTCTTTCGCGGTTTGTCAAAGTTAAGTAGTCCCACGATCTCAAGGTCCGTCAACTTGGGCAGGAGTGTTGCGTAGAACACGATTGGCTTAAGGCACGACACACGGACTTAGCGCTTAAAGGCATGAACCACGGTTGATTCATTGAGTTTGAAAATGGGCAAGAAAGAAGTATGCTCGCGGCTACAGGTCTGCGAGGCCTCGCGGCTATAGGTCGACGAGGCGGTCTCAGAAGAAAGAAGTACACTCGCGGCTACAGGTCGGCGAGGCGGTCTAAGAAGAAGAAAGTGCGCTCGCGGCTATAGGTCGGCAAGGCGATCTCAGAAGAAAGAAGTAACATGACTGTGTGAGACGTCAGTTTGAGTCGAGTCTTGCATGGTCATGGACAACTTGTCGACAAGGTGGGTCGTTTCCCTGCACGGCAACCCGGCGGCCACTGGACCGGTGCGGCCGTGATTGGAAACGAGTAATTAGCTGTGCTAGGCATGGATTAGGCGGGGACTTGCAGCGGGGCTAGCTACCTTGCGCTGAAAGGGCACCCATCTAACAAAAGCTAGAGGAGTCCACGATGGCTCTGGAAGTCGGTGACCAAATCATATAGATGAGTCGGCATGGCGGCAACCCGCGTGTGTGCCTTTGGATTGAGTTGAGTTGTTGAATGTGTGTGCAGTTAGAATGCAAATGTTTGGGCTTAAGAATGGCTACAACATAGGCGATGTGCTTCGGCATGAGATGTAGCGTCGAGTCGTGAGTTGTCGGCATATAAGTTGCATAAGTTGGTTGAGTTGTTTGAGTTTAAGTCGGGAAACCGCCGCAAGGCAAAGTTGGTTAAGTAACACTAACATTCACAAATCTTGATTGGGTCAGTTGGTGATCAAAGTAGCAAGGGCTGCGAGACGGCGATATGGTTTAGTCACCCTGAGTTGCGAGGCACGACACGATGGATTCCTAGCACGATCACATGGAAATGGAGCCTCATCGCATAGTTGCGTCTATGCTTAAGTGTCGTAAGGCAAATACGACTTGATAGGGTAACGTCGATGTTGTAAGCACGGGATGGTCTTGAAACACGAAATAGACCAAGGCGTCTGTCCTAAAACTGATCCTAAGGCAAGAGTAGAAAGACAATTGATAAGAAGGGACTATGCTGCACAAAGTAAAATAACGTATCGATTTTGTATGGGTGGGCGAGGAGCTCATTCCACCAGTACAGTTGAGTACTGACACCCACATAGTTTACATGTGCAGGCACATGTAGAAGCTCGTGGCGCGGAGCTCGCTTGGATGCGTCGAGGCACGGAGTTCCTTGGCGATTCGAAGCGCGCAGCCGCATGGAGTAAAGACTTATACATGACATAATGTATGTACGTCGCCTTCCGAAGCATCCGCTGGCTCGAGACATGTATTAAGAGATGAGAGAGAGCTGAGTGACTTGTAATGTGAGATGAGTGAGCTTGAGAGACTTGTAATCTTGGCCTTGCGCCCCAATGTAACCGTTGTTTCAATATCAATAAAGAGCTTTTTTTTTGAATAACTTGCGTCTGTTTTAAATTTCTGTTGCTATGATTCAATGTTTCTGCATGGAACTTCTGTGCGACGACCCCGTCGCAGCCGTTGAAATCGGCCGTTATGGAACCCGCCTTGCACGAGCACAATCTAGGCTCGTGAGACATCACGCCTTAGCGAGGACGATCGCTCCTACGGGAGCGGGCATGACAGAAACGTCGGGTGAATGTAGAGTAGAAGCGGTGCATAGAGGGGATCGGAGAGTGGTGCGCAGAGGAGAGGAGCGTGGAGTTCCTCCCGTGCCTGCATGATAATGTCAAGCACGCGGTGTCGGCAGCGGGATCGGTTGAGAGGATGGAAAAGAATCACTTGGTGTTGGAGGGAACTTTCACTTGGGACCCCATTTGTGATTACAAATTATTTTAATTATAAATTATTTTAATTTTTTTTAATACCTTTCTCTAGTTTATATTACTGGAATGGAATTTTTTTCAGGTTCTTTTAATGCGACTTTAAAACCAATACAATTTGCAAAATATTTTTATTTTGTGAATATCATTATGTGATTCGATGATGATGATAATAAATGGTTTTGATAATGCGTAGGGGATTTGCTCGTTACATACTTAGGCTGTGTTTGGTTACCCTTTATAACTCAGTGTTCTGAGTTATAACACAAAAGGGTAGGTCAAATCCCGTTTGGACAATGACCACTCACAACATCACATTTGAAAAACAATTTGGGAAACCAACGTTTAAAATCTACTTTTAGAGAAGTCCAAAAACCTCTTTTCTAAAACCTCTTTTCTGAAAGGAGCGTGGGCCCCACCCCCCACACTCTCTGTTCTCAAAAAAAAATGTCATTCCACCTTTTTCTCTCTCTCTCCATCCACTGCTGTGGAGATGAGCTTCTCCTCTCCCCCCATGTACTTTCCTCCTCCACTGTCATTCTGATCTGCTCTTTCCATTATCGACTCCTCCGCCGATGACCCCGCCACCTTGCCACCACCGTCAGCTGGAGGTAGTCGACCCTCTCGAAGAGGAAGAACCGAGCAAGTTTAGATCTGGGTCTGTGGAGGAAGGACCGGCCGCTGCCTCCGCCTCCGATGGACCGGATCGCTGGCGTTCGCTTCGTCGGGAGAGCGTTCTCCAATGAATCCATTGTCACGCCCCGATCCGGGAAATCGCTCGTCCTCGCTAGATTTCACCCGAATCATCGTCCTCGCTGGGGCGTGATGCCGCACGAGCCTGGAGTTGCGCTCGTGCAAGACAAGATAACAGGTTCTCATAGAACTATCTCAATTTGATAACATAAGCAGCGGAAGAAAACAAAGTATAACACAAGAATCTCTTTTATTCATATTGAACTGAAGGCTACAAAGGCTCTGAATGGCCCAACATAAAATGCCAATTGGCTACAACGCTCATGATCTCTCTTAGCTCACAAAGGATTTCATTGTTCCATACATTATGCCTCTTTATAGCCACCAAGTAGTCTTCGGCCGAACATCTCCATGTCGCAAGTCCGAACGCATATGCGGAAGCTCCTCTTGAACGCCAAGGACTCCATGCCTCGGCACGTCCAAGCCAAGCTCCGCCCCGAGCTGATCATAACCTGAACCTGCACATAAACTAGTGGGGGTTTAGTGCTTTCGTCCTCGCTTCGCACTGATCAAGACCCGCTCGCACCCAAACCAAACACTTATTCATTTAGTGAAACATGCATCTTACTTTGTGGTCTTTCTATTTAGCCTTAGGATCAATTTCATGGCAACGCTTAAACATAGCACATAACTTAAATGTGTCCCACACCGTATTCCTGCAGCAGATATAGTTAGACATAATCTGAAACATAAACATAGTGTTCGTGCTCATCTCGTCCCGTTTTCCTTAGCCTGCAGTGGTTAGATCTTAACGTAAGCAAACATACGATTCGTACAATTGGCCAATCATAAACATAAACATATGCATAATGGGTAGCAGGCCCTGCGCCTGCACCCAGCTCTCATCTCAGCCCACCGGCCCTATCTATATGAAGGTCACGGTGTGTCGCACCGTAATGGACTTGGCATCTCATATGTGTAAGCCTACAATCGCTTCGATACGGGTTGCTAGCCCATTATCCGAAGGATCCCAAACTTACGGATATCATAGCTTATCACAGCACTGGACGGTCGCAATCCGTCCGAATGTTGTGCACCATAAATACCACACATAATTCCCTCCTAGGCCGAACGGTCCCGGCGCCCCGGCGTAACCGTTCGAGGGAAGCCGTACCCGTGCACGGGCAATCCGAGTCCATTGACCATGCAATACGTTCCATATCATACAATCCATAGCATACCAACCAATCTCGTATTCCATAAACATAATCTCGCACATAAACGGTTTCCTGTGCCATAAACGGTTGCCCGTGCCATAAACATAATCCACCATTTATATGGGGAGCTCCGTCGGCGTTATGCCCCAACACATCCATATTGATGCATGACGCCCAACGGCTTAGTCGTCTCGTACTCATAATCACGCATCCCGTTCATAATGTTATTCGCATAGCCTACTCCGTATTTACTTAGTCATTTCGTAGCTTAAGTGCGCAAAGGCACGCTCAGCACCATAATCAATGTTCTACGCCTAGAGTTCAATGTTCTCGGAGCCGTGCACATGATGCATATCTCATTATCATCTTTCAATGTTCTACCATCATTGCCCTACTGCGACTTGTGCACTCGATGTACGTCGCTTCAATTGTTCGATTGTTCAATGTTCTATCTTAGTGTTCGACACATACTTAGACCATTTGCCGCCGAGCCCGCTCGCTAACTCGATAACATATTACGCGTACCATAACATATTTTATTAGACGTGAAGGAATAGGGAGAGAGAGTCAAGAACCCGCCCACCTTAAGCCGATACGCCTTGCCGCCTCGCCGATTGAAGCGTCTCGCTTCCATAACTCGATCGCATAGCTAACTCCCGGACTTAGCCATTCCTTTGCTCTACTCGGTTGATTTGGCCTATCGTGCCCATGCCACAATCCGTTGCAAGGCCACGATTTGGTTTTGCGGACACTTCATTGCATAAGGCAAAATGTCGACCTCTTATCGTCCAGCGTAGAAGCATAGCCTGCACACCAGATCAACTAAAATCAGCACTTGCTCAAGCGGGACTTACTCTTTGCATCGATTCGATTCATAGATTCCAACCGACTCAAAGCTTACCTTTGGCCAACGCAACACTTGCATCGATCTGCATCGATACCTTATCGGGTCAACGCAACTCTTCGAGTCAACGACTCATCGTAATGCACCGATGCGGAGCGGGGCATTACATAATATACCACTCAAAATCAGGTTCGTCCTCGAACCGAAACCAACACTTAATCCAAGTGCCTCGCATAGATCGCTTCACGATCTCGTGCTACTATCGTTGAATCATACAACTCAGTCTGGATCATACACATATTTTAGGCGTCCCACCAATATATGCATTTCAGCCAAGCTCAGTTGTAGGATATCGGGACAACTAATAAGTTCAACTTAAATCCTCACGCATCCATCGTTTCGTACTCGACTTAGTCATATCTTAGCGCCTATTCCCAAAATACTCTTCGTATGCATCATCCCATAACATGCGATCATCTTCCAACATCTTGCACATAACTTAATCCAAACCATAACTTCGATCTCACAAGTTTCTCGCCGATCATCTAACACTCGCATTGCATCAACTCATTGCGCATCCGATCACAACAATTCTCCGCAATGCCTACTCGTCCAACCGTTTCCTATCTCTCGCATAACTCAAGTCTTTCATCCAATCATCCATAACGCTTGGCCTTAATGACATGGACTACGTCCACATGTCTCAAATTCCTTTGCCTACAATTCGTACTAAGTTTCGCACACAACTATCCCAACATGATCCACGTTCTCGAATTACCTACGCATCGCGTCTGGGGCTACCCCCGCTAGGTAACTTATCCAGACATCGTGCTCGCATTCTCCCGACACAGAGGTCAACTTGAGTCTACGATGCTCAAAGGCAACAATCTTTCTGACCCAAGGTCTCTTACGATATGCCTATCTCCGATACTCGACCGAGTACGAATCCTTTACTTAGTCCCCGTTTCAATCTCGACTAGTTCGTTTCGTAACATAGATCGCGCTCAATACACATGGCCTAACCGTTACTCAACCGATCTGCGACACACTCTTAGGGTCGTTCTACTATCCATTACTCTCATACATTGCAAAATTCTTGCAATCGCCTTACCGCGTCACTACGCTAAGCACGTTCCTCAACATCCACTTGATCCAACATAACTTTTCTGACCATATCGATTCTAGTACTCGCTAACTTTCGAGACACGATACTCACTCGCTTAGACTTATCCTCAATATGCACTACCTCATTCCTTATCCTTCTTACGCGACTTCTTTAGGGTCATCCTATGGGACTTCAACATTCACTTGATTTGGCGGTCAAGTCTTCTAGGGTCAGCTGCCCCGAAACTACGCTCGATAATTGAAGATCATCAACGAGGGACAGTTACAACGAACCATGCTATATCCTATCGTGGAGCCAAATCAATTCCCGACAATTCCTATACGACTTTACCCCATCCGACATATTTTACTCATCCATATTTCATCTACCCCTGCGCAACTGATGCGCCGTTGCTACTCGAATCACTTAGGCACTGTCGTTGACAATATCGCACGATCCTCAATTCCACCTTCGTATCAAACCACAAATCCATATCCAAATTGCCACGCCTTGCAAGTTTGATCATCCCCACTGGATGAATCACCATACCAGTGCTCACGCGGAATGATCGTTCTAATTTTGACGTGACGCATGTGCGAGGCTGGTGTTGCGCTCGCTCAAGACAAGAATGTCAACATAGTGGTTGTTTTCCATAAATAAATTCACTTTATTTATTTTGTATCTGAGAAAATTACAACTGTAGGAATCTAATCTAGAAGACGATTACTTTATCCCTTGGACGATGCGATGAAGAAAACTCGAATTTCGAAGAACTTGGACAGCAACTGGGCAATCTCTCTGTTCTCTCTGAAAATGACTTGTAGTCTCCGATGAATGTGAAGAAACTCTTTTTTATAGAGTTCAGGATAACTGTCCTTAAGCATACGCTCAGGTAGTTACTTGACATGTGCATAACTGCAGGGACGCGTGGCGAATTCTGATGGAGACACATTAGCGTGCGGTTGAAAGTAGTAGAGCATGTTCAGGAGAGATTGATGGCCTGGATGTCACGTTGCATAACTTCTAGAGAAGTGGATAACTGGTACAGGACACGTGAGAACGTGTGTTGACTGTAATCCTGGATATGGTTGCTGTAATACGCTGCCTCGTTGAAGGAGAGTTTATACGCTGACTTGGACAGCGTAGTGCCATAGGAAATCCATACGCTCACTTTGTGGGCAAGGAGTCATGTGAGGTCATACGCTCGCTTATTTAGCAAGGAATCATGTGAGGTCCATACGCTCATTTGACTATGTGAAGAAGGAGTCATGTGAGGTCGATACGCTCACTTGGCTGGGTGAAGAAGGAGTCATGCGAGGTTGATACGCTCACTGGAGAAGTGGCCACGTGGCTATCATCAATCTTCTTTGGTACACCATATCTTCCCATAACTGACAAAATCTTCTCGAACGTCGTGACTGCGGATTTGACGGCTGACAGACTGTCAAAACTGACAGTAATGATGGCTTTTGCATTTATGAAGGCTGCTGAGTTGTCCTCGTAAAAGATAAAACCGACTCTTCGAAAACCTATACGACGGTTACTTTTTTCGTGACAGCTGTCTTTGCACGAAAGATGAAGTGTCAGATTCATTCCTCATTTAAACATATGCTGTGCTGTCACTTCAATAAATAATAAAATATTTACTGAGCGTATGGCTTTTGAATGAGCGTATGGCTTCAACTGACATCTGTCTTTAAGCGTATGGATAAAAATGACAGCGTGTCATAATTTTCCACATCCTACAGTGGTGATCCGCGAAAAATCCAAACACTCTCGTTTTCTTCCGAGTAACATACATCCACTCTCAATGTCTCGAAGCATTCCTACCGTTATCATCCGAACCTACATCAACTTAACTTGCATCTTATTCATCCAACAACAATGCTCAACGTAATTTTTTGTTTATTCGATCAGAGTATCCCCGAGTTATTGTATATCGTCTTTGATACGCCTCAATACCATCGTCGATATGCATAACTTGAACATCTTCCTTTCTCATAAGCTCAAACCCGTTGCAATCATTGCCATTATCCGAACTCGAATACGAATCAAGTCTCGCACTTATCAAGATCCATTCGGTTGTAACTACTTAACATCATCGCGACACAATTTTCAATTTCACATATCCATTCTCATATCCCTAACTCGCACTTCCAATCGTGCTACCGATCCATCGCGTTAACCCAAATTCGTTCGCACAATTTCTCCGTACTTACTCAACATGTTCCGAAGAAGTCTCCGTACTAACTCAACATAAGTTCGACCGGGTCGACCATTTCCTCAACGTAACATTCATTCGCATATGCTCGGCCTATCGTTCGACTTATACTTAGCGAATCCTCGTCCGACGTATCCTCCGTAGGCACGACTTCACGCATACTCATTTAACTAATTCACCAAAGCATACTTATATCGACTCCTATCGCATCATTTCCACTCGAGTCTCGGTACCATTCCATTCGTTGCGGACAAACATACCGTAACAACATAATCGTTTCGACGAAACCTATCGCAAGTCACCAACCGGCTTAACATAACCATCGCTAAGTGGTATCCCATATACCACTCAGGATCGAGCCTATCGTTATCGACACAATACTTCGCTATACTTGCTAGCATAATTGGTATTGCATATACCACTCGGAATCGAGTCATTACTCGACATTACGTTCCGCATAGGTCCAACATTTATTCCTCAATCAACTATCCCGTATGGCGATCCTTCCGATCCCAGCTCTAGCGTTAGCTCAAGTTCGACATACATTCGATCTAACCGTACCATGGCGATCATATCGATCCCACCCGCAACATTCGTTTATTCAACGCTCAACGCGACATACGGCCAACATAAACGTTCGCCTACTCAACTCGACTCCGCGACCAACTCGATTCGTTACTATCGCATCCACGATCTTCGAATCCCGCACGTTGCAGCTCGTGCAACAACTTAGTCTCGATACTTAAGGTCTTTACTCAATCTTGCGCAACATATCGCTATCCATCCGCATAGCCATATAACACGCATCATACCATATCGACTCGTTGCACCGATGCAACGAACGATCCATGACTCGCTGCACTCCGTGCAACTAGCAACACATAACCATTCGCGTAGCCATATAATACGCATCATCTCCCATATCGATCCGTTGCACTACGTGCAACCAACAACACATATCTTCTCGTATTCCGTGCGATCGATATCACATAACGTCTCGTACTTCGTGCGACCGACAACACATAGCTCCTCGCACTTCGTGCGACCAACAACACATAACTCCTCGCACTGCGTGCGACCAACAATACGCATATCATTGCACTTCATGCAACCAACATCGCCATATTCGTTGCACTTCGTGCGACCAACATCCCATTACCCGTTGCACTTCGTGCAATCAACACTCTCCGATGGTATCCGAAGATCACGTAATAGTCACGACATACTTGTGGTAGACGTATGCACTTAATATAGACTTATTGCATGGAACATCCAATGTAGCGTCGAGCAGATCCATGAGCCATGCGGTTACGAAACAACTTAGAGTCAACTGAATTCGATAGCGAAGCAACTGAGGGTCAAAGAGATTCACGCACGGTCCAAAGGATGGAACCGCTCTGATACCAACTTGTCACGCCCCGATCCGGAAAATCGCTCGTCCTCGCTAGATTTCACCCGAATCATCGTCCTCGCTGGGGCGTGATGCCGCACGAGCCTGGAGTTGCGCTCGTGCAAGGCAAGATAACAGGTTCTCATAGAACTATCTCAATTTGATAACATAAGCAGCGGAAGAAAACAAAGTATAACACAAGAATCTCTTTTATTCATATTGAACTGAAGGCTACAAAGGCTCTGAATGGCCCAACATAAAATGCCAATTGGCTACAACGCTCATGATCTCTCTTAGCTCACAAAGGATTTCATTGTTCCATACATTATGCCTCTTTATAGCCACCAAGTAGTCTTCGGCCGAACGTCTCCATGTCGCAAGTCCGAACGCATATGCGGAAGCTCCTCTTGAACGCCAAGGACTCCATGCCTCGGCACGTCCAAGCCAAGCTCCGTCCCGAGCTGATCATAACCTGAACCTGCACATAAACTAGTGGGGGTTTAGTGCTTTCGTCCTCGTTTCGCACTGATCAAGACCCGCTCGCACCCAAACCAAACACTTATTCATTTAGTGAAACATGCATCTTACTTTGTGGTCTTTCTATTTAGCCTTAGGATCAATTTCATGGCAATGCTTAAACATAGCACATAACTTAAATGTGTCCCACACCGTGTTCCTGCAGCAGATACAGTTAGACATAATCTGAAACATAAACATAGTGTTCGTGCTCATCTCGTCCCGTTTTCCTTAGCCTGCAGTGGTTAGATCTTAACGTAAGCAAACATACGATTCGTACAATCGGCCAATCATAAACATAAACATATGCATAATGGGTAGCAGGCCCTGCGCCTGCACCCAGCTCTCATCTCAGCCCACCGGCCCTATCTATATGAAGGTCACGGTGTGTCGCACCGTAATGGACTTGGCATCTCATATGTGTAAGCCTACAATCGCTTCGATACGGGTTGCTAGCCCAGTATCCGAAGGATCCCAAACTTACGGATATCATAGCTTATCACAGCACTGGACGGTCGCAATCCGTCCGAATGTTGTGCACCATAAATACCACACATAATTTCCTCCTAGGCCGAACGGTCCCGGCGCCCCGACGTAACCGTTCGAGGGAAGCCGTACCCGTGCACGGGCAATTCGAGTCCATTGACCATGCAATACGTTCCATATCATACAATCCATAGCATACCAACCAATCTCGTATTCCATAAACATAATCTCGCACATAAACGGTTTCCCGTGCCATAAACGGTTGCCCGTGCCATAAACATAATCCACCATTTATATGGGGAGCTCCGTCGGCGTTATGCCCCAACACATCCATATTGATGCATGACGCCCAACGGCTTAGTCGTCTCGTACTCATAATCACGCATCCCGTTCATAATGTTATTCGCATAGCCTACTCCGTATTTACTTAGTCATTTCGTAGCTTAAGTGTGCAAAGGCACGCTCAGCACCATAATCAATGTTCTACGCCTAGAGTTCAATGTTCTCGGAGCCGTGCACATGATGCACATCTCATTATCATCTTTCAATGTTCTACCATCATTGCCCTACTGCGACTCGTGCACTCGATGCACGTCGCTTCAATTGTTCGATTGTTCAATGTTCTATCTTAGTGTTCGACACATACTTAGACCATTTGCCGCCGAGCCGCGCTCGCTAACTCGATAACATATTACGCGTACCATAACATATTTTATTAGACGTGAAGGAATAGGGAGAGAGAGTCAAGAACCCGCCCACCTTAAGCCGATACGCCTTGCCGCCTCGCCGATTGAAGCGTCTCGCTTCCATAACTCGATCGCATAGCTAACTCCCGGACTTAGCCATTCCTTTGCTCTACTCGGTTGATTTGGCCTATCGTGCCCATGCCACAATCCGTTGCAAGGCCACGATTTGGTTTTGCGGACACTTCATTGCATAAGGCAAAATGTCGACCTCTTATCGTCCAGCGTAGAAGCATAGCCTGCACACTAGATCAACTAAAATCAGCACTTGCTCAAGCGGGACTTACTCTTTGCATCGATTCGATTCATAGATTCCAACCGACTCAAAGCTTACCTTTGGCCAACGCAACACTTGCATCGATTTGCATCGATACCTTATCGGGTCAACGCAACTCTTCGAGTCAACGACTCATCGTAATGCACCGATGCGGAGCGGGGCATTACATCCATAGCCATCGGTGAAGAAGTGATTACATCGAGAATGGAGAATCCGGATATTTGAACCCCAGATCCCTCCATCGATCGCCGACGACTGGAGGCGGTGGTCCGCGGGAGGTGGAGGTGCAGACCCTCGAGGCGGTGGTCCACGGGAGGAGGAGGTGCGGACCCTGGAGGCGGTGAGGCTGCCATCGAGATCGCTGTCAACTTGGCCCCCTCCTCGAGAGGAGGACACAGAGAACATGGAGGACACATGGAATATGACACATAAAAGATGAGGATACTGGAAACATGATACAAAAAATATGACATAAATTATTTTCTAAAATTTTATTACCAAACAGAATCCTAATTTTTTTTCTTCAGAAAATTACTTTTCAGATGAAAGTAACCAAACGCAAACTCAAATTTTTTATACTCTCAAAACAACTTTATAACTTACTTTCAGAAAACTGTTTTTAAAACAAAATTTCAGAAAGCTTATCCAAACGGACCCTTAGTCTCTTAGAAGGACTAAATATGGATCAAAATTGAAACTAAAAGCTTCACGGATGCTTTTTCAATGTGATAAAAATTACAACTAATTTAGGATTCATATTCATTCCAACGGTGTAGTGGTCGAATTTAGGATTCATATTTATGCCTAATTTAGGATTCATATTTATCCATAAGGTTGTCATGGAGGAAGCACACTATAGAAGGAGTTTTTATTTTTAGTCCCATTTTGGACTACTTTTAGACATAGGAAATATTTGATATATTTTTATTTTGTTAATATCTTTATATGTGATTTGATGATGATGATAATGATTTTGATAAAAAGATTGTTTTGTTGAATAAGTCGTTGTTGTTCTTAGCATTGATGGTCCAATACCATAGTACTATGACAAAAATAGAGCTGTCGCTCAAGGTATAGAACCAAGGTTTTATTAAAAGTCCAAGTAAATTTTGCTTCGATGCTACGTGATAGTACGGACAATGGTCGCCAACATTAGCTATACGAGATATTGGCTTCAAGTGGCAGATTAATAGTGACATGTCATAGTAGTTATTTTGAATACGTATGGAAAAAAAAAGGAAAAAGGAAAAGGAAAAAACGTATCATTGCTTGTTACAAACATGTTAGTTATTAACAATTATTTATAAATAAATACAATATACTATTTATCAATGTGAAAATAACTTAGTAACACTTATAATGTTATAAGTTATAGTTAATTAGATGAGCATTGTGATTGGATCACAAACAGGCCCGGCTCCAGGGGAGGCAGGCTAGGCCTGCGCCTAGGGCCTCCTCCCCCAAGGGGCCTCCAAATTTTTTTTCTTTTTATGTACAACAGAATTTTTTGGGCCAGTCACAAAAAAATGACAAAGCCTGTTGGCTGTCGCCTGGAAGTCCAATAACTAATAGGATGTGTGAAACCCACAATTTTGGTTTATTAGAATTACTGGATTATTGCATTACTAGTTTAGATTAGGATTAATATTAATATTATTACTATTATTTTTGTTATTATTATTTTAGTCGGATCAATTATTTCAAAATAAATTAATTGGAATTTTGATTGTGGCCCAGTCCCGATTTCGTGTCCGGGGTCCGACCCCGAACTCGAACCCGACTTCCGTTTCCTGAACCCAATTTCGTTTCCAGTCCCGAATCCATCTTTAAAATCCTTTAGTTAATATTAGCCTTGATATTTATGTATAATTCTATTTTGGTTAATAGAAGAAAAAGAAAAAAATAAAAATAAATAAATAAAACCTATTCCTATTTTCCCCCACGACCTTGTCCCCCACGACCAGGCCGTTCCCCATTTTTCCCTCTCCTCCACACAACTTCCCTTCTCTATCTCTACTTCTTCTCCTCCTTTTCCTTAAAGAACCCACATCCGCAGCTCTCTCTCTCTCCCTCACTCTCATTCACATCCCAACTTCTTCGCCATCTCACTTCTCCCCACCTTTCCCCCAAGCTCCGGCCAACCCGAGCCCAGCCCGGTGCCGCCGCTCGACCCTCAGCGCCTCCGCCCCGTCCAGCCAGCGCGCCGGCCTCCCGAGGTCGCGCGCCCCGCCTCGCCTTCCCCAGCGACCCCCGAACCAGCCGCGCGCCATGACTCGCCTTCCCCGGCGACCCCCGAACTAGCCGCGCGCCTCCACCCGAGGCCAGCGTCTCCCGGCGCCCACCTCCGCCCGCGCATCCGCCTCCCGAGGTCGCGCTCGCCTTCCCGACCCGGTCATCACCCCGCCGGCCCGTGCCCGTCCGGCCAGCGCCTTCCGTCGGCCAGATCCGCCCACGGCGACCCCGAGTCCCCGTGACGGACCGTCTTCCCCGTCCGCGGACCTCGCCCCGCTCGGCCGCCCTCCGTCGCTGCCCTTTTTGCCCGCCAAGAACAGTCGACCGCAAGCCGCGGTTCCCCGGCTTGTCCCGAGCCAAGCCGTTGTGCCCTAGCCGTTCCTGACGCACTGTCCGCTGTTCGTGTCACGCCCCGATTCCGTAGAATCGATAGTCGTCCCCCGGACGTGATGCCGTGCGAACCTAAGTTGCGATCGCACAAGGCATAGTCATAAGGTTATCCGAAACACAACATCAAGTTAGAGTACGCAGAGAAATTGAATGACACATTTGAAATAGAAGTAGACTTTTTCATTGATAAAACTTTATTTACATTGACTTCATTACATTCATTGCCGCGCGGGCTACAATATGACTCGACTTACAAAATGAACGCCGATGAGATAGTCGTTCCATACATTATATCCCTTTTTACAAGCAAAAACCATTACACATTTCCACCTGCGATCGAGGGAAGCCGAGCCGTCATTGGTCTTCTTTTGTACTGAATGCGGAGTCTTCAAAAGGAATTCAGAAACAAGCCTTTATCCGAACGAGGCTTCAAAAGTGTCCACGCCGCCTTGAGATTTTTAGGTGGCACACCCTTTGTGGTTCGGGGTACCTGCGTGGAGAGCGAGGATCAGTACATTACACTTTGTACTGGTGCGTGGCAAGTTAAGTTCCAAGCTCTCATTTGGTTGAATGAGTTTATATGACTTAGTTCATGAATGTTTCTAACCATCCTAATGAATTTCAAGCGAGAAATGACAAGCATAATGTAATTTACGTCGGAACTTACCCCCGGCGGACCGTGCCACGCCTTTTTGCAACTTATCATGTTCTTTCCTGTCAATTATGATCATTTACATTTCTAAGTGCAATATTACGTGTGTTTGGTCACTGGCATCACAAGCCATCCTGGACGTATAGCTTTGTTAATCGAGATCCTTTCAACGCAAGTAGCTAGCTCCGTTGTAAGTTCTCGCTTAACCTGTGCTGAAACCTTATGCACGACTATACCCTGTTTCCTCCTAGGCCGAAACGGTCCCGTGGCCTCGGGATGCCGCTTGAGGAAACTATCGCCTTGTCGACAAGTTGTCCATAACCGTGCGAAGACATATTTTCCTTCTTAGTTATTAAGACATAGCCTACATTCTCTTTGAAAATTCAATCCTTTTTCCCATGTTCGTGCCCTTGCATTTATCCTTTCATTCGCACAACATTATCGATTTACTTAAGAAGGGGTCGAGAAGAGAAGGGTCAGCCACTCACTTTGAGTTTACTTCGGCGAGAGAACTTGTTGGTCGTGCTAGATGTCGCCTACGCGATTACCTGAAATCGCACAAGCAACCGATTAGAACACTGCATTATTCAAGGAGTTCGATAGAAAATGCAAGTTTGAAATGCAAGCCATAAAAACTATCGAAAATATTCACGAAAGCGCATTCAGAAAACAAAGCCAAAACCAACGCAAGCGACGTGAAAAGTAGAGCAACGGGAGGTCTCTCCCGACTCAGCCGCAGAGCCAATCCTCGAGGCGCAACCCGCTGAATATGGGACTTGGTTCCGAAGAAGACATTCCATAACGAGGAATGGATCTTATTCAACCGTTCCCGTTCGATCGACTCGGCCGATCCCGACCTATCGGTCCCGACCGAATCGATAGCGACAGTGTTCTTTTCTCGCGCACCCCATGGACAAGTACGGGGCACGATGTAGGGACGGGGCACTACACCATAACAAACTAAGAAAAAGTTTCATCCTCGAAACTTAAAATAGAACCTACCACTACGAGAACAATGAAGGAAACTTCTCCTTCATTTCTGACTCAAGCTCCCACGTCGACTCCTCGACCGAATAGTTTCTCCAGAGGACGCGGACTAGAGGAATAGCACGGTTGCGGAGAAGTTTATCCTTGCGCTCCAAGATTTGTACCGGCTCTTCGACATATGATAAGTCCGTCTTCAGGTCCAGCTTACCCAAATCTACCATATGCCCCGGATCGTACACGTACTTCCGCAATTGCGAGACGTGGAAGACGTCATGTACCTCTGACAATGCATGCGACAAGGCAATTTGGTAAGCTACTGGGGCGACTCGCTTCAATATTTCGAACGGGCCAATAAATCTTGGACTCAACTTTCCTTTCGCACCGAACCAGTAAACTCCACGCATAGGCATCACCTTCAGGAATACATGGTCGCCTTCCGAAAACTCGAGGGGGCATCGGTGCGTGTCGGCATAGCTTTTCTGCCGGCTTTGTGCTATCTTCAATCTTTCTCGTATCAACTTGACCTTCTGCACAGTCCGCTCCACTAGCTCCGGACCAAGTATCTGCCGTTCCCCGACTTCATCCCAGCAAATGGGCGATCTATACTTTCGGCCGTACAAAGCTTCATACGGCACCATTTGGATGCTGGACTGATAGCTGTTGTTGTATGCAAACTCGGCCAGCGGTAGATGGACGTCCCAACTCGACTTCAAGTCGATCGCACAGAGTCGTAACATGTCTTCGAGAATTTGGTTCACCCGCTCTGTTTGGCCGTCAGTCTGAGGATGATAAGCTGAGCTGAACTTCAACTTAGTCCCCAATGCTGAATGTAGACTACTCCAGAAGCGCGCTACGAACCGTCCATCCCGATCAGAGACGATAGAAACTGGGACCCCGTGCAGCCGAACTATTTCATCAAGGTATATCTGAGCAAGGCGGTCGACGCTCCAAGTAACTTTGATGGCGATAAAGTGCGCTGACTTGGTTAGTCGATCGACGATGACCCAGACGGCGTCGTTTTCCCGCGGCGTCCTCGGCAAGCCAACAACGAAGTCCATAGTGATGTGATCCCACTTCCACTCTGGAATGGCGAGGTTCTGCATCTCCCCGCCCGGTCGCTGGTGCTCGGCTTTGACTTGCTGACAGGCCATACATTTTGACACAAAGAGCGCTACGTCCCTCTTCATGCCGTGCCACCAAAAGATAACGCGGAGGTCCTTATACATCTTGGTGCTGCCAGGATGCAAGAAATATTTTGCATAGTGCGCCTCCGTCATTATCTCCTTTCTAAGTTCTACGTCGTCTGGTACGCATAGCCGTCCCTTCACGCGCAACACTCCTGACTCATCCTCTGCAAAGTCGGATGCTTTTTCTGTCGATATCAGCTTCCGCATCTTCTCCAGGTAGGGGTCGTCCTTCTGTGCAGACTTGATCCTCTCCAGTAGGCTCGGTTCCACCCGTAGTTGCGCGAGCTTCACGTCTTTGAAACGAACTCGGAGCTCGATACCCATTCCTTCCAAGTCGCACAGCAGTCGATCGTTGATGCATAACGAAGCTAAATACTTTCGGGTCAGAGCATCCGCTACCACATTTCCCTTGCCCGGCGTGTAGTCGATTGATAAGTCATAGTCTTTGATCAGCTCGAGCCATCGCCTCTGCCGCAAATTCAATTCTTTCTGGGTGAAGAGATACTTGAGACTTTTATGGTCCGTATAAATCCTGCACGCCACGCCATAGAGATAGTGACACCACAGCTTCAACGCGAACAAAATTGCCGCTAGTTCTAGGTCGTGCGTGGGGTAGTTCTTCTCGTGCGGCTTCAACTGCCGGGAAGCAAAAGATATCACCTTATCCCGCTGCATGAGCACACACCCCAAGCCCTGGTCAGAAGCATCGCTGAAGATTTAAAATCCCTCCGTCCCGTCAGGAAGAGCAAGTATCGGGGCCGAAACGAGCCGTTGTTTGAGCTCCTGGAAGGAAGCTTCACAGTCGTCTGACCACTTGAATGCGACTCCTTTCTGGGTGAGACGAGTCAACGGCGATGCGATCTTCGCGAAGTCCTTCACGAAGCGTCGGTAGTATCCCGCCAAGCCTAGGAAGCTTCGAATTTTGCTAACTGATGTGGGCCATTTCCAATCAGCAACTGCCTCGACTTTCTTCGGATCGACTGCGATGCCCACGGCGGAGATGATGTGCCCAAGGAATGAGACGCTGTTCAGCCAGAACTCGCACTTGCTCATCTTCGCGTACAACTGATTTTCTCAAAGGGTTTGGAGTACCGTCCGCAGATGCTCTGCATGTTGTGCTCGATCCTTCGAGTAGACGAGGATGTCGTCGATGAAGACTACTACGAACTTGTCAACGAACGGACAGAACACCCGATTCATTAGATCCATGAAGACGGCAGGGGCGTTTGTCAGACCGAACGACATTACCAAGAACTCGTAGTGGCCATAACGAGTGCGAAAGGCAGACTTCGGCACGTCATCTGGCTTGACCTTGAGTTGGTGATAACCCGATCGTAGATCAATCTTCGAAAACACCGTTGCACCTTGGAGCTGGTCGAACAAGTTGTCGATGCGGGACAAGGGGCATTTGTTTCGGACGGTGGCTTTGTTCAATTCCCGATAGTCGATGCAGAGCCGCATCGATCCATCATTCTTCTTCATGAATAGCACGGGCGCACCCCACGGCGAGACACTCGGACGGATAAACCCTCTATCGAGTAATTCCTAAAGTTGTGCCTTCAATTCTTTCAATTCTGCAGGGGCCATTCTGTACGGGGCTTTCGAGATCGGCCAGGTGTCGGGGAATGTGTCAATGGTGAACTCTATTTCTAGATCGGGCGGCATGCCGGGTAGCTCGTCCGGGAACACGTCTGGGAATTCTGCCACAATGTCAGTCTGACCCGCGTTTGCACCATCATGTCGCATGTCTCGAACGAAAGTTAGATAGCCTTCGCACCCGGAATACAGCATCCGTCGAGCAGATATTGCAGAGATCACCATGTAGGTCGGCGATGCCTCACCACACGAGTAGCGGAATTCAGGCACTCCAGGTATGCGGAATGTGACCTTCTTTTCAGCGCAGCCTATGGTTACGTTGCACGGACCGAGCCAATCCATGCCCAGTATGATGTCGAAGTCCTTCATGTTTAGAACTATCACATCAAGACCGATCTTTTGACCCCCTATACATATGGTTCCTCCCCCGCAGGCTAAATTTGTGAGTAGTGGCACACCCGAAGGCATACTTACGCTAAGATCAAGGTCTAACGATATTACAGGGAATTTATGCTCGGCGGCGAAGTCCGCCGATATGAAAGTATGCGAGGCGCCTAAATCAAATAACACACGAGCAGGTACATTATTGAAATTCAATATACCTGTCACAACCGTGTCGGAAGCATACGCCTCGTCTCGAGTCAGAGCAAAGACACGCCCCTGAGCATTAGGGCGTCGATCTTGGTTGTTGGATTGAGTGTGCTGAGGAGGTCGGGGCACCTGTCCTCGATTCTCTTGACGGTGTTGTTGTGGCGGGGCGTTACGATTCCCTCTCCGGGGGCAATCGTGTTTATAGTGACCTTTTTGTCCGCAAAAGAAGCATCCCCCCTCGACGACAAAGCACTGGCTCGCCTCATGCCCAAGGGAACCGCACTTGGCACATCGCGATGATGAGTTATGTCCCTGGTAACCGCCATGATTCGGACACTTTGATGCGTGATTGTTACCTCCCGTATGGCTAGGACGTTTGTGATTGGAGTGGCGCATAACGTCGTCAGCACCGGAAGGATGCAGTTTCTCAAGGCGGAGGGCGTGATTCAGAGCCTCGCCCACGGTCTTGTACTCCGGGACCCCGACATGCGCACCGATAGAGTGTCGAAGACCCACTTCAAACCGTCGCACACGGCACTCTTCAGTAGACAGAAACTGGCCAGCAAACTTAGATAACTTGTTGAATTCTGTGGTGTACTGTTCCACCGTCCTGCTCCCTTGCTTCAACTGCATGAATTCATTCTCCTTCGCTTGACGAACGGCTGATGGAAGGTACTGGACTTCAAAAGCTTTGCGAAACGTGGCCCAAGAGATCGGCATGGTGGTGTTGTCTGGTCGGATCGCTCGCTTGCGCACGGCCCACCAGTCGTGCGCGTTCAACCGTAGTTGAAGTTGTGCGCAGGCGACTTGCTTCGATTCATCAATGCCGAGAAGCTCGAAATGATCTTCCAGCTCTTCCAACCAGTCGATTGCCATGGAAGGACCCTCGGTGCCGCTGAAGGAAGTACGACACGCCTTCTTAAATTCGGACACTTCAAAGTTGTACTTTTTCGGTGCCGCTGGTTGACGCTCGGGATCCTCCGTGTCGACTTCAATGGGTTGGATCGCCGGCACGGTGACGGTAGGCACAGTCGTAGAATTCTCGTTGGCCGCCATTGTCTGAACAATCTGCTGTAGGGTATCTAACTGCTTTTGTTGAAGTTTGGCATGTGCGTCAAAGCGAGCTTCGAAGCGAGCTTCGAACTGGGCCTGTCATTCGTCTACCTGTTGATGCCGATTCTCGGACTGGTTTTGCTGCGCCTCCATCATGCGCAGCATCCTTTCGATGGTATCGTTGGAAGGTCCGGCCCGCGAACAATGCGAACTACTAGAGCCGCTAGAAGCGCTCTGTTCTTGCTCGGCCGTGGGCTCCATCACTTCTGCGATACGAAGGCAAACGCATCAGTCATAAATTATTACGGACTCATTGTATGGAACAACTTATCTCATCGATACGAGGTCAAAGGTTTGGAACTCTAGACGCGAGACCAAAGGAAGTAAAGCCGTGCTCTGATACCATTATGTCATGTCCCGATTCCGTAGAATCGATAGTCGTCCCCCGGGCGTGATGCCGTGCGAACCTAAGTTGCGATCGCACAAGGCATAGTCATAAGGTTATCCGAAACACAACATCAAGTTAGAGTACGCAGGAAATTGAATGACACATTTGAAATAGAAGTAGACTTTTTTACTGATAAAACTTCATTTACATTGACTTCATTACATTCATTGCCGCGCGGGCTACAATATGACTCGACTTACAAAATGAACGCCGATGAGATAGTCGTTCCATATATTACATCCCTTTTTACAAGCAAAAACCATTACACATTTCCACCTGCGATCGAGGGAAGCCGAGCCGCCATTGGTCTTCTTTTGTACTGAATGCGGAGTCTTCAAAAGGAATTCAGAAACAAGCCTTTACCCGGACGAGGCTTCAAAAGTGTCCACGCTGCCTTGAGATTTTTAGGTGGCACGCCCTTCGTAGTTCGGGGTACCTGCGTGGAGAGCGAGGATCAGTACATTACACTTTGTACTGGTGCGTGGCAAGTTAAGTTCCAAGCTCTCATTTGGTTGAATGAGTTTATATGACTTAGTTCATGAATGTTTCTAACCATCCTAATGAATTTCAAGCGAGAAATGACAAGCATAATGTAATTTACGTCGGAACTTACCTCCGGCGGACCGTGCCGCGCCTTTTTGAAACTTACCATGTTCTTTCCTGTCAATTGTTATCATTTACATTTCCAAGTGCAATATTACGTGTGTTTGGTCACTGGCATCACAAGCCATCCTGGACGTATAGCTTTGTTAATCGAGATCCTTTCAACGTAAGCAGCTAGCTCCGTTGCAAGTCCTCGCTTAACCTGTGCTGAAACCTTATGCACGACTATACCCTGTTTCCTCCTAGGCCAAAACGGTCCCGTGGCCTCGGGTTGCCGCTCGAAGAAACTATCGCCTTGTCGACAAGTTGTCCATAACCGTGCGAAGACATATTTTCCTTCTTAGTTATTAAGACATAGCCTACATTCTCTTTGAAAACTCAATTCTTTTTTCGTGTTCGTGCCCTTGCATTTATCCTTTCATTCGCACAACATTATCGATTTACTTAAGAAGGGGTCGAGAAGAGAAGGGTCAGCCACTCACCTTGAGTTTACT
This sequence comes from Iris pallida, assembly GCA_029216955.1. Taxonomy (NCBI): domain Eukaryota; kingdom Viridiplantae; phylum Streptophyta; class Magnoliopsida; order Asparagales; family Iridaceae; genus Iris; species Iris pallida. The sequence continues at coordinate 16,525,976 of JANAVB010036615.1, read as the reverse complement.
TCGGCGAGAGAACTTATTGGTCGCGCTAGACGTCGCCTACGCGATTACCTGAAATCGCACAAGCAACCGATTAGAACACTGCATTATTCAAGGAGTTCGATAGAAAATGCGAGTTCAAAATGCAAGCCATAAAAACCATCGAAAACATTCACGAAAGTGCATTCAGAAAACAAAGCCAAAACCAACGCAAGCGGCGTGAAAAGCAGAGCAACGGGAGGTATCTCCCGACTCAGCCGCAGAGCCAATCCTCAAGGCGCAACCCGCTGAATATGGGACTTGGTTCCGAAGAAGACATTCCATAACGAGGAATGGATCTTAATTCAACCGTTCCCGTTCGATCGACTCGGCCGATCCTGACCTATCGGTCCCGACCGAATCGATAGTGACAGTGTTCCTTTCTCGCGCACCCCGTAGACAAGTACGGGGCACGATGTAGGGACGGGGCACTACAGTTCGGACGCTGTCCGACGCATTCCCTGCCGCCAGAGTTGCTGTCCGCGCCTCATGTGCACCGTTTCGAGCCAATTTTCGTTGTCCTAGTGTTCGTGGACTGTTCTAAGTCGGCACAAATTATTTCTTTTCTCTATAATTACTTCTGAGAGCTCTAGCCGAGCATTTGAGGTATAATTTCGTGTCCCTGTGTTCCTCCCCGTAACTAGTCTGTGATGATGCGGTCCTGATCCCGTTTTGGGATTCGATATTTTGTTTACGTTGCTTTGGTGATACGTGGTTATTGCTACGTAGCGGCGTATTTCTATTTTGATATATATACATATTTTTGTGCTGTAGTTTTCTGGACTGGAAATATTGGATTGTGGTGGTTATTCCTGGTTTGGAATATTATGCTGTGAGTTATCCCTGGTTTGGGGATATTTAAATGGAGTTGTGGTCGGTATCCTCCCAGGATTGGGTTGTCTCAATTACAGAGGAGATGTTGTCCAAATTTTTAGGAAATATTTTAAAAAAAATTTCTTATAAAATTAGCAATTTGAATAAAACCTATTTTTCAAAGAAAATCGGTCTTTGCAAAATGATTTATAGATTGGATTTTGTTGGTTTTTTGGATTTTATGGATTTTTTACCACCAGTTAGGCGACGACCATATCGGTCGAATGAGCCTCGGCGAAACGCAAACGATACAGGGTCACCTGTACGTTGAGGCGTAAGCCGCAATATGAGATTGCACGACCAAGTCTGAGACTCTTTAATTTTTAATTTAATTATAATTTATTTTAGAACTGGTACTGCTTTTAGTATTTATGGTGCAGGACCTCGGCCTACTGTTTGGACCGTTCGAGGCACTCAGAGCTCGCCTTAGGATTAATTAATTTATGTAAAAATTTGTAAGGGCATAAGTCCAGTTTTTTCTTCATTTCTCTGTGACAATATATTGTATAGCGTAGCTTTTCCTTATTTTTCTGGAATGTTGATTCGTCGTTAAACGCGTAGAATATAAAATGGATATATATTTTATAAAGAAAATTAATAAATTTTCTCACAATAAATAATCTGATAATTTAGCAATTCACTTTTTTTCTCATTTAAAGAAAAGTCTAGTTTTATATATTTTATAAAGTACAAAGTTTTGACAAGTTAACCTATAAATCGCTATTTTCCCAAGTAACTGAATTAACCGATTTAACCAAGTAAACGATAACCAACGTAGCTTGCGACATTAGGCGTGTTTCGGTAGTTAATTAAATAAACTTAAAACCTGACTAGGTTCTGCTTCTAGAGATTGTAACTAGCACACCTAGAATGGTTTCATTATGGTTCTAAGTCAAGGTTCTCAACTGTAGGATCTCGGAGACGTACTTGACTTCCTCCTCGGTACCGACATTTCCGATCCAGTCAATCAATAGAGGCAAGTTACGGTTATGCTATCTTATATTTTAATTAGTAATTGTCAAGTTGCATGTTTAAACCACATTGCTACACGGAACCCTCTCCTAGGGTTCAAATATTGATTGATATTGATTGTGGGTATATTGGGGGAATAGTGTAGCGTTTATGACCAATACTCCTCATATTGCATATTGTTATTGTACGAGCTTACCCCTCTTACACACGGGAATAAGCCGTATCGCATCGCTAGGATGCTATTGTACAACCCAAGCCGGTCATAGACGTTACATATTCAAATCACATTGTTTCAAGTATTGAATTGTTAAATTGCTGAAAAATATTATTTCAACTGTTTAACTTGTACTTTTCTATTATTATTTAAAATGTGAGGTACATATTCGTACTTGCTCCCTCCTGACTGGAGACCAACATTTTTAGGTGACATTGAGGATGCTGAGCTATTGTACAATAGCTACTATGACCCGATATTGTATCCTGTGGTGTTGCCAGAGTCCCCCTTGGAGGACGCAGAACCAGAGGCTGATGAGCCGACCGTCTAGCTAGTTGCTTTTCAGTTATCTAGATTTATTGTATTGGAGTTTGTTGATTTGAATTCAATATTTTATTTCAGTATTTTTATTTCCAGTTGTACTTTTCAATTGTTGAATAAAATGTTTTTTTAATTTTCGTATATTCGAGTTGTGACAAATGTATAGATGTTGTTGTGAATACCTGCATATAGAACAGCTTACTGCCGCTGTCTCACAACGGTGCATGCTGGACATGATCCGGTTCGACCTAATAATTTGGGATTGGGTCGTGACAGAATGGATAATGCTTTTTCAGCAGAAAGAAGTTGCTGGCTTCCAAAATTAGCGGGCCACACTTAAAACCTTGGTAAAAGGAACCAACAAACATTTAAATAGCAAGCATTAATTAATCTAGAAGTTGCTGCCTTGCTGGCTTCCAAAAATGGCGGGCCACACTTAAAATAGCCGGCCACATTTAAATAAATTTGGAGCTTGAAATTGCTTAATTTATTGAATCTTAGTAAAAATCTATGTTTATTCAAGGACGAATTATATTGTATTTTGGATCTGTTAGATTTATAAAAATAAATATGTAAATGACCGAGGGCCTTATTTATAGGACTTGTCTAGGGCCTCCAAAATGCTGGAGCCGTCCCTGATCACAAACATCACATCCTGACTCTAAATGATATGTTCTAAGCGAATTTACTAGTCTTCGATCAACCAAAAGGAACATGGTAGAACACATTGTCACTTCCGTTCCCAGATTTTATATTTCCAAATTTTTGGTATTTGAATTTTGTCTCGTAATTCGTACATTATATTGTATTTCATATTTATCGTATCTCGCTTTCATGTTTATTGTATTTTAATTTCATAACCTAGCTTTGATATGTATTTTAGTCTAAGGTTGGTTCTAGAGTTTTCTCGATTTATGTGTCACGTTATTATGAGTTTAACACTCGAACGGGTTTATGTTTTGAATCAATTAATGACAGGCAGCCTAATAAGTTTTTTCCGCTTTTGTGCAACCCAGTCAGAGCGTGGACCAAAATTTTGTCAGTTACTAATGTACTTTTTAAATGTGACACACGAAATAAAGGATGCATATGAGCATCTGCTGGTAGAGCTAGCTTATAAGCACAACACTTATTCTGTGAGACTCGTCTCAGAGTATCGGTATTTATATACGGATACGTATTTTGTTCTGTATTTCGTATTTTTTTGGTTTTTAGAACGCTTTAATTTTTTTTTTTTTGCAAAATTGTAGATTTTCTCCTTGATCGGTATACTGGTATATACCGACGGCATACCGCCCTGACAGATTTTCTACATTTTAGATATTTTTGATTTTAGATATTTTCGTGAATAGTGTTTCCGATATTTTCGTGAATATTGTTTTGGATATTTTGATGTTGTTTAGATAATTTCGTGAATATTGTAGATGCACCATATTATCCAATGGATACTTGATTTTCTTTAGATGGCTAGGATCAATTTAGATTGTGACATGGAACGCGATCCAACAATCACGATTAATTTTTCCTTCTATATGTACCTATTGAGTTTCTCTCTCCTCTCTATTTTCTTTCCTTCTTCATTTTCCTCTTCACTCTCCTCTTCCTCGAGCTTAGGAAAGCTTGGCCTTGAGGCCTAGAGTGTGGTTTCGGAATCCCTCTTGGTGGTGGAGTGAAAGATTAGGATTGATTGCTAAAACCTAGGCAAGTACATCTTGCTCAAAAGTGATATGACCATGTTGTATTTTTATTTTTTCATAGAAACTAAAGTTTTATAAATTGTTAACATCTTTAGTATATAGCACTTTTGTTTTGATCGATGGTATTGCGTAGATCTTAGTTTGATGACTTTAGAGACCGTAGGTACTGGCATGCTTTTCGGTGCAAAGCGGGTCCAATGGCGAATATCATTTTGATTCGAATTATGATTTTGCCTCTATGTCTAGAATTGGACTTTTGGGTAGGCATTTTTAGACATTTTTTATACCAAAAATGTTCATGATGTTTATTGCAGCATCCGAGGGCGTTTGCGGGATTTGACCTTTTATTGCTTCACTGATCTGACGATTCAAGCTACTGGATACTGTCATTTTGCACACAACCTCAGGTAAGTATATCTTGCCTTTCTTTACAGTTATTTACATGCTTATTCCTTCTCTTTCGTTACATGTCATTATCTAGGTTTCTCTTGTTGTTTGTTGACATGTATTTTCTTAGATTATGTATACTAGTTTAGATTGCCTCATTAATATATAATCTCTGTTCACGGTTGACATTATAGTTCATATTGGATATGTTCTCACCTGTATTGTGATTGAGTCATATCGTAGGACGAGTGCGTCATGACTGAACTGTTATTCCTATTTTGTTTATTCTCAACCTGCGAGTCCACACTAGGGGCGAGGGTTGATTGTTTGAGTTAACCTACGAGTCTACACTAGGGTCGAGGGTTGACTGTTTGAACTAACCTGCGAGTCCACACTAGGGACGAGGGTTAGTTATTTGTTCAAACCTGCGATCAACACTAGGGGCGAGGGTTTGATTATACATTTGATTTCTTGTCACGTGTTCATGTTTTCCTTTCCAGCAGTTCATTTATGCTTAATTGTTCTCGTATTCATGTTTCGTTGTTGCTCAGTCATTTTTTATTTCTATTCTGGTTTTCTTTATGCATATTATACTGTTAGATATGTATGTTTTATGTATCTTGCTAGTCCCCTGAGGACCTGGTAATTTTTTCAGGTGTGTGCATTTGTGACTTTTCGCAGGTGCTCTAGCCAAGATCATGGTCTTTCCTTTTCTATTGAGGAGGATTGCTCTTGGATCGTCATTTGCTATTTTTTACAAATTCTTTTCTTGTATTTTTCTTCTTCTCATTTAAAATAGTTGGTAGTGGATTTGTCTCCGCCCAACGACTTGTAAGATACAATTCATAGTTGATTTATGAGATCATTATTCTTTATTTTGTGGATGAGATTAGTTGTTATAGTTTTACTGCACTTTACAGCTAACGTATATTTATTATACGGTTGGCATGTCACGTGCTAGTCCCGTGACTTTTGGGACTGGGGCGTGACAGAAGTTGCTTGGTGATATTTGTGAGGCTGTGTTTGGAAATTAGCTCTGTGGATTGTCTTTGGCCAAATTGTGAAGCATATAGTGTTGGGCTAGTTCTGTAGTATGGGTTTTCTATAAACGTGTATATATAGTGTTGGGTTAAACTGGTTCTGTGGTTTCTATATAAACGGATATATATATATATATATATATATATATATATATATATATATATATATATATATTTTTTTTTTTTTTTTTTTTTTTTTTTTTTTTTTATATATATATATATATATATGATTTAAAAGGAAAAAAAATATGTTTAACTATACTCTAAATATTGAGAGTCATTTAAAATATATATGTATACATATTATTGCTATTTTTAGACCTGATTATTACAAAATATATTTTACATATTTTACATTTTATTGGTTATTTAGATTGGCGTACTTTCGGTAAATTCGAGGCTTAACGTATCCACCTTGGCGACGACCGAAATGATCGAATGAGCCGTTAGCGAAACGCAAACGCTATGGGGTATTTCTGTACGTTGAGGCGTAAGCTATTAGCAACGTGTGATTGCGTGACCAAGTCTGAGACTTTATTGTCCCTACCTTGCGTCTTTAATTATTTTAGATTTTTGTAGAACTGGTTACATGGCGCTTTGTATTTTAGGTGCAGGACACTCGGGCCTTCGGACTGGACCGTTTCTCATCTTTTAGAATATCGCCCGCAACGTAGATTAGGATTTTTATTATTCTTTATTTATTTTATTTTTCATAAATATGTTGTAAGGGCATAAACCCATTTTCCTTTTGTTTATCTGGGCCTTGTATTGTGTACCTTAGGAGTAGGGTAGGGTAGCTCTTTCTATGTTTTATGTCGATAATATCGCACGTTAGTTATCCACAAATAAAATTAGAAACGCTATTTTCTAAAAGAAAAATAAATGTTTTCTCGCATAAATTAGAACGCCTTAAAAGTACAAGTTTTTATATCAACAAACTTCACATTTTATCATTAAATATAAACAATAATAATATAGTTTTATATATATACAATATAAAACACGAATATTTCTAAATAAATCGAGATATCTACTCCTTCCAAAATAAATGCAATTGGACTTCTTTTATACAAATTTATAGATAGTATAAAACAGTGTTAGAGTTGAATGAACGTTAGACTAATATGTTAAACAATAAAATTGACTAGGACCAATATTAGAGATTGCAACTAGAACACCGTAGAAATGGTTGCATTGGAACTGAGACACGTTTCACTAATGTAAGGTTCAATTCCGGACTTTAGCTTGAGTTTGTCCCTGTTGTCACCTACAGCACCCGAAAACCAAGGTAAGTTTTATATTGTTCATGTTCGTGTTTTAGTTCATAATTAAATGCACTGCATCATTAGGACTATATACTGTATCGACACTGATTCACGGGATCCCTCTCGGACCCAAATTGATTGTCTGATTGACTCATTGACTCGGGGATTGGAGAGTAGTGTATAATCTGTGACCAAAGCCCATGTTACTAATATTGACTCTCTCGCGCTAACCCCTACACAGGGGGTTGAGCCGTACCGTATGCCAGCATTATGCCCAATGCTAGTATACATATTGAATTTACCAGCTGGTCATGTAGTACCCCATCTCTACATCGTGCCCCGTACTCCGTCCACGGGGTGCGCGAGAAAGGAACACTGTCGCTATCGATTCGGTCGGGACCGATAGGTCGGGATCGATCGAGTCGATCAAACGGGAATGGTTGAATTAAGATCCATTCCCCGTTATGGAATGGCTTCTTCGGAACCAAGTCCCATATTCAGTAGGTTGTGCCTCAAGGATTGACTCTGCGGCTGACTCGGAAGAGACCTCTCGTTGCTCTGCTTTTCACGCCTCTTGCGTTGGTTTTGGCTTTGTTTTCTGAATGCATTTTCGTGAATGTTTTCTATGGTTTTCATGGCTTGCATTTCGAACTCGCATTTCCTATTGAACTTCTTGAATAATATAATGTTCTAATCGGTTGCTTGTACGATTTCAGGTAATCGCTTAGACGACGTCCAGCACGACCAACAAGTTCTCTCGCCTGAAGTAAACTCAAGGTGAGTGGTTGACCCTTCTCTTCTCGACCCCCTTCCTAGGTAAATCGATAATGTTGTTGCGAATGAAAGGATAAATGCAAGGGCACGAACACGGGAAAATGATTGAGTTTACAAAGATAATGTAGGCTATGTCTTAATAACTAAAAGAAAAATATTTCTTTGCACGGTTATGGACAACTTGTCGACAAGGTGATAGTTTCCTCGAGCGGCAACCCGGGGCCACGAGACCGTTTCGGCCTAGGAGGAAACATGGTATAGTCGTGCATAAGGTTTCAGCACAGGTTAAGCGGGGACTTGCAACAGAGCTAGCTACTTGCGTTGAAAGGACCCCGATTAACAAAGCTATACGTCCAGGATGGCTTGTGATGCCAGTGACCAATCACACGTAATATTGCACTTGGTATGAAAATGATAACAATTGACAGGGAAGAACATGATATGTTTTATAAGGCACGACGCGGTCCGCCGTGGGTAAGTTCCAACGTATTTTACACTATGCTTGTCATATGCTTGTTTGAAATTGATTAGGATGGTTAGAAACATTCATGAACTAAGTCATATAAACTCTTCAACCAAATGAGAGCTTGGAACTTAAATAGCCACGCACTAGTACAAAGTGTAATGTACTGATCCTCGCTCTCCACGCAGGTACCCCTAACTACGAAGTACGTGCCACTTAAAAGCTCAAGGCGACGTGTACACTTTTGAAACCTCGTCCGCGTGTTGAAGGCTTGTTTCTGAATCCTTTTGAGGACTCCACACTCAGTACAAAAGAAGACAAATAACGACTCAACTTCCTTCTATAGCAGGTGGAAAGTGTAATGGTTTTGCTTGTAAAAATGGATGTAATGTATGGAATGACTATCTCATCATCATTCATTTTGTAAGTCGAGTCATGTTGTAGTCCGCGCGGCAATGATTGTAATGGAGTTAATGTAAATGAAGTTTTATTATAAATGAAAAGTCTACTTCTATTTCAAATGTGTCAATCAATTTTTCTGTGTACTCTAACTTGATGTTGTGTTTCGGATAACCTTATGACTATGCCTTGTGCGATCGCAACTTAGGTTCGTACGGCATCACGTCCGGGGGACGACTATCGATTCCACGAAATCGGGGCATGACATAATGGTATCAGAGCACGGCTTTACATCCTTTGGCCTCGCGTCTAGAGTTTCAAACCTTTGACCTCGCATCGATGAGATAAGTTATTCCATACAATGAGTCTGTAATAAATTATGACTGATGTGTTTGCCTTCATATTGCAGAAGTGCCGGAACCCACGGCCGAGCAAGAGCAGAACGCTTCTAGCGGCTCTAGTAGTTTGCATCGTTCGCGGGCCGGACCTTCTAACAGTACCATCGAAAGGATGCTGCGCATGATGGAGGTGCAGTAGAAACAGTCCGAGAACCGACATGAACAGACAGAGGCACGACAAGCCCAGTTCGAAGCTCGCTTCGACGCACAAGCTAAGCTGCAACAAAAGCAACTAGATACTCTGCAGCAGATCGTCCAGACAATTGTGGCCAATGGAAATTCCATGACTGCGCCTACTGTCACCGTACCGACGGTCCAACCCATTGAAGTCGACACGGAGGAGCCCGAACGTCAACCAGCGGCACCGAAAAAGTACAACTTTAAAGTGTCAAAATTCAAAAAAGTGTGTCGTACTTCCTTCAGCGGTACCGAAGGCCCTTCTATAGCAATCGACTGGTTGGAAGAGCTGGAAGATCACTTCGAGCTCCTCGGCATTGAAGAATCAAAACAAGTCGCCTGCGCACAACTTCAACTACGGTTGAACGCACACGACTGGTGGGCCATGCACAAGCGAGCGATCCGATCCGACGCGACAACAACACAACGTCGATCTCTTGGGCCACGTTCCGCAAAGCTTTTGAAGTCGAGTACCTTCTGTCAGTCGTTCGTCAAGCGAAAGAGAATGAGTTCATACAGTTGAGGCAAGGGAACCGGACAGTGGAATAGTATGCCGCAGAATTCAACAAGTTGTCCAAATTTGCTGGTGCGTTTCTTCCTATAGAGGAGTGCCGTATACGACGGTTCAAAGTGGGTCTGCGACGCTCTATCGGTACACATGTCGGGGTCTGTGAGCACCCTGATTTTCGGGTTGATTTTTTTAATTTTCTGATGGAATTATTTCAATAAATTATTTCATCGTGGTTATTTTATTCTTAATTGTACTTCTCCGTGCCTTTGATTTTTGGAGCGTCAGAGATGTCCATCTCTGGAAACTTTCTTCTTGAGTTTTGTAGTGGACAAGATTATCTTTATTTTGATATATAATGTCCCACTCAAACTTGTTCCCTTGTGCTCTTTTTTGCTTCGCGTAACTTCGGGTCAATTTAGACCATTTAATTTATAATTACTTTTCCCACTCTTTTATTTGATCGTAATTTGCACGTTGTCGTGTCTTTTAATTTCAGAGCACAAGACTAGTCGTTTTCTCGGAACCAACTCCTCATGTATGATCTACTCGAGATGCCCTACACCCATGACCTTCGTGTCCCACTCAGACACATCATCTTGTGCTTCATTTGCTACGCACAACTTTTGGATCAATTTAGGCCAATTAATTATCCACCGTAAAATATGACCTGACTTCCAATTTGATTTCGGGATCCGACAGCGACCCAAACCTGTCAACCCAAAATATGGACATGGCCCTCATGAAGCCTACTAACCGTCCAATACTTGTGTCCCATTTAATTGAGTCCCCACATGCTACTTATTTTTCCATGATTATAAATACCTATTTTATTTTAACTATTGCACCATGTTCAGTTTTGACTCGACCCGGCTCAACCGAGCCAAGCCCCAGCCTTGTAGACTTGTAGCCGTCCATGTATATATTTTATTGGCTACAATTGTATTATTTCTGTGCATGATCAAGATAGTATATTTTATTTAATACTAATTGATTAAATGTTATCTCATTAAATGTTATTTTATTTAGAGTGTTATATTATTTATTTATATTTTATGGCTTGAGTGTATGTATCCTTATATTGGAATATATATATATATATATATATATATATATATATATATATATATATATATATATATATATATATATATATATATATGTATGTCTACTTAATTTGTATTCAATGTAATATATATATAATATTTATGTGTGTGTTTATATATATATATATATATATATATATATATATATATATATATATATATATATATATATATATATATATATATATATATATAGAGAGAGAGAGAGAGAAAAATATATATATATATAGTTAGAGATAGAGCTATATATATATATATATATATATATATATATATATATAGTTAGAGATAGAGCTATATATATATATATAGCTCTATCTCTAACTATATATATATATATTTTTTCTCTCTCTCTCTATATATATATATATATATATATATATATATATATATATATATATATATATATATATGTCCGGCGGGCCTAGCTCTTGTGGTTAGGAGGGTTGGCTCCCCTAGGGGTGGGCTGGGTTCGAGCCCTCCCTTCCACCCGGGGTGGCTGGGCGGCTTGGGCCGCGGCCCCGGGTGGCACCCGCTGCCGGATACCCCCCCGGCCCCCCCCCCCGGGCCGCCCAAAAAAAAATAAAAATAATATATATATATATATATATATATATATATATATATATATATATATATATATATATATATATATATATATATATATATAACCCTAGCTATTCTCCTCCTTCCCCTCACCATCCCAACAGCCGCAAACCCTCCCATGGCCGAGCACCCTCCCATGGCCGACTCCTTCCTCCCTTCTTCTTCTTCTTCTTCCTCTCCTCCATCTTCTCCTCCTCGTCAACTACCTCTTCTTCTCCATTATCATCACAAACACCCGCACCATCATTACAACCATCACCACATCCCACCACCCGAGCACCAACCGCACCACCCCGCTGGACCGCACGCTGTCGTGCCACCGCACCTCACGCTGTCGCGCCACCGCTGCCGTGCCGCGTGCGCGCGCCACCAAGCAGTACGGCCACGCGCAGCCGCGCGCTGCAATGCAGCAGCCGTGGCCGCCGCCGCGGCCAAACCGCGGCCGCCGCTGCCACCGAGGCCCCCACGGCCGGGCGCACGTCAGGCGCACCACCCTGGGAGGCCACCATCCTCCGGGATGCACCGCCGAGGCGATTCGTGCGTTTGGCACGGAATCCCGTCGACGCGCGCGCGGAATCAACCCAGAATTCGCGTTTCATTACAGCAACTTCGCCCGCATTTTTCGAGGAATCCAACCGTTGGATCGTCGATCTGTTTCTTCCGTCTCAATCTTGGTATGTAGCCCTTCGCCTCTGTAAAGTTTCACCCGTTAATTCGATCGTTTGATAGATCAAAACCGGCCACCAAGTTGACCGTTTAAATTGTATTAATTTTGGACAGTTTTTTGGAGCCAACTTCGTCGGCTTGTATCTCCGCCGTCGCAGCTCCGGTTCGTGCGCCGTCAGATTTGATGCACAGCTGGTATGACCCTCTTCCTATCCCTTAAGTTTTATCTCATTGTGAGCACGTTAGGCTGGTTGAATTTGACGCCAAAGTTGGCCGTCCGAATTCGTAATTCCAAACTTGTAGAATTCCGTTTTTGAATCTGGGACCTCGGAATTCAATTCTGACACTACCACTAGACTCGTGGCGTCGTTCTAGCATGTTTTCATAAAAAATTTGCTAGGTTTTGGCGACGTTGGCCCTTGCATGTATTTCGGTGCAAAACGGGCCCCACAATTTGAGTCAACCGACCAATTTGAGTTCGTGCCCACGGAATCCAAAACTGGACATACCGTTGGAATTGTCTCGTCAAAACGAATCCGTAGACATGTAGTTTGACGACTTTAGAGACCATTGACCCTGTCAAGCTTTTTGGTACAAAGTGGATCCAACGGCGGACACCATTTTTGTCCAAAATTACCTTTTTGCCCCTGTGTCCAAATTGGACTTATGGATAGGCTATCCTAGCTGATTTGATACTTCTGGACACGTTGGTGATATTTGTTTTATCATCCGACAATGCTTGTGGATGGTTCTCTATGTGTCACCATTAGTTATTTATTCTTATTTTATTTTTATTTTACTTGTCTGTAATTCGGAATTAGTACAACCTCATAGTTTAATACTTAGAGACTAGAGTTGATCCCCTTTGACCAGGTTGACTATATTAACCAAAAGTCAACTATAGGTCAACCATTGGCTTAGTTTGACCCGGATTGAACTAGAACTTGACTAGTTGACTTTAGTTTGACTCTAATTTGACTTTAGTTGACCTAGTGGACTTGTTGATTAGACGTTGACCTAGAAGGACCTAGAACTATCTAGAATGCAATGTAGATTACTCTTATTTCATGTTAGACTCTTTTGTGACTTGTGATTGCTCTAAATAGGACACTGTGACTCCAGTTGGACATCTACATTTATCAGCGGCTTGGAATACCAGGCAAGTACATTCTCTGACCATTTCATACTTGTTTGGATGTATTTACTTGTTATAGACTAGTTTACTTGTTGCTGACACGATGTTATCACGGATTAATACTATATGGATCTCTATATGCGATGTTATCCCCCTCGGGAGCATCAGGTACTCATGTCATGTGCGTTTTACTTACGTCATGTACTCAATGCTTTCATTTATCATGTGTACTCATGTGATCATGTACTCTCGTGTTCACTGAGGCCCTCATGTTTATTATCCATGTGCACTCAGCTAGTGAGCTTCATGTGGAATCATGTACAATAACATAACTTGTCTAGATCCTTGTGTATTGATTGGGGTACGGGGGAGTATAAGTGGTTATGTGATCAATCACCAAACGGTATCCATGTGCAACCCCATAGTTTATTCATGTGCAAACCCAAGCTGTTTACATAACCATCTTGTGCTCTAAATCACTAGTCACTGATAGTTCTCTATTTATAGTAGATATTTCATTACAGTTCTCTCTTTTCTTCATGTACATTTCTTTACAGCAGTTCATGTATATTATTCTATAGCTCGTTTCATATTTCCTTCATGTTATGACTTGTGTGAGAGACATGTGCTCATTCCTGTCCTGATTGGACCCGTTGATAAAATTTTACAGGTACTTGGAGTTCACAGTTAGCCTAGAGGACACTGGTAGAGCTTGGAGTATTTACCTAGAGTTTGTTCATTTTCTTTATTGTTTGTCCTAGTGTTGTATTTGAAATCTTGTGTTTGTTTAATAGAACTGTTTTACTATCACTCCTGGTTCTCTCTCTTGTGGATTATCTTATCTATTTCATCGTGCTGTTATCTATCTTTAGAGTTGTGATTGAGATAGTTTCCTAGCATATTGTTTTAGATGTGACTATGACCTAGAACAGCGTTCTACCGCCGACACTGCGGCGTAGGCTGGACGTACCCACGTCTCGTGCCCTAACGCTAGGGTGCGGGTCGTGACAGGGTCCCGGAGTACAAGACCACGAGCAAGGCTCTGAATCATGCTCTTCGCCTTGAGAGCGAATACCCTTCCGTTGCTGCCGACGTTGTGCGCCACTCCAATCACAAACGTCCTAGCTATACGGGAGACAACAATCACGCGTCAAAGCGTCCGAAACACGACAGTTACCAGGGACATAACCTATCATCACGATGTGCCAAGTGTCTTTCCTTTGGGCATGAGACGAGCAAGTGCTTTTTCCTCGAAGGGGGATGCTTCGTTTGCGGACAGAAGGGTCCCCAAAAGCGAGATTGCATGGCCCGTAGACCAAATCATCACAACGTACCACCACAACAACACCGTCAAAAGAACCGAGGACAGGCGCCCCGACCTCCTCAGCCCACTCAACCCAACAACCAAGACTGACGTCCTAATGCTCAAGGGCGTGTCTTTGCCCTGACTCGAGACGAGGCTTCGCTTCCGACACTGTTGTGACATGTATATTGAATTTCAATAATGTACCTGCTCGTGTGTTATTTGATTCAGGCGCTTCGCATACTTTCATATCGGCGGACTTCGCCGCCGAGCACAAATTTCCTGTAATATCGTTAGACCTTGATCTTAGAGTAAGTATGCCTTCGGACGTGCCACTACTCACAAATTTAGCCTGCGGAGGAGGAACCATATGTATTGGGGGTCAAAAGATCGGTCTTGATGTGATAGTTCTAGACATGAAGGACTTCGACATCATACTGGGCATGGATTGGCTCGATCCTTGCAACACTACCATCGACTGTGCAGGAAAGAATGTCACCTTCCGCATACCTGGAGTGCCCGAATTTTGCTATTCGTGTAGTGAAGTATCGCCGACCTGCATGATGATCTTGGCAATTTTGGCTCGGAAGATGCTGCATTCCGGATGCGAAGGCTACTTGGCGTCCGTTTACGACATAAGACAGGATGGTACAAACGCGGGTCAGACCGACGTTGTGGCAGAATTCCCAGACGTGTTCCCGGACGAGCTACCCGGCATGTCGACCGATCGAGAAATATAGTTCACCATCGACACATTCCCTGACACCCGACCGATCTCGAAAGCTCCGTACAGAATGGCCCCTGCAGAATTAAAAGAACTGAAGGCACAACTACAGGAACTACTTGACAAAGGGTTCATCCGTCCGAGTGTCTCACCGTGGGGTGCGCCCGTGCTATTTGTGAAAAAGAAAGATGGATCGATGCGGCTCTGCATCGACTATCGAGAATTGAATAAGGCCACCGTCCGGAACAAATATCCTCTGCCCCACATCGACGACTTGTTCGACCAGCTCCAAGGTGCAACGGTGTTTTCGAAGATTGATCTGCGATCGGGTTATCACCAACTCAAAGCAAGCCATATGACATGCCGAAGTCTGACTTTCGCACTCGTTATGGCCACTACGAGTTCTTGGTAATGCCGTACGGTCTGACAAATGCCCCTGCCGTCTTCATGGATCTAATGAATCGGGTGTTCCGTCCGTTCGTTGACAAATTCGTAGTAGTCTTCATCGACGACATCCTCGTCTACTCGAAGGATCGAGCGCAACATGCAGAGCACCTGCGAACGGTACTCCAAATCCTTCGAGAGAATCAGTTGTATGCGAAGATGAGCAAATGCGAATTCTGGCTGAATAGCATCTCATTCCTTGGGCACATCATCTCCGCCGCAAAAATCGCAGTCGATCCGAAGAAAGTCGAGGCAGTTGCTGATTAAAAACTGCCCGCATCAGTTAGCGAAATTCGAAGCTTCTTAGGCTTGGCGGGATACTACCGACGCTTCGTGAAGGACTTCGTGAAGATTGCATCACCGTTGACTCGCCTCACCCAGAAAGGAGTCGCATTCAAGTGGTCAGACGACTGTGAAGCTTCCTTCCAGTAGCTCAAACAAGGGCTCATTTCGGCCCCGATACTTGCTCTTCCTGAAGGGACAGAGGGATTTCAAATCTTCAGCGATGCTTCTGGCCAGGGCTTGGGGTGTGTGCTCAAGCAGCAGGATAAGGTAATATCTTTTGCTTCCCGACAGTTGAAGCCGCACGAGAAGAACTACCCCACGTACGACCTAGAATTAGCGGCAATTGTGTTTGTGTTGAAGCTTTGGCGTCACTATCTCTATGCACGGCGTGCAGTATTTATACGGACCACAAAAGCCTCAAGTATCTCTTCACCCAGAAAGAACTGATTTTGCGACAGAGGCGATGGCTCGAACTGATCAAAGACTATGACTTGTCAATCGACTACACGCCGGGCAAGAGAAATATTGTGGCGGATGCGCTGAGCCGAAAGTACTTAGCTTCGTTATGCATCAACGATCGACTGCTGCGTGACTTGGAAGGAATGGACATTGAACTCCGAGTTCGTTTTAGAGACGTAAAGCTGGCGCAACTGCGGGTGGACCCGAGCCTGTTGGAGAGAATCAAGTCTGCTCAGAAGGACGATCCATACCTGGAGAAGATGCGAAAGCTGATATCGACAGGGAAAGCGTCCGACTTTGCAGAGGACGAGTCGGGAGTGATGCGATTGAAGGGACGACTATACGTTCCGGATGACGCAGAACTTAGAAAGAAGATAATGTCGGAGGCACATTATGCAAAATATTCTTTGCATCCTGGTAGCATCAAGATGTATAAAGACCTCCGCGTTGTCTTTTGGTGGCACGACATGAAGAGGGACGTAGCGCTCTTTGTGTCAAAGTGTATGGCCTGTCAGCAAGTCAAAGTCGAGCACCAGCGACCGGGCGGGGAGATACAGAACATTGCCATTCCAAAGTGAAAATGGGATCATGTCACTATGGACTTCGTTGTTGGCTTGCCAAGGACGTCGCGGGGAAACAACGTCATCTGGGTCATCGTCGATCGACGAACCAAGTCAGCGCACTTCATATCCATTAAAGTTACTTGGAGCTTCGACCACCTTGCTAAGATATACCTTGATGAAATAGTTCGGCTGCACGGGGTCCCAGTATCTATCGTCTGGGATCGGGATGGACGGTTCGTAGCGCGCTTCTGTAGTAGCCTTCATTCAGCATTGGGGACCAAGTTGAAGTTTAGCTCAGCTTATCATCCTCAGACTGACGGCCAAACAGAGCGGGTGAACCAGATTCTCGAAGACATGTTTCGACTCTGTGCGATCGACTTGAAGTCAAGTTGGGACGTTCATCTACCACTGGCCGAATTTGCATACAACAACAGCTACCAGTCCAGCATCCAAATGGCGCCGTATGAAGCTTTGTACGACCGAAAGTGTAGATCGTCCATTTGCTGGGATAAAGTCGGGGAGCGGCAGATACTTGGTCCGGAGCTGGTGGAGCAGACCGTGCAGAAGGTCAAGTTAATACGGAAGAGATTGAAGATAACACAAAGCCGACAAAAGAGCTATGCCGACACGTACCGACGTCCCCTCGAGTTCTCGGAAGGCGACCATGTATTCTTGAAAGTAATGCCCATGCGTGGAGTTTCCAGGTTCGGTACGAAGGAGAAATTAAGCCCAAGATTTGTTGGTCCGTTCGAAATATTGAAGCGAGTCGCCCTAGTAGCTTACCAAATCGTCTTGCCGCCTGCATTGTCAGAGGTACATGACATCTTCTACGTCTCACAATTGCGGGAGTACGTGCACGATCCGAGCCATGTGGTAGATTTGGATAACCTGGACCTGAAGGCGGACTTGTCATATGTCGAAGAGCCAGTACAAATCTTGGAGCACAAGGATAAACTTCTCCGCAACCGTGCTATTCCTCTCATCCGCGTCCTCTGGGAAACCATTCGATCGAAGAGTCGACGTGGGAGCTTGAGTCAGAAATGAAGGAAAAATTTCCTTCATTGTTCTCGTAGAGGTAGGTTCTATTCTTAAGTTTCGAGGACAAAACTTGTTCTTAGTTGGTTATGGTGTAGTGCCCCGTCCCTACATCGTGCCCCGTACTCCGTCTACGGGGTACGCGAGAAAGGAACACTATCGCTATTGATTCGGTCGGGACCGATAGGTCGGGATCAATCGAGTCGATCGAACGGGAACGGTTGAATTAAGATCCATTTTCCGTTATGGAATGGCTTCTTCGGAACCAAGTCCTATATTCAGCGGGTTGTGCCTCAAGGATTGACTCTGCGACTGAGTCGGGAGAGACCTCCCGTTGATCTGCTTTTCACGTCGCTTGTGTTGGTTTTGGCTTTGTTTTCTGAATGCGTTTTCATGAATGTTTTCGATGGTTTTCATGGCTTGTATTTCGAACTCGTATTTCCTATCGAACTTCTTGAATAATGCAGTGTTCTAATCGGTTGCTTGTGCGATTTTAGGTAATCGCGTAGGCGACGTCTAGCGCGACCAACAAGTTCTCTCGCCTGAAATAAACTCAAGGTGAGTGGCTGACCCTTCTCTTCTCGACCCCCTTTCTAGGTAAATCGATAATGTTTTTGCGAATGAAAGGATAAATGCAAGGGCACGAACACGAAAAAATAATTGAGTTTTCAAATAGAATGTAGGCTATGTCTTAATAACTAAAAGAAAAATATGTCTTTGTACGGTTATGGACAATTTGTCGACAAGGCGATAGTTTCCTCGAGCGGCAACCCGGGGCCACGGGACCGTTTCGGCCTAGGAGGAAACAGGGTATAGTCGTGCATAAGGTTTCAGCACATGTTAAGCGGGGACTTGCAACGGAGCTAGCTACTTGCGTTGAAAGGACCCCGATTAACAAAGCTATACGTCCAGGATGGCTTGTGATGCCAGTGACCAATCGCACGTAATATTGCACTTGGTATGAAAATGATAACAATTGATAGGGAAGAACATGATAAGTTTTATAAGGCGCGACGCGGTCCGCCGTGGATAAGTTCCAACGTATTTTACACTATGCTTGTCATATGCTTGTTTGAAATTTATTAGGATGGTTAGAAATATTCATGAACTAAGTCATATAAACTCTTCAACCAAATGAGAGCTTGGAACTTAAATAGTCACGCACTAGTACAAAGTGTAATGTACTGATCCTCACTCTCCATGCAGGTACCCCGAACCACGAAGGACGTGCCACTTAAAAGCTCAAGGCGACGTGTACACTTTTGAAGCCTCGTTCGCGTATTGAAGGCTTGTTTTTGAATCCTTTTGAAGACTCCGCACTCAGTACAAAAGAAGACAAATGACGACTCGACTTTCTTTGATAGCAGGTGGAAAGTGTAATGGTTTTGCTTGTAAAAAGGGATGTAATGTATGGAACGACTATCTCATAAGCGTTCGTTTTGTAAGTCGAGTCATGTTGTAGCCTGCGCGGCAATGATTGTAATGGAGTTAATGTAAATGAAGTTTTATTATCAATGAAAAGTCTACTTCTATTTCAAATGTGTCAATCAATTTCTCTGCGTACTCTAACTTGATGTTGTGTTTTAGATAACCTTATGACTATGCCTTGTGCGATCGCAACTTAGGTTCGTACGGTATCACGCCCGGGGAACGACTATCGATTCTACGGAATCGGGATGTGACAGGTCACAGATTGCTACATGCTCAAATCACTATTGAATCATTGTAGATTGTATCATTGTTGCTCTTGAGATTTCATTGCTTCACTGATTCTTTATTATTATTTAGAAAATATAATAATGCTTTAAAATTGCTTCTTGCATCACTTATTATTTACTAGAATACTGGATATGGATATACGTTCTTGCTCCTCTCCTGACGGGAGACCAACATTTTCAGGTACCAACGATGACGAGGAGGTGCCCTTTTAGTACCTACTACGGACCTGACTTGGGCTCTGAGGAGTTAGCTGAACCCAACCATGAGGCACCTAAGCCGACTACTTAGTAGACTAGTCAACATTGTATTTTAAGCTGTAACTGTCACAGCCCGCTCCCGAATATTTGGATATGAATCGGACATGCCCAACCTACGTTGGAAGACGCAACGTAGTAAGTTGTACTAAGTATCTAAGAACTCAAGGAATATCATGAAATCACATCACAACATCTAATCACGTGCTAAAAATAATATTACATACACCATGTTCTTTTAGTACAATATCATCAAATTTGAAAGTAAATATGTACATCAAAGTCCTAACCCACTACTGATCTCCACGTAGCCTCCAGGCTAGCTAACTATCACCTCATTCTGCAGGCCATAAACGCTAAGGTAGAATACATCAACACTTGCAACGTATCTAGTCAGGAAAGGAGCAAAGTACAACCCTACGAAATGAACATGTACAATATAAAACTGTAATGCAACGATAATACATGGCTAACCTGCAATGATGAACAATATCACAATGACTGAAATATATGAAGAACACGACCATGCAATAGTGATTTGAAATAGCTACTAGAATATGTGATCGGCTGGGATAGCACATGGTACATGGTACATGAATAATGGTACGGTTTAGAGTTTCACGTGCATGATGTGAGACCTAAGCTATTAACATGAATCCTAGGTTAGACTTTGGTCACATATTTGTAGTATTTCTCCTCCCCAGTGTACAAGTAAAGAATAAGAATATGATAGGTACCAGAACCAGAAGCACATGACCAATCGTGTGTACAACGTGTCCAATATGGAATCAATGCAATACAGAAATACAAAGTAAAGTTCAATCGTAGTGTACTTGCCTTTGCTCTGGAAGATCGGGAATAAGGAGATAATCTCTATGTCCACCTAGATTAGGTACAGGTTGGTTAGAATTTAAAATAAGACAATTAACTCATATTGTTAATCAAGCTAACTAATAACTATATGTACTCGCTTAGCTAGACTAAAGACTACCAAAATCAATTCTAGATAATATGTATTGGTTTTAGTAAAATATTATCACATACATGTATTTATACCCATACTTATACTCTACTAATATATATATATATATATATATATATATATATATATATATATATATATATATATATATTCTTTTCTTGAAATTAAAATATATATATATATATATATATATATATATATATATATATATATATATATATATATATATATATATAATTTCAAGAAAAGAATATGTATATATTTTAATTTCAAGAAAAGAATATATATATATATATATATATATATATATATATATATATATATATATATATATATATATATATATATATATATATATATATGGCTAAACCCAGCATAAAATCAGAGGAAAATAATACAATTGCTATCCTAACTAGCCCAATACCATTAAACAACCAAAAAAATCAAACAAATTATTCCAGTATTACTGGTCTCGGCCCAGTACTGTTTGCTAAAGTTTGCACAATCCTGCAGTTTACAAAACATATGGGCTGGAAGCCCACAGCTCATACTGGACCAAAGTCCAAGCTTCAAGAATTAGGGTTTTAAACCCTCACCCTCTCCTTCTGGAGAGAGAGAGAGGCATTCGAGCCGTCAAAATTCGAAATGAAAGAACAAGGAGAGGGAAGAAAGAAGGGGTTTAAGCGAGGGGTCAGAGAACTCACCGAGGGGTTCGCCGGAGGAAACTCGGCTAGTGGTAGACATGGCAGCTCACAGAGACGGTGGCGCCCGAGTGTGCCGGCGGCGAGACCCGAGGGGAGTGAACCTGGCCGAGATCGTTCACCCCAGACCGGCATCGCTGGTGTGGCAGGCACACGTAGATCTGGACGGTAGGAGTCACCACTGGTGAAGGCTCGGCCTCGGACCTGGCCGCTGGAGGCTAGGGCTCGGTGGATCAAGAATGGTTAGATCTCGAGGTGCTTCTTCGAGCGGTGAATCGATGGCCGGCGGCTCAGCTCGGGGGGCGGAAAGAGGCGGATCTGGGTAAAGGGCTCGACAGCGACGAGGACGGGTCGGGATCATCCGAGCGTGGAAGATCTGGAGATGCGATCGTTGCTTCGTCAACAGTAGATCCATGGGACGAAAATTGGCGACAAGGCGGTCCAGCGAAGTCGTGGGGCGACGGCCGGAGCGAGGTGAGTAGAATGCTGTGGCTTAGGGTGTTTGGATGATAGTTGTTGGGATGGTGCTGGTGGTGGCTTCATGCGAGCGACGGTGGATAGCCGGCTCGGTGATTCGCCGATATCGGCGGTGGATGGCCGGAGTCGTATTGATTTGGTGGTGATGATGGTGAATGGAAATGATGGGGGTGATGCTAGTCATATGAGCGTGGGTCATCGGCGAGCGGCTGGGTTCCCGATGCAGCCGGTGGAGAGGGGTGGCGTAGTGGCGTTGGACTTGCTGGCAGGGAAGGAGAGTTGAGAAGAAGGAGATGGAGTCGGGCGACGATCACCGGAGTACGGTGGTGCGCGCGGCGGAGGATCACCGGTGGGGCAGTGGGTGTCAGAATGTGTCAGAAAAAAAATAATGTAATAATAATAACTGAAAAACTCCCCCAATATTTATAATAATATAGTAGTGTGAAGCATCCCTAATGGCATAGCTAGTAAATACTAATAGATCTGGGGTTATTAAATAAAAGTTAGTAACTAATTCTGCTAACTGTCCACCAATAAGTTACTCAAGGTGTATTCGGACCAGCCTACGGGCCAATGGCTGCGGGCCAGACCGGGCTCGGGCCGGTCCTGGACCGGCCCAAGGAGAATTGCGGTCCGGGCCAAGTCCGGCCCGGTTTTGAAGTGTCCGGCCCAGCCCGACCCACTGGACCGGACCCAGGGTGGGCCAGTCCGGGCTGAACCGGTCCACGGGCCGGGCCGGGCCTAGGTCGGTTCGGGCTGGTTGAACCGGACCGGTCCGGTTTTTTCTAATTTAATTTCTTTTTTTAACAGTTTTTTTTGTATTTTTTTTCCTTTTTTTAACAGTTTTATTTTGTATTTTAATTTTGATAATTTGTAATTTAATTTTAATTTAGAAAAATGTTTAATTTTGAAAAATGTTTATAAAAATTTGTAATACAAAAGTTTGTAATTTGAATAGTAAAAGTTTAAAAAATTTGTAATACAAATGTTTATAAGTTTGTAATACAAATGTTTATAAAAAATTTATAAAAATTTGAAAAAAAAATGATATACAAATGTTTATAAAAATTTACAAAAAATGTTTATAAAAATATATAAAAAATGATATACAAATGTTTATACAAAAATGTTTATACAAATATATACAAATGTTTATAAAAATTTATAAAAATTTTAAAAAAACATTTCTCCCTCTTCCTTTATCCGGGCTTGGGACCGGCAAATGCTTGTTTGGCATAGGCGGAGTTAAAAAATATTTTTTTAAAATAAAAAATAGTTTTTGAAAGTATAAGTTAAAATTTGAATAGTATACGTTAAAATTGAAAATTTGAATAGTGTTGTAATTCATCTCATCATGGTGACTCTTCACCTTTGTAACTCCCAAGTGACTTTTCATTTTGTAACTCCCAACCTCTCTCTTCCTATATAAAGAGAGGTTGGGATGGCTTGTAGAGACACATTGAGATATATTGATATACATGTGAGGTTGAGCTAATTGTCCACAACACGTTATCAGCACTTTGCTCGTGCAACGCCGGAGACCCGACGTACCGCTCGCCTCGACGTCCGCCGACCGTTGCCCCGCGCGCACCCCGTCGCTCGTCGCCGATCCCACGTATCCGCAATCGTTTTCCCACTTTCTTCCACCGTACGGTAAGAAAGGCATGGACCACGGGGCAGTGGATTGTCTGGTTGATAGTGGAACAACTCATACTATCTTGAGAGATAAATCATACTTTATCTCCTATACGCCTAAAGTAACCTCAGTGACAACCATTTCGGGACCCTCAACCCTTGTTCAAGGTTTTGGCAAAGTCCGTTTTTCGTTGTCAAATGGTACTCCCGTTGAAGTATCAGAGGCCTTATATTCTCCAAGGTCCAGTCGTACCTTACTGAGTTTTAAGGATATTCGAGAAAACGGATTTCATGTTGAAACTGCTCGAATCTGGGTGCAATAGGCGCTTTATTGTACTTGGCCCAATGTACTAGACCGGACATCTCGTTTGCTGTGAATTGTCTAGCTCGACACAGCACCGTGCCAACACGTCGCCATTGGAATGGCATAAAAGACATTTTCCGCTACCTTAAGGGTACTACGGACTTGGGCTTGTTCTATCCCTACGCGGTTTTGAGTGAGTCCAACGCTCTTGGCACTCGAAGCAACGCGACCCTTGTTGGCTATGCCGATGCGGGATACTTATCTGATCCGCACAAGGGGCGTTCCCAAACTGGTTATGTCTTTACCATTGGGAACACGGCGATTTCTTGGAGGTCTCGCAAACAGACCTTAGTGGCTACTTCAACGAACCACTCTGAGCTACTCGCGCTCTATGAGGCGACTAGAGAGTGTGTATGGCTTCGAGCTGTTATTGGCCATATTCGAAGTACATGTGATCTTCCATATAACCCAGATGAACCTGTTGTCGTCTATGAGGACAATACCGCTGTTATTGATCAAGCGAAACATGGTTACATCAAAGGGGATGCTACCAAGCACATATCGCCCAAGTTGTTCTTTACACATGAACAACAAGCGCTTCAGAAGATTGAAGTGCAACACATTGGATCGGAGAATAACCGTGCAGACTTGTTCACCAAGTCACTGCCAAAACACTCGTTCCAGAAACATGTCAGAGCGATTGGACCTAGGAAGCTTTCAGAGCTAGCCTAAGTGAAACATGTTTCCTGCACCCTGTTGTGTGCATGTGAGGGGGAGCGCCCCAACAAGTGCCTCCCAACGTCCTGTTGTGCGTATATCCCGTACCCTGTTGAGTGCGAGTGAAAAGGAAAGCATCCTGATGTATGCTCGTGTACTCTTTTTCCCTTCGACCAAAGTTTTTTCCACTGGGTTTTCTTTGGCAAGGTTTTTAACGAGACACAGTTCAAATCCCTTATTCACTAAGGATTATTATAATCAGGGGGAGTATCCAGTTGTATACTTCTAAACCATCGTGTACTCTTTTGTCCTTCGATCAGCGGTTTTTCCCACTGGGTTTTCCTGACAAGGTTTTGACGAGGCACCTTTGCAATGGTTAGTTTACCCCCATCACACTGACCTGTATGTACTCTTTTGTCCTTCGACCAAAGTTTTTTTTCCCACTGGGTTTTCTTTGGCAAGGTTTTAACGAGGCACAAGTAGGTGGTCATTTTTGAATCTGCAAGCTACAGACCGACAAAGAAGCTCAGAGGTGTTTACAAGCAGAGTTTGTGAAGAGCCAAGGGGGAGTGTTGTAATTCATCTCATCATGGTGACTCTTCACCTTTGTAACTCCCAAGTGACTTTTCATTTTGTAACTTCCAACCTCTCTCTTCCTATATAAAAAGAGGTTGGGATGGCTTGTAGAGACACATTGAGATATATTGATATACATGTGAGGTTGAGCTAATTGTCCACAACAAATAGTATAAGTTAAAAATAAAAAATAGTTTTTGAAAGTATAAGTTAAAATTTAAAATTGAAATGTATAAGTTTAAATGGACATACCTAATACCTTGCACTGTAGCCTCATTGTTGTTCGCCTTCATGCAATGAAAGCGATTCCAAATCCAGCTCGTGGACATCATGATCTTCTTCATATTTCTGGTTTTGTGTTTTTCTGTCTGCTTTCATCCAATCTTGTACGCACACCATTGCTTCCAAGATATCGGGCTTCAAACGGCTCCTCCTATCGCTCAACATCCTCGAACTTGCACTAAAACAGGACTCCGATGCTACCGTAGACACCGGAACCATCAGTAGATCACGTGCTATGTTAGAAAGCACAGGAAATCTCTTGTCGTGTCTCTTCCACCATTCTAAAACGGCGAAGTGATCTGGAGTCTCATCTTCGTCTTGATAAGAATTAAGGTAAAGAGACAACTCTTGAGTAGGTTGGGAAGATTGCTTTTGTTTCTTCCTTTGCAGTATGCGATCGGCTGCTGATAGCTTAGACGCCAAGCCGGAGCTACTACTAGCTCCCCCCCCCCCCCCCGAGTTGGTCGGGTCGACGTTGCTCCTTCTTCGTACAGTAGAACTAACCTTTCCAACGCAACTTTAACTTCTGCCTTCGTGTCAGTAACGTCCATACCTATATATTCTCCATATCCATCTAATAAAACCTCTACGCCATCCAATTTGATTGTAGGATCAAATATGGAAGCCAAACAATATAAAAGAGGTACTTCACCCCAATATTTCTTAAATTTGGCTTCCATATTTCTCACCGCATATTCAAAATTTGGATAATCTCTATATTTAGAAAATAAATAAGACATGTTACAAAGTTCACGTAAAGCTAAGCAAGATGTGGGATAATAAACACCAGAAAGAGTTAATGTAGCATTGTAAAAAACTTCTAAAAATTCACAAACACTTTCAGCTGCTACCCAATCATCAGTAGTAACTTGATATTCAAAGGTGACATCCGAACTACAATAATATGTAATAGCACTCTTAAAAGGAATTGCAGATTTCAACATCAAGTAGGTGGAGTTCCATCTATTTGGTATATCCTTCACAAATCTTCTAAAAGTAATACCAAAATGTGCGCACGTGCATGCAAAACTTTGTTGTCTACTTGGAGACGAGTTAAGGTGGAGCAAGCATTGTCGCAGAGTGTCTAAATGGGAATCAAAAAATTTTAAACATTCTTTAACAACTAAGTTAATTATATGGCAAACACACCTAACATGCAAAAGTCTACCTTCTAAAATAGGCTGAAAAATCAATGACAAAGAAGACATAGCAGCATTGTTGTTTGATGCATTGTCCAAAGAGACAGAAAATTTTTTAGCGTGAATATCATATTCACGCACGTGTCTTGAAATCTCACTTGAAATTATAGCGCCCGTGTGTGGACATTCAATAAGTTTAAGACAGATGATGCATTTTTGCAACATCCATTGTGCATCTATATAGTGTACAGTAATACAAATATAAGCATAACTCCACTTAGTAGTCCAAATGTCAGAAGTAATAGCCAACTTACTAACATTTTGAAAATCCGCTTTCAAAGCGACTTTCCGCTCGTTAAAGAGACGAATAGCCTCATTTCGAGCTTGTTGTCTACTCACTCTAGTAAAAGAGGGATTTAGAGAAATTGATGCATAATCTCGTAAAGATTCGCTTTCACCCGTCGTGAAAGGAAGTTCGTCACGAATAATATGTTTAATTAATTCAGTTTTATGCTGAGCAGCTGAGTAAGTAAAGTTACCCATTGAAGAAGAACCGGTGGCGCCAAAGCTTATTTGGGTTTGGGACGCTTGAAGTGTGTCCTTCCCGTAGCAAGTGTCGTAGTGTCTGGATATGGTCCCGGTGCCACCGTCCTTCTTCCATGCGTACTGGTTGCAACATTTCTTGCATTGCGCCTTGTACGGTTTCGGTTCACCCTTGGCATCTAAAACAAGCGAACCATCAGGATTAGTTTCAAAAATTAAAGTAAAATATTTCCAATACTTAGACCTTTTTTTCTTTTCAGGACGTTGGGTGGTACTAGCGACTTCCGGAGGAGATGGTTGGAACCCCTCCGGAATCGGATTGGTGGCTACTTGCTCAGGTGGAATTTCAGTACCGTCAAAAAAAGTACTAAAATATTGGAAAGTCTGTCCAACAAGATCAGGTGGGTTTGAACCTTCACCAGCCATATATAAAATAAAATAAAGTAAACTAAGTTAGAAGAAAGTAAGGGATTGAGAGGAAGATCGGGAAGCCGTAGAGCCGGAATGGAGTTGGGAGGGAGATCGGGAAGCCGTAGAGCACCAGAGCACCGGGAAGGGAAAGCCGTAGAACACCAGAGCACCGGGGAGGAAAAGCAGTAGAACACCAGAGCACCGTAGAGAAATGTAGAGAATTTGTGAGGAATGAGTTGTGTTTGAAAAATGAAATTTTTGGCCTATTTATAGGAATTTTTCGGGATTATTTTGGTAATTTTACGCCAAAAATGACCAAAATGCCCCTCCCAACGTTTTAATAACGGCTATATGGGAGGGGCAATTTTGTAAAAGAACCCCCCTCCAACGGTCAAGAAAGAAAAAGAAAAAATTCAAAGCCCAACGGTCGGCTGGCTGGACCGGTCCGCGCGGGCCGAGCTTCGGGCCGGTCCAACCGGGCCGGGCTTCGGGCCGGGCCTTTATTAAAAAAAAAAAAAAATTGCGCGGGCCGGGCCGGGCTCGGGCTGGGGGGGGGAGCCCCGACCCGACCCGTTCGGGAGTGGGGGGCCGGGCCGGTTCGGTCCAAAGGCGGTCCGGGGCGGGCTTTAAGGGGGGCGGGCCGGTCCGGGCCGGGGTCGGGCTCGGGCTAGACCGGCCCATTATACACCATGATAAGTTACCAAATATCCTGGTATTGATGTCCCTGCAAGTAATTTGGTAGTGTGCATATAATAGAGTAAGCTTGGGAAAACTATAGCTCTAATTAATCTAGCTAGATGTTAACAGAAACTACTCCTTACTTGTTCTTGATATCAAAATAATCTTAATGATTAACTACCAAGTAGGTAAATATAATCTGTAACAACCTATTTGTTCATGCAGTAACAACGACCCACCCTTTTGAGGCATCTACTCTAGTATAGATATTGCTTCAAACAAGAGCAATGCATACAACCATTTCAGATGTAAGAGCTCGGGCTAAACAAAAACTTGGAAAAATAATAATAATCAGAATAATCATAGTTTAAAATAAATTTATAATAATCTCAAAAATTATAATATTGATTTCAAAAATGGGATTTTAAATTAGGAAAAGAAATTTATAACTCAAAATTTTTCAACAACATAAATTTCGAATTAAGGTAGTTACAGTAACCTTGTACAACTTAAGTTTGTTCCGACATTGTGTTTGAATTTTTAAATAAAAGTTTTTTTATCCGTAAATTTAGATGTGTGCTTGAGTTACTATTAATTGATACAACTTACTGCTGCCGTCTCACAACGGTGCAGGCTGGGTATGATCCGACTGGACCCAGAAACTTGGGATCGGGTCGTGACATATACCCATTGATTTTCTCTCTCCTCTCTCTTTTCTTTCATTCTTCATTTTCCTCATCACTCTCATCCTCTTCTTCAAGCTTAGGAAACCTTGGCCTTGAGGGCTAGCGTGTGATTTTGAAACCCCCTCTTGGTGGTGGAGTGGAAGATTAGGCTTTGTTGCTAAAATCTAGGCAAGTACATCTTGCTCAAAAGTGATATGATCATGTTATATTTTTGGTTTTTCATAGAAACTAAAATTTTATTGTTCTATAATATGCTTATCTAAATTGTTATCTTTAGTATTTAGCACTTTTGGTTTTGATCGATGGTATTGCGCAGATCTGAGTTTCTAAATAGTATTTTCGAGTATTTTGAGGGATTCATCTTTCAATTTTCAAAATTAGTAAAAACTAATGCTTCCATGTTGTAGATAATTCAATTCTATGCGATTTTGACTTTTGAAAATCCGAATTTCAATTTAAAACGAAGTTTTTATGGCCGAAACAAGTTTTGGAGTTTTCAAAAAAATCAATTTTTGTGACAAGTTCGGAAAATCCGTCGGTGATCCGCGGAAATCCGCCGGATCATCCGAATTTGCTCTAAAAATTTGCTGTGACACTTCGAAAAATCCGTCGGTAATCTGCAAGATGATCCGAATAGTATGTTTTTGTCTATTTTTGTCCGTTTTTTGTCTGTTTTTGCTATTTTCTTCGATTGAAATGATGTCTTATCATGCTCTAGTGTTGTTACATAGTTAGAAAGTAATTGTACACCCTATATATATGACACATGCTTATGTTCACGTATTGTTCTATATCCAGATTCTAGATAGTGGCTCGTAGTAGCGCACTCCTGTACTGATTTCTCGATTGACTTCTAGATTGAGATTTGAATGCATATTTTTTATTGACACCGTAGATTTTAACTTGTTATATGTTTAATATATTTGCATATTGGCAATGGACAATCAAGTGTGAGTATTGTCCATTGTATCGCGTGTAGTGTGTATTAAGAACATTTGCCAAAGATTCTCGCAAATGACTTGTGCCCATGACTCGTCATTATAGGACGATTCTTGAGTGTCAACGACTTGAGAATTGAAAATGAATCTTATAGGTAATTAACTAGTAAACTAATATAGATCATTGAGAGGGGAGGACACTTCATGCTACCGCGATTCGGATCGTTATGGGCCCCCACAGTGGCAGGGATAACCCCGATTGGCGTGAGCCCTTGACCTATATTGATTGAGTGTTGAAATCACTATTGATATGTTTGTTTTTGAGTAGATGTTGTTTATCAACTATTGATAGAGATTATTGGTTGATTGTATTTCTTTTCTTTCTACCGTCGTCGCCCCCTTGACCACCCGAGTTACTGCAGTGTAGGTGGTAGTGAAGTTCCTTAACTTGCATACTAGTAATTAGGATTGTGATAACCCTAGCAAGTTAATGATAACAAGCCATAGGCAATGATTGGTCGTGCACTTTTGGTTGTGAGTTACTTTATGTCACGCCCCAGTACCGGAATACTGAGACGGACTAGGCTAGCTGTCACGTCCCAGAACCAGAATACTGGAAAGCGGGGGCATGACTCAGCCAGCTACGTATTACGGGTAGATGAATACCGTATAATACGATCAATGCTGTCTAACAAGACGAGGGGGTGCATACTACATGAAGGTCTCACTATGGTCACTTTACATCTATTGTCTCAATCATCCAAACAAGAAATAGAAATAGAGAACAGGTAAGATAAAGCAGTAAGGCGTCCCAAACGCTCAGTCAAAATGTTCTTGAGATCTGGCTTTACAAAACACAGCCAGATGATGTAGCAAGGTATACACAACTGTTATCAGCTGCAGTCTGACTTTAGTTACAATTATGTAAAAGTAAGTACAATACGATCCGACTAACATGTCGGTGCCAAACGGCAAAGTATAAGGTAAATAACAAAACGAGCGGAGAAGTAAGGAACCCACTCGAGTCCTCCTGCGATCATCCCTCTAGTATTGACCATCTTGGAGGTAGAAATAAGCTGAGTCCTCGGGAACCGGCTCTAGATCTGGCCATGCAAAACCAGAGAGGTTAGACCTCTAATAGCAAGTACCACAAGGAAGCACGACATGAGAATTTAAAACCAGTGATAAGAGTTAAGAATAAATAGATCTCTGCTTGCTACTGGGGTTCTCATAACATCACGACACTTCGAACCAATTCCCAACCAAACAAGGACAGAAGTTGCCTCGTCATGTCCTGACATTCTGATCATCTCAGTAGTTAATAGAGTAGGTACAGTACACAAACAAATCAATTTAAATGGCCATTCAACTACTACGGCTTGCTACTGTAAGTCCCAAGTTACCTTAGTTTTATGCAATAAGGATTCCTTAGTTCTTACTATGCGCAAACAAGGCTAGTTTACCCAATCAATCAATTGTGCCAATCATGTATTTAGACGAGTCCCAGCGGGATGCCCGTCGTTAATATACAATGTACAATAAATAATATAAGCAAATACCTCTCCCTGCCCGTGTGGCAGATTTGCAGTATCTGTGGGAACCAGCCGGCCTGTCGGGCACTTAATAGTCCCAAAGAGGGCTGCCATGTAAGAACTCGGGAATCCATTCTTCCATGCAATCATTATTTTATTTAACTTAATAGCCTCTATGTTAAGTGAAATCACATGCCAGGATCATGGTCATTCAGAATGAGTACCTTTGTACGGGGTACGATATGCGTAACTCTACAACGATACCCGTGCGGTTAGGTTGTAGGTCTTACATAGCGTAATGCAACAATCAAAACTAACCACGGAATAATCATGCCTTGACCATAAAGTACACATGCTGCTTTTGTAGAAAAATAAATTGAAGCCTGCACATGCTTGTATGCCAATATTCGGGATCGCTAATCGATTGCAATAGCTCATAGTCCATATGGACGTGTCTCATTCATTCAATTTAATAAGACGACTAGCCAGTCTCTTAGTTCCAACTAGGAAGCATGATCAATTATTAGTAAGTTAACAATCAATGTTAATTTGTAACAAGGCATGAAAGTCAAACTATTATTTAGTATGGTCGAGTCTACAACTCTCAGGGTTAAATTCCAGTCATACTGGGTATCCATAAACCAATCAAGACACAGGGCACGTTCTACACAACCATATGTATTAAAAATATTAACATTTCAAGATTATCAAGTTCATGCAAAAAGGCGTAAGGATATAATAGGAGAATTATCATGCCAACATTAAATGAATAAATTATAGAGCAATGGAAGCACCAAGGTTAGATTACGCCAAGGTTGGTCTATGCCCAAGTTTTTACGCTAAGGCCAACAAGTTACGCCAAGCTTTACGCTGTGGCGAAATACGCGCGCAAAGAACGTACGCGTAAAAAGTAACGTTACGCGTAACTTATACGCGGAAGGGTCAAAGTGTATACATGGATGAATACGCGTAAAGGAAGTATGCGTAAAAAGTAACGGAACAAGTTGCGCGTAAAACTCGTTTTACGCTGAGCCAAGGAGCTACGCGTAAAAAGAGCTACGCGTAAAAACAGGGTTATGCGTAAAAAGTAAAGTTTTTACGCCTGAATGAATACGCGTAAAAAGGGATACGCCAAGTTAAGTAGACTTTGCGTAAAAACATGTTCACGCTGACACGAGTGATCGTGGACGTAAAAAGCTGATGCTACGCGAGCACTATAACGTGAGCGTAAAAATCCAGCACTACGCGGGCACGTGAAAACGTGAGCGTAAACTCAATACTACGCTTGCACGTATAACGTGAGCGTAAACTCAATACTACGCTTGTACGTATAACGTGAGCGTAAAGTTCCTCCTGAACTCCAAATTCCTATGGAACCTTCGTTCCAAGCCAGAAATGGGGTTTCCATGGTTCAGAATGGCGTATAACACCACCTCAACAAAACTGGAATGGACAAAACTTGGAAGTAAGGAAGTTAACAGATCAAAACCACTAAAATTCGGAAAATAGTAACTCTAGATCTACTAAGAATAAGACTTCAAAATGAAAAATGCCAAGTTCTAAACTCTCTTAGGATCACGAAAGGGAGATAAATGAACCATAAAAATATGGGTTCTCATGTGAAGCAAGATGTACTTGCCTACGGTTTGGTAGGTGGGGAGAGTGATGAGGAAGAAGAAGAGTAATGGTGAAGGAGAGTAATGAAGAGAGAGAAAGGGTTTGGGGGCTTTAAATGAAAGGGTGTTGGGTTCGGTTCATGATGAACCACCATAAACCCGAAATAAACCAACCTAGGCCGAACCTAAGGCAAAGCTAAAGCAGAGAATAAAGGCAGAAAGTAAAATACAGAAAATTAATTAGCGCAAAATTTGAAGGAATTTAAATACAGAACAATACATGATAAATATTAAATAAATACATTCGAGCAGAACACGTATTAAAATACGTATTCTGGGAACTGGGAGTGACATCTCTACCCTCTTTAGAAAAATTTCGTCCTCGGAATTTCAAATCCAAGCAGGATATGAACATCAAAGCTAAACTAATCTAAGTACAAGCAATTTAAGCAAGCAATTATTTTACAATATCAATAGCAAGTAATACATCTATGTTTAACAATCTACGATATCAAGTAATTTCTACTCATAGGGTGACAAGCATGCGGAGTTAAGACAATCAAGGTATACAGAAAGAGTTATACCTTGTGAGTCAAACAGGTGCGGATACCGTGATCAGATATCATCCTCACGTTCCCACGTTGACTCTCCTAAGGAATGATGACCCCAAGCAACCCGGGAAAGGCTAATTGTTCGGTTCTTGAGTATCTTTTCCCTTCGGTCCAAGATAGACATCGGCTGTTCCTCGTAAGACAGGTTGGTACCAACAACCAGCTCAGAATGATCGAGGATATGGCTTGGGTCCAATACATACCTACGCAACTGAGATACATGAAATACATCATGCACCTCTCGTAACGAAGGTGGAAGGGACAAACGATAAGCAACATCGCCTACCCTATGAAGAATAACAAATGGGCCTACGTATCGCGGACTCAACTTCCTGCGAACGCCAAATCTAATGACCCCACGGGTAGGTGAGATTCGCAAGAACACGTGGTCCCCAACAGAAAACTCTAGCGGCCTACGATGCTGGTCCACCCAATGACGATGTCAGTCTTGCTTGACTAAGAGTCGTTCCCTAATTGTTCGTATCACGTATCTCGATATACGTGTACGTATTTAGACCCATATTGCATGTTTCCTTGGTTGGTTCGGCCCAACTTGACTTGGTTCGGCTTGGTTTGCATGGTTCGATTTTAAGTGAACCACTCCCACCTACCACCACTTTCATTAAATATCCCACCTACCACCACCACTTTCATTAAATATTCCACTAACATTTCTCTCTCTTCATTACTTCTTCTTCTCCACCATTACTTCTTCAACCACCAGAGAGAGATAGAGAGAGTGGGAGAGCTTAGGCAAGTGCACCTTGCTTCATGGAGGAAGTCCATTTTTATTGTTCCATTGTCTTCCTCATGTGTTTCTAAACCACTTTAGTACTTGTCATTTTTCATTTCCATGGTTAAATTTTGTAGATCTAGCTTTGTGGTATTTTTGGTTTTCAGGACTTTTGATCCATCACACTTGCATATTTTGCTAAGTTGATGATACCATGATTGCAGAGAAGTTCGTTAGGTCCAATTTGACCTATGGAAATTTTGCATGAGCCGCATGGGCATTGTAGCACTCAGCCGCATGGCCCTTGCACATTTTTTTAATCTTGGCAACATGCAAATATAAAAGCTAGCCGCATGAGCATTCAGGAATGCATTTATTGCATTACTCTAATAATGAGCCGCATATGGCTTGCTTCATAAAGGAGCCGCATAGGCTTTATCAGAGAATGCAATAAATGCGTTCACACTAATGCATTATAGTGCATTAATAATAAAGCATTTCCAATCAATTAGCAAGTGCTTGGAAAACCGAGCAGTAAGAATGAATGCTTCCCAAGCATCCACGTGCCCTGGACAATTAATGCCTTAACACCAATGTACTTTCTTGTGCATTGCTTGGGCTACCAATGCATAGCCGCATACAACAAATTCCAAGCCGCATGCACTAGAGAATGCACGCATGCATTCTTTCCTGAATGCACTTCTGCATGCAATTTTAAATACATATTCCAAAGAGCAGCATAGCATCAGGACAAGTATGTGTGGTTAGTGCTTTGTCCCAATGCTTTCCTTGGGAGCATGAGCCGCATTAGAATGCATTAAATGCATTTTTGCATTTAAGTCCAAAAGCCTATAATGCATCAACCGCATAAGAATGCCTTTAATACATTTTATGCATTTAAGTCCATTAAATGCATTTTTGCATTTAAGTCCACAAGCCTAATGCTTCAGCCGCATAAGGATGCCTTTAATGCATTTTTGCATTTTAGTCCATTAAATGCATGTAATGCCTTTAAGCCCATTAGAATGCATTAAATACATTTTATGCATCTAAGTCCATAAGCATGTGATGCATTTATCTCTTACTGCAATTTCTTAAGTTAGCCGCATGTATTAAACGTATAATGCTAATGCGCACTAAGCGTACGTAAATTATATATTGAATATTATAATTTGAATATTAATATATTTTGTATATTAATATATTTGGTATATTAAATATATTAATATAGTGTATTTATTGTATTAATGCATTATTTAATACATTACACTAATACATTATATTAATGTATTTAATGCAATTGCCTGCTAGCATGCATGTTTATATATCCTTTGCTCAGCCGCATATGGCCAAGTGACTGCGGGCTGCATGGAATTTTCGAGCCGCATGAGTCCCCCACAGTCCTTGCCCCTTTTTAAATAATTAATTACTAAATGTGTACTTGTGCTAAATTAATTGTTTCTTGACACGATGGTGACCCGTTGTGGTACACTTTTGATATGACATGATGGTGGCCCGACGCGGCGCACACTTGTCCGCAAACATGACATGACAAGACTGGATGGCCTGGACACCGTGGGTGATTGTGTTTGAATAATTAAACCGGTAATGTTTGCATCATGTCTAGGACAGGGATTCCCTGAGTACCACGGTAAGGGATACCCACTGTAAAGGGCTAAGGCTAATAACTAGAATAATTCAGTAGTCATGAGAGATGTTCTCCAGCTACAGGCGATCCCGTTATCCCGGCCACCATTGTGGACTTGCAGCCTGCCGACGAGTAGGGCACAAGTCTGAATTCATTGATATATGGGAAGAACAATGTACTGCTAAATGAACCCAAGTCGCCTGGATAACCTAAATTAGCTGCAGGGCTTGTGGCTGGAGGAACATCTCACTGCATGTGGTGTTAACCCTAGCTAGCTAATGTAGAAAGCCGTAGTCATTGATTGGCCGGAAGCGATTATATGGCATGGTTTTCAGTGTTCGTTTATTGCAAGCTTGATCGCATGATTGTCACTCCTAACAACAAAGATCAGGGGTAAGTTCTGTTCAGGCGAAGGGTTATAACCCCAGTCCTTGTTTGGTTTAAGGGTTATAACCTGGCTCCCGGAACAGTTCTAAGTCCTCTCTTCGTTTATTGTCTTATTGCACCCACGTCATGCTTATAATGTTTTACCTTACCAACAGAGATTGGAGACGGAGTTCTATTCAGGTGAAGGGTTGCAACCCCGGTCCTTGTTTGATTTAAGGGTTGTGACCTGGCTACTTGAATGGTTCCCTCGTACTCCATCATGACTGTTGTTATTCTTTTACTTTCAGTCCTTTTAACTGCTTTAATATATATGTATTTTCTGATGTGCTGGTTTTAGTTCTTAAAGTGAAGCCTCCTTTGTGGCACTTGCTCTTTCTGGGATCTGACCCAGCTGGTTTTGTGTGACCAGATTTCGGAGCTACCTCAGAGGATCTACCGACCTTCCAGCCCGATGGTGACCATCAGGCGTGACCAGGGCAACGAGTGGGTTTATTTTTGCTCTCCCACTCTATTGTAAAAATTTTATTTTGAGGCATTTAGCCGGCGAGCACCTGTTAGCTCGTATTGCATACCTTATTATTGTCTGCCTACGGGCTGTAACATGATTGACGGATCCTAGGGTTGATCATGTATGACTAAACTCTTGCTAGTCCTCGCATTTTGTAACGACTAGCTTCATGATCAGCTGAATATGTAATGTTTGGGACGCCTTACTATTGTATATTTGGTGATCTTACATCTTGTAACTTTACTCGTTTGCTTGAGATTGAGACAATTATGCTTGTTATTGACCATAAGAGACTGATGGATTGTAGTTAAACCCTCATGTATCTAGACAGCCGTGACCGTATAGTAGGATGGATTTCATTTCATTATACGTAGCTGGCTATGTATGCCCCCGCTCTCCAGTATTCTGGTTCTGGGGCGTTACATGGTTTAAGTGGTGGCCCATGCTGGTCTTGTAAATCAAGATATGTGAGGGTTCACCGAATAGATGTCTCAATCAGCACTCGTCCTTGATCTCTGCCCGAATCTTCTAATCCCTGAGACTCTCGACCGGATCACGTGCTTGTATCGTTGAGTCTGTCTTGGTCCTTCCTTATTGTTCCCTATATCGTCTTCTTCAGCAGCATTGTTCCTGGACCTGCCGATCAGCAAGGCGACGCACCTCCCGTGGACCAACAGCAACCAGAAGACCAGGCCCAGCACTCAGGAGCAGCCTCCCGGGCCATGCCTTCCGGAGATCCAGAACCCCCGGTGCAGTCAGCCCAGCCCGCGAGGCAGAATGATGGAGCCTTAGTTGGACTTATCAGGGAGTTGCTTGCATCGCAGGACCGTCGAAGAGATGCCTTGCATCAGGCAGTGGCACATGCTCTGGGCAGAGGTGGACATCATGGGAACAGTGCAGCGAATAGTTTCAAGCGCCTGAACCCTCCATTCTTCGATGGCAGCGAAGACGCTATCGCTGCTGATGCGTGGCTTCAGGATACAGAGGTGATATTAGAAGCAGCAAAGACCCCGGAAGATGAGAAGGTGGCCGTGGTGCGCCTACAGTTATTGGATCTAGCCCGCAGCTGGTGGGCGGCTCAGGCCGTTGGACTAGCGGCGCCTATTGCTTGGGTAGTATTCCGTGAGAGGTTCCGGACCAAGTACTTCGATGCGGTGGCTCGGTACGATCTACAGACCAAGTTCACTAATTTGAAGCAGATGGGCAGGACGATCGATGGATATGCGACCGAGTTTTCCAGGCTTAGTCGGTTTGCTCCCACCTTGGTAGCGACCGAGTTCGATAGAGCCCAGCGATTTCAGCAGGGACTCCACCTAGAGATTTTATTGGTGGTGGAGCAGTTTGAGTATCAGACTTTTGATGCGGTATTGAGGGCAGCTAGGAGGCATGAGTATACCTCCCAGAGGATTGTGGATAGGACCGGAGGTCGAAAGTGATCTCACGGCCAGATGAATCAGTCGTCAGCCCCAGCCCCGGCAGCTAGGGCTTTGACCATTGGAGCTCCGAGGAGGGCAGCTTCAGTTACGTCAGTTCAGCATTCAACACCGACGCACCCTCAGCAGCGGAAGCAGAAGCAGTCTTCCCCCATGGGCTGCTCTTATTATGGAAAGCCTGGGCATGTTGTATCAGAGTATCGCAAGGCACGAGGATTATGTTTGCTTTGTGGAGCGCTAGACCACAAGGTAGGGTCCTGCCCGTTCAGGACTGACTCATCACCAGCCAGGACCAGTTCATCAGTGAGGGGACCAGCCCCAGTACCAGTCCAGCAGCAGTTTCCATCCCCAAGGCCATTGCCGACGCAGACCCAGGCTTTTCATCAGCAAAGGCCTCAGCAGTTTGCCCAGGCGCAGGCCTAGAATAGGCAGCGAGGATTCCAGCAGAGAGGGCCGGCACCCAGAGGACATGGTCAAGTGTTGGCTTTGACCATGGGAGAAGAAGGAGTGGCACCAGGTGAGGTAGTGGCAGGTACAATTCTCATCAACACATTTTCCGCTTCAGTGTTATTTGATTCTGGTGCATCGCATTCATTTATGTCTGCATGATTTGCGACACGGAAAGGACTGGAGCCCGAGCCGCTATCAGTAAGGCTAAATATACTTACTGGTAACGGTCTTGTGGGAGTAGATAGAGTGTTTTCCTTGTGTCGGATCATGGTTAGCGGTAGAGAGTTTCCCGCTAGGCTGATAGAATTTCCGATGGCCGATTATGATGTGGTCTTAGGGATGGATTGGTTGAGAGCCCAGTATGCTAGGATAGACTGCCATATTGGCAGAGTTGTTTTTAGCATTCCAGGCGAGCCGGAGTTCTCCTTTTCTCGAGGCGAAGTGGAACCTTCTCCCCCAGCATTGCGAATGGCCGTAGCAGCAATACAGTTACCCCGGATAGTCGAGGAATTTCCAGACGTTTTCCCGGAAGAGCTTCCAGGAATGCCGCCAGAGCGGAAGATCAAGTTTACTATCGACTTGATTTCCGGGACAGCACCAGTATCAGAGAGAGTCTACAGGATGGCGCCATCAGAGTTGGAGGTATTATACAAGATGATTGAAGAACTCAGAACCAAGGGATTCATTCGTGCAAGTGGATCGCCTTGGGGAGCCCCGATGCTTCTTGTAAAAAAGAAGGATGGTACGTCCAGATTATGTGTTGACTATCGTACCCTGAACTCAGTGACAATCAAGAACGTATATCCTCTCCCAAGGATAGATGACTTGTTTGATCAACTCAGAGGAGCGGCAGTATTCTCGAAGATTGATTTGCGGTCAGGGTACTACCAGATCAGAGTCAGAGAGCAGGACATCCCGAAGACAGCTTTCAGATCCAGATATGGGCATTGGGAGTTCCTTGTTATGCCCTTTGGAGCAACCAATGCGCCGGCAGTATTCATGGATCTCATGAATCGTATCTTCATGCCTTATTTGGACCAGTTCGTGATCGTGTTCATAGACGATATCCTGGTCTACAGCAAGAGTGAAGCGGAGCATAAGCAGCATGTCAGAGTTGTCCTCCAGATTCTCCGAGAGCACCAGTTGTATGCCAAGTTTAGTAAATGTGAGTTTTGGCTCGATCGTATTTCATACTTGGGTCATATCATCACCAAGGGTGGAGTGGAAGTGGATCCCCATAAGATAGTGGCTATCGAAACCTGGCCAGTGCCCCGCACAGTTGCAGAAGTTCGCAGTTTTTTTTGGGTTAGCCGGCTATTACCGAAGATTCGTTTCGAACTTTGCTCGGATTTCAGCGCCATTGACACAGTTGACCCGCAAGGATGTGCAGTTTGCTTGGACAGCAGAGCGTCAGGAATCTTTTGAGAAGCTAAAGCGAGGCTTGATGACGGCACCCATTCTCACACTTCCAGATGAAGGCTTAATTACGAAATATATGTATGCACGAATAATGCATACATGATTATGCTTTTCCTAGTATACAATAAAATATTATTTATGATTAATAACTGCTAAAAACAAAAGGTCTTTTATAGCAAGAATAATAATTATATAATTTTCAAAGTGTATAATAAAATAGAAAAAAAATGTTTTTATAACATATGTACGCTCGCACATATTCGTACTCGTCGAGCAAACGAAATTTTGCATACGACGTACAATACGACTACGTGACATACAGTACAAAAATTTAAATTAGTACCAAAATTGAAAAAAATAAAAATATAGTAGAAATTTAGGGGTTTTACAGCTGAACTGTAATATGTGACTGATGTAATAAATATAAAATGTGCCTCGAATATTATAGCATAATGTGATCGGTATGGGTCAAGATCTGGCTTCCAGCTGACCGGCTACAAGTACGTAGACTCGGCCCGGCCGGGATGGCAAGCTATGGAGCAAGTAGTAGCATAGGTCAGGCTATACCCATCATGATGAGGTGAGGGTATAGCTATGATACAAGTAGTAACTCAAGGTGGGCATTGATCACACTATCTATAAAATTCTCCATTCCCCGAATAGTATACGGATCCGGACATAGCACGTCATGACGCGGGATTCCCTAAGAGGGGAGCAAGTCCTCTTCAGGAATCGATGTCAATACAAGTACAAGAATCAAGACCAAGCAAGAACCAGTATCCCAAGAAATCCAGAAATGACATCTCATGACAGGAATCCGACAATACTAGTCCATGCACCAATGTGTCGAGAATCAAGTAAACACTATAACTGAATTGGTAGAGAAGATATCAAGACAAGTAACTGCTATCAGAGAATGTACTCGCATGATGTCCTGAGCTGTAGGATATATCAATGCTCAGAGTGGAAATCAGAGACCTAAAGATGAGATATTGCATGTTAATTTAGGTTTAACAAAGTTAAGAATGATTTCTAATGAATGATATAAAATCTAGGTCAAACTAGGTCTCACTGAGTCACACCAAGTCCTGTCAAGTCAATCTAAGTCAAACTAAGTCAACTCTAGGTCATACCAGTCGTAGCAAGTCAAAACAAGTCGAAGCAGGTCAAACGGGGTCAAGAGTTGGCCTACAGTTGACTTTTAGTCAACTGGTCAACCCTGGTCAACTCTGGTCAACTTTAGGTCAACCCTAGGTCAAACTGGTCAAATGTTGACCAACAGTTGACTTTTGGTCAACTGGTCAATCTAGTTTGGATTTGGTCAAATTTAGACAAAGGGTTGACTCGTTGTTGACTCGTTGTTGACTTAACCTAACAAGTCACCTAAGTTTCAAGTCAATCCGAATACCCATATCCCGTATTTTGAATTTACCCGATTACCCTTTAATATACATACCCTTAAACCACTCTAACATTGAAGCCAAGTGGCCATCCCTTAGGAATTTCACTCCTGGCTTCCTAGGGTAGTAGGGTACTAGCCTATACAACCATTACCTACCAAGTTCTCTAGGTAAAGTGGACATCCAGTCCATCTTATGGTCCATATTGGACGTTTACCCGTTATCTTGAATATCTCAAGATACTAAATGGTATCGTGCGATACCATTCTCCTAATCCCACACGAAGCCCCGACTTCAACCTAGGAGCCTACCCACAAACTCTATTTTATACTAACCAAGTCCCCTCCAAATTTGGACGCGTTCCGACGCTCCTATCTCAAAGTCACCCTCTCACCAAATTCTAACTCAACCACTCACACACACTCTCAACACTCACTTTTCACTCTTACTTAGGACTAACTTAGGGGTTAGTTTAGTGGGTTAAAATATATATATATATATATATATATATATATATATATATATATATATATATATATATATAAAATATATATATATATATATAATATATATATATATATATATATATATATATATGTCACGCCCCAGAACCAGAATACTGGAGAGCGGGGGCAGACATAGCTAGCTACGTATAATGAAATGGAATCCATCTCACCATACGGTAACGGCTGTCTAGATATGTGAGGGTTTATCTACAAGCCAACAGTCTCATATGGTCAATAACAAGCCTAGTGTCTCAATCAACAAACAAGTAATGATAGTTACAAGATATCAGACCACCAAATATACAATTGTAAGGCGTCCCAAATATTACATATCCAGATGATCATGAAGCTAGTCGTACAAAATGTGAGGACTAGCAAGAGTTAAGTCATACATGATCAACCTCGAGTTGCCAATCATGATTACAGCCCGTAGGCAGACAGAAGGTAAAGTGCATCGAGCTAACAAGTGCTCGGCAGCTAAACGCCTCAAAAGAATAATATACAATTGTAGTGGGAGAACAAAAGAAACCCACTCGTTGCCCTGGTTACGCCTGGCGGTCACCATCGGGCTGGAAAGCAGGTAGATCCTTTGCTGCTGCTCCGGTATCTGGCCATACAAAACCAGCTGGGTCAGACCCCAGAAAGAGTAAGTGCCACAAAGGAGGCTTCACTTAGGAACTAAAACCAGCCATTTAGCATAAGAATATAATTACATAATAAAAGACAGTAATTTAAGAAAAAGCATGACATGAGAATATAAAAGACAATCTTGTACCGAATCAATAAAAGACAGAACATATGGAAAAGCATGACAGGAGGATATACGATGAGATAACCATGGGACTATTCAGATAACCAGGTTACAACCCGTAAACCAAACAAGGACCGGGGTTGTAACCCTTCGTCTGAACAGAACTTGGTTTCTCCCACCATTTATCGGCAAGGTAAATATAAGAAATCTGGTCATGTAACAATCTTATACAAGATCAAGACGAGACCAGACTGATTGAACTCCATCCAACATTCACGGCCAAGAAATAAGTACGACTTGATACTTTAACTAACTAGGGTTATCACAGGCCTAGTTACTAGCAAGATGCAATGAGAATTCCAAGTCCGGTTACCTGTTTGTTACTACCTGAGTGATCCCAGCAAGAAAAGAAAAAGATAGCAGGATATAGCAGACACACTGTAGTAAGATACATGTGTCCTAAGGTACCACACTCGACGGCGGGCTGGAAGTGCGCTCATCTCGACGGATAGCAACAAATCCCATGTATATGTATATATAAGGCCGGGACCAAAGGGGCAACATGTAACTGAAAAATTCTCCATGAACTATTTGATCCATCTAGTCATTAACCTAGCCAGATTCAGTATGAATCCCTGACCGTGGTACTCAGGGATCATGCCCTAGACATGATGCAAGACACACATGACTCGTAGTTTATACAAGCACAATCAATGCAAACAACCACGGTGTCCAGGCCAATGAATTAATTTGTCAACAGTGCGCCACGATGGGCCACTATCATGTATTGTCAGGGTACTTGTCAAGAGTGCACCACTACGGGTCACTATCGTGTCATGTCTAGTAGGTCAAGTTATCATGTCAAGTTATCATGTCAAGTTATCATGTCAGGAGTGCACCACGACGGGCCACTATCAAGCATGTCAGTTCTTGGTCACACCATGCCAGGTACAATTATTATTTCAATCATGTCAATCAAATCGGGATTATCAAGTTCGGGGGAAGGGTTCTCATACGGCTGGACGGGCCCGAGTTCATGCGGCTCGCAGGGCAAATATCCATACGGCTCGATAAGGTGGGCGCACATGCGGCTGCAAGGACAAGGGGCGCATGCGGCTGAAGGGGCAGGAGCCTTATGCGGCTCTCAGAAAGTGGATCCATAAGCGGTTAAAAGAACACAAGTCTCATGCGGCTAGCGGAGAAGGTTCCATGCGGCTGGCTGAGTTGAGTCTTATGCGGCTGGAAGGCTCGTCGCATGAAGGTTCATACGGTCAAGTGCTGCCATGCGGTTTAGGGGTTCATGCGATCAGCTTAATCCATGCGGCTAGGGAAATCACTTGCCGCATGAAATATTCATGCGGTCAAGTCAAGCACAGTTCATCTTCATCAAAATTCTGAGAAGAAGAACACCATGAAAGCCAAGTTCTCAAGCTCCATAACTCCATCATCCGGAGCCCAAATCTGAACTTTCATAGGTCAAAATAGGGTAGAACGAAATTCTCTACAACATGGAACCATCAAAACTCGGAAATAACAAGATTAAGTAGATCAAAACCCAAAAAATTCAAAAATAATATAAATATAGATCTACAAGAATCTAGCCATGGAAAGTGAAAATGCCAAGTTCTAAAGTAAGTTAGAATGCTGTAAGGAAGAGAATGAAGCAATAAAATTAGAGTTCCTCCATGAAGCAAGTTGCACTTGCCTAG
This sequence comes from Iris pallida, assembly GCA_029216955.1. Lineage (NCBI taxonomy): Eukaryota > Viridiplantae > Streptophyta > Magnoliopsida > Asparagales > Iridaceae > Iris > Iris pallida. The sequence goes on along the minus strand of JANAVB010036615.1, from coordinate 16,481,402 downwards.
ACCTTCCTGGTAGGTGAGGAAGTTAATGGAGGAAAAAGAAAAGTAATGAGGAGAGAGAAGAAAGGGTTAATAAATGGGGATGGTGGTGGTAGGTAGGGGTTCACCTTGGTTTATGATGAACCAAGTAAACCAAGCCAAGCCGAACCAACCCAATCCGAACCAAGCCAGGCCAAATCGAAATAATACAAGAACCCGAGACTAGCTAACTAGGACAAGTCGAAATACGGGTCTGAGATACGTACACGTATACAAAATACGTAATACAAACCACGGGCATTACAACTCTACCCACCTTAAAAGAATTCCGTCCTCGGAATTTAATCAAGAGGCTAGAGATGTCGGGATAACTATACTATCGCAAGCAATCTACGCTATCAATCAATCATACAATCATACATGCAAGCAAGGAATTGAAGTGCAAGGCGTAAGTAAGATATTATACTTCACGAGCCAAACCGATTGGGATAACGTGATCGGATATCACCCTCACACTCCCACGTTTGACTCTCCCAAGGAGCGATAAACTCAAGCAACACGAACTAAACTGATAGTCTTGCGCTTGAGGTCTCTCTCCTTGGACAAACAGGGACACGGGCCTCTCCTCATACGAAAAGGTTGGTACCAATAACCATTTTCGAATGATCTAGGAAATGGCTCGGGCCCGGGATATACCGTTGTAATTATGATACATGAAACATGACATGTGTCCCGCATGACGACGGTCGGAAAGCAAGACAATAGGACACAGATACCTCTCTGCCGATTCTGGATCTGGGCCTGGGCCAGGGCGAACTGCTGAGGCCTCTGTTGCTGGAAGGCCTGGGCCTGAGACGGTAATGGACCCGGGAACGGGAGCTGCCGTGGTTGGTGAACTGGAGCTGGTTCTGGTGCTGGTCCCATAACCGAGGGACTAGTTACTGTCGACGATGATCTGTTTCTGAACGAACAAGATCCTATCATGTGGTCCAACGAACCACAAACCAAGCACAATCCCTGTGCTCTGCGGCACTCAGTAACAACATGCCTGGGCTTCCCGCAATGAGAACAACCGGTTGCGAAAGGCCGCTTCTGCTTCAGGTGCTGGGGATAGGTCGGGGCAGAATGCTGTAAGGAGGTAACCGAATCTGTCCTCGTAGCTCCAATGGTCAGGGCCCTAGCTGTTGGGGCCGGTGCTGAGGATTGGTTCATCTGGTCGTGAGACCGCTTCCGATCTCCGGTCCGGTCCGCTATCCTTCGGGAAGTGTACTCATGCCTCTTTGCTGCTCGCAAGACGGCATTAAAAGTTCTGTGCTCGAACTGCTCTACTGCCAATATGATCTCCAAGTGGAGCCCCTGCTGGAATCGCTGTGCTCTGTCTAGCTCGATTGCCACCAAGGTGGGAGCAAACCGAATCAACCTTGAAAACTCGACCGTATATCCATCGACCGTCCTGCTCATCTGCCTGAGATTACTAAACATGGCCTGCAGGTCATATCTAGCCACTGCATCGAAGTACTTGGTCTGGAACATATCGCTGAATACCGCCCACATGACAGGCGTACCCAAACTCGCTGCTTGCATAGCCCACCAGCTGCGAGCTAGATCTAGTAACTGCAGGCGCACCACCGCCACCTTCTCTGCTTCAGGGGTCCTGGCTGCCTCCAAGATAACTTCAATGTCCTGTAGCCAGGCATCTGCAGCAATAGTATCCTCGCTGCCGTCGAAGAAGGGAGGGTTCAGGCGCTTGAAATTGTTGACCGCACTATTCCCTCGAGGACCACTTCCGCTCACAACTTCTTGTACTGCTTGCTGCAAGGTATCACCTCGACGATCTTGAGACGCAAGCAACTCACGAATGAGCCCTATCAAGACCCCATCCTCCGACCCTGCTGGCTGAACTAGCTGGACTGGGGGCACTGGTTCTCCAGAAGGCATGGCTCGGGAGGCGGCTGCTGAGGATTGATCTTGATCTTCTTGCTGTTGTTGGTCTGCCGGCCGAACTTCTTCTGGCTGATCAACAGGAACGATGCCACTGAAGCAATGACATCGGGAATATTAAGGAAGGACCATGATAGAACAATGATGCAAGCATGTTATCAAGTCAGGGATCCAAGGAGATAAGAAGATACGAGTGGAGATCAAAGGCGAGTACAGATTGAGACATCTATCCGGTAAACCCTCATATTTCTTGATTAACAAGACCTGCATGGGCCACCACTTAAACCATGTCACGCCCCAGAACCAGAATACTGGAGAGCGGGGGCAGACATAGCCAGCTACGTATAATAAAATGGAATCCATCTCACCATACGGTCACGGCTGTCTAGATATGTGAGGGTTTATCTACAAGCCAACAGTCTCCTATGGTCAATAACAAGCCTAGTGTCTCAATCAACAAGCAAGTTATGATAGTTACAAGATATCAGACCACCAAATATACAATTGTAAGGCGTCCCAAATATTACATATCCAGATGATCATGAAGCTAGTCGTACAAAATGTCAGGACTAGCAAGAGTTAAGTCATACATGATCAACCTCGAGTTGCCACTCATGATTACAGCCCGTAGGCAGACAGAAGGTAAAGTGCATCGAGCTAACAAGTGCTCGGCGGCTAAATGCCTTAAAAGAATAATGTACAATTGTAGTGGAAGAACAAAAGAAACCCACTTGTTGTCCTGGTTACGCCTGGCGGTCACCATCGGACTGGAAAGCAGGTAGATCCTTTGTTGCTGCTTCGGTATCTGGCCATACAAAACCAGCTAGGTCAGACCCCAGAAAGAGCAAGTGCCACAAAGGAGGCTTCACTTAGGAACTAAAACCAGCCATTTAGCACAAGAATATAATTACATAATAAGAGACAGTAATTTAAGAAAAAGCATGACATGAGAATATAAAAGACAATCTTGTACCGAATCAATAAAAGACAGAACATATGGAAAAGCATGACAGAAGGATATACGGTGAGATAACCATGGGACTATTCAGATAACCAGGTTACAACCCGTAAACCAAACAAGGACCAGGGTTGTAACCCTTCGTCTGAACAGAATTTGGTTTCTCCCACCATTTATCGGCAAGGTAAATATAAGAAATCTGGTCATGTAACAATCTTATACAAGATCAAGACGAGACCAGACTGATTGAACTCCATCCAACATTCACGGCCAAGAAATAAGTACGACTTGATACTTTAACTAACTAGGGTTATCACAGGCCTAGTTACTAGCAAGATGCAATGAGAATTCCAAGTCCGGTTACCTGTTTGTTACTACCTGAGTGATCCTAGCAAGAAAAGGAAAAGATAGCAGGATATAGCAGACACACTGTAGTAAGATACATGTGTCCTAAGGTACCATACTCGACGGCGGGCTGGAAGTGCGCTCATCTCGACGGATAGCAACAAATCCCATGTATATGTATATATAAGGCCGGGACCAAAGGGGCAATAGGTAACTGGGAAATTCTCCATGAACTATTTGATCCATCTAGTCATTAACCTAGCCAGATTCAGTATGAATCCCTGACCGTGGTACTCAGGGATCATGCCCTAGACATGATGCAAGACACACAGGACTCGTAGTTTATACAAGCACAATCAATACAAACAACCACGGTGTCCAGGCCAATGCATTAATTTGTCAACAGTGCGCCATGATGGGCCACTATCATGCATTGTCAGGGTACTTGTCAAGAGTGCACCACTACGGGTCACTATCGTGTCATGTGCAGTAGGTCAAGTTATCAGGTCAAGTTATCATGTCAAGTTATCATGTCAGGAGTGCACCACGACGGGCCACTATCAAGCATGTCAGTTCTTGGTCACACCATGCCAGGTACAATTATCATTTCAATCATGTCAATCAAATCGGGATTATCAAGTTCGGGACAAAAGGCGTAAGGATATAAAATGGGCTTAAAAATATATAATAGGGTAAGGTGTACACTATAGGAACTCAAGTTACACAGGACGTTACAAGTACGAGTTAATAACGGTCATAAAAATCATAAAATACAAGCCAGGAAAAGAGTCATGCGGCTCGAGCATAGGCGACCAAGAATGATCTCATGCGGCCGAGGAGTGAGCAGCCCATGCGGCTGGAAGGGGCTCGGGTCTAAGGGAATGCATGCGGCTTAGGAGAGTTCAGGGTCATGCAGTGAGGTATCATGCGGCCAGAGGTAAGTAAGCTTCATGCGGCTGGCGGGGCAGTGGAGCATATGCGGCCAGCGGTGGACAGGTCTCATGCGGCTGAAGGGGTGCGGAGTATATGCGGCTGGGTTGAGATGGAGGTCCATGCGGCTAGCGGAGGAAGGGTTCTCATGCGGCTGGACGGGCCCGAGTTCATGCGGCTCGCAGGGCAAATATCCATACGGCTCGATAAGGTGGGCGCACATGCGGCTGCAAGGGCAAGGGGGCACATGCGGCTAAAGGGGCATGAGCCTTATGCGGCTCTCAGAAAGTGGATCCATAAGCGGTTAAAAAAACATAAGTCTCATGCGGCTAGCGGAGAAGGTTCCATGCGGCTGGCTGAGTTGAGTCTTATACGGCTGGAAGGCTCGCCGCATGAAGGTTCATACGGTCAAGTGCTGCCATGCGGTTTAGGGGTTCATGCGGTCAGCTTAATCCATGCGGCTAGGGAAATTACTTGCCGCATGAAATATTCATGCGGTCAAGTCAAGCACAGTTCATCTTCATCAAAATTCCGATAAGAAGAACACCATGAAAGCCAAGTTCTCAAGCTCCATAACTCCATCATCCGGAGCCCAAATCCGAACTTCCATAGGTCAAAATGGGGTAGAACAAAATTCTCTAATATATGGAACCATCAAAACTCAAAAATAACAAGATTAAGTAGATCAAAATCAAAGAAATCCGAAAATAATATAAATATAGATCTACAAGAATCTAGCCATGGAAAGTGAAAATGCCAAGTTCTAAAGTAAGTTAGAATGCTGTAAGAAAGAGAATGAAGCAATAAAATTAGAGTTCCTCCATGAAGCAAGTTGCACTTGCCTAGACCTTCCTGGTAGGTGAGGAAGTTCGTGGAGGAAGAAGAAAAGTAATAAGGAGAGAGAAGGAAGAAAGGGTTAATAAATGGGGATGGTGGTGGTAGGTAGGAGTTCACCTTGGTTCATGATGAACCAAGTAAACCAAGCCAAGCCGAACCAACCCAATCCGAACCAAGCCAGGCCAAACCGAGCCAATACAAGAACCCAAGACTAGCTAACTAGGACAAGTCGAAATATGGGTCTGAGATACGTACACGTATACAGAATACGTAATACGAACCACGGACATTACAATATATATATATATATATATATATATATATATATATATATATATATATATATATATATATATATAGGCTTGTAGGGGGTGAATTGGGGGTCAAATGGGGGTGCTATGGCAGCTCAAACTGTTGCTGTTGCTATTGGCAGCTGCTGCTGCTGCCATTCTTGCTGTTTCTGCTACTGCTGTGGGGAGGGGGGGGGGGGGGCAGCAGCCCAAATCCCCCCTTCACTGCTGCTATTGCTCTCCTTCTTATTCCCCTCTTCTTCCCTCTATTCTCCTCTCTAAATCCTTCTCTAAACTCCTCTATTCTTCTCTAAATCTCTCTAAAAATCTCATAAATATATATATAATCACACACATACAAATCTCTCATTTATCCCCCTCTCTATATATATAAATACACACACAAGTATATATATATAGACACACACACACACACACACACACACACACACACACACACATATATATATATATATATATATATATATATATATATATATATATATATAGGAACACACACACACACACACACACACACACACACACACACACACACACATATATATATATATATATATATATATATATATATATATATATGTGTATGAGTGTATATGTGTATGAGTGTATATATATATATATATATATATATATATATATATACACTCATACACATATACACTCATACACACACATATATATATATATATATATATATATATATATATATATATATATATATATATATATATATATATATCTATATATATATATATATAAAAAAAAAAAATATATATACACTCATACACATATATATATATATATCTATATATCTATATATATAAACACAAATCTATATATAAACCATATATATATATATATATATATATATATATATATATATATATATATATATATATATATATATATATATATATATATATATATTTTTTACATATGTATATATATATATATATAGACACACTCTCATATATATACATATATAGAGACACACACACACACACACACACACACACACACACATACACACACACACACACACACTAACACAAATAAATTTAGGAGTGCCTAACTACTTAGATACAAATCTAATATTCTAGAAGTGTCCAAATTTGGGGAAAACTCAAGGACACAACCACAAATCCTAACTTCTCCTAGGATACTCTAAACGGACTCAAACTTGACATGAATAGGGACACAAACACGGGGATCAATCCTACGGGGTCCAATCTAGTTATCATGATGACAAGAATGAATTAGAGAATAGGTTGTACCTATCGGGAGATGGATTCCCGATTCAAAAGTCCTCCGACACGGCTCCGACACAATGAATTGTTTAGGACACACCCTTGCAATTCTTGCGCCCAAAAGCTTGGAGAAGCTTCACTTGGGGTAGAGGAAGAGTTGGATGGAAGAAAAATGGGAAGGAGAGATTATTTTGGAGATAATTTCTAAGGAAATCTATTATTTCCTTTTGAAAGAAACTTGGAGAAGAAGAAAAAATATTTAAAGTGGGAAGAAGAGATTGGGGAAGGGGTGGCCGGCCCTATTAAGAGGGTTTGGGGCACTTGCTATTTATAAGTTTGCCCCTCCATATTACTTCTTAGCTAAGTTAGCTCCCTAATTGGATTTTGGGGGTTAGTTTAGACCAAATAAAAATTATACTTAAGCCTAAACACTCATGTGGGATTAGTCTAAACTCCTAAACCTAAATATTAAGTATGGTGGGCCATGAAAAATTAATGTATTAAACACAACTTAAGTCGAAATTTCCCGTAGTCCCGAATTAAGTCGGAATGCGATAAAATTTGAACCCGACTCCCATAATCATTAAATATTAATATTCATGAAATACAATTCCTAAAATATTATTAAAATGGAAATTTACCATTTTACCCCTATCTTGGAAAAGTGAGGGTGACAGATTGATTGGCCGCTTGTAAGCTGACTTGTTTGTGATATTTTTTTTTCTGTTAGCAACTGAAGAACATGGACTATCGTGGTGCGTGGTCCAACCCATGTCCTTGTTTGGTTGTTGGGTTGGGCTATTGTGCTGCGATAGGCTATGGACCGAAGTCGCGAATCAGAAGCCCTTCACCTGCCCATGGTTATAGGATATATCTTATCTTTGCATGATATTGGCACCGTTTGTCCTTGTTTGGTTGTAAGGGTGTCGTATTGCCTTGATGATATGGTATAAGCCTATAACTCATGAATCAGATCTTATTATTCTTACGCTTGGATTTTATCTCACTCTTTTGTGCTCCCTTGTGGTACTTGCTATTCGGAGCCTGAACCCGCTGGTTTTGTTTGGCTAGATCTCGTAGCAGCGCCAGAGGATCCACCCTTCTACCCGAACAATGGTGCACACCAGGAGTATGGGCGCCAGGGACCATGAGTGGTTTTATTCTTCTCCGTTCTGATATTTTCTATTTTGTACTTGGCATTTAGCCACCGGCACCTGTTTAGCCGGCTGTTCTGGACATTAGTTTCCTTTTACATAATTGTAATTAAATCAGACTGCAACTGACTACGGTTATGTACTATTGACTCTCGGTACTAGCTTATCATTTTGTATAGCTAGGCTTGTCACGACCTGCACCCGCTTTTTCGGATACGAGACGTGTCCAAGCCAGCCTACGCCGCAGAGTCGGCAGTAGAACGCTGTCAAGTCCGTAAGAAATAAATGCTCAAAAATCACATTTGCTGCTCATTCACATTTCTAAATTTATTACAAGATTTATAAGATTTATATTTAAAGAAAATACATGACTTTACATTTAATGGAATTGATACAACTGCTATCTATTTCTAGGTTGACCTCAGCATACCCAAGCCTTCCCAATGCTAAGAGTGATCGCGGCTAAACCTGAAAAATATTAGTTTTCAGTTAGAAATAGAACAAGTACACAAACCGACGACAATACGAAAACACAATAGAATTAACAAGACATGAAAATAACATATGAGAAATGAAAGCTAGTAGATACTGATGACATGGTACGATGGAGAAGTAAAGAAAAAATAAAAGACATCTACCTAGGTGGTGTGAAATATCTGTTTCGATATGTGAACGGCTAGGAGATAAATACGGCACACTGCACGTGTCGTGTGCAGCGGCTATTATTCACGAAAGACACGGGAGATAGTTCTGGGTGGTCCACATGTCTACTAAGATATTTTCCCTCCCGACTACTACGTGTGACGAGCGTGTCAACAAACAGGAAGATATATGTATAGACATGAAATGAAAAGACTACTATGAATCGAAAGCAATCAGAAAGTGCACTTGTCTGAGGTCCTTAGCTGGAGAAACCAATAATACTATACCACTCAAAGAGCCACAATCAGTCAACACATGCAGAAGTCTCCAGATGCTGAAATAAATAATACCAACGTTCTCAGAATATTCAAATTAGCTAGGATTGCCTGTCTTTAAGTCCAATTCTGGACACAGGGGCAAAACGGTAATTTCGGGCAAAAATAATGTCCGTCGTTGGACCCGCTTTGCACCGAAAAGCGTGCCAGAGTCAACGGTCTCTAAAGTCGTCAAACTATATGTCTACGGATCCGATTTTTTGATACGAACCCAACCGTATGTCCAAAGTTAGATTTCGGTGGGCTGTGCACAAAATCGCCCGTTGAGTGGGACTGTGGGGCCCGCAAAACGACGTACGATTCGACTGTCTCTGAATTGGACCAAACTTGGCATATATGACCAGAAAAACGATACGGTCCTGTTGGCATAAGTTTCGTCTCGATCTGACGAGTGTGTACAAAGTAATTGAAAAACTTGCACAGAGGCCAATACGGTGAATTTCGACGAATACGTATCAAATTCGTTGCGCACACGCGACCAATTTGAATTCCGTCAAAGCCCACACGACCACGAAGCCCTTACGCACCCTTCGATGCTTTCGGTTCGCGACCACGTCGCCCGGAATGGCGGGGCGCACGTCGTGTGGAAGGATTTTCAATATTTTGAAAACAGATTTTGATGATTTTTTCTAAACTTCTACGACTGATTTCTTTGTGCATATTTAATGAACTTCGAATCTACAAAATGATTTTTGAGCTCCTATATGTGATCTAAAAGATTGTTCAAATGGATTTCCGAATAGGTCAACGATTGGCAGGAATTTTCCTCCAAGTTGGGAGTTTCGACTGCTACATGTCCTGTTTTTGGACAGGTTTTCGCCAATCTTCGGACTCATTTTACGAGGCACATAACGCAAAATAAATCGAAATATTTGAAGGGTGACGGAGTTGGTTATATCGAGATCATACCAGAGTTGATGGATCGCAAAACTCGCGAACTCAGCGTCTTCACCCGCTACTGATGTTGCTGTACGACCTGGTTGCGCGCGCGTGGCCACGCTGCCAGCGGCGGCCCAGGACGGCGCGCACGCGCGGGGGTGCGCCCACGTGTTAAGGTCGGCGGGGGTGTCGGCGTCGCGTGGGATAGAGTTAGGGTTTGGTGTTGCTTTCGATCGCTCTCTTTCTATATATAATAGCGGCCAGGGGGGAAATTGGTTCTGCTGTTACGCAATGGGTGTGGGGAGCTCAGGCCTGGGCTGGGCTGTGGGGAGCTCGGGCCTGGGCTGGGCTGCTACTATCATTCTTCTTATCTTTTTTTTTTCTTTTTCTATTTTTTATTAGTATATATATATATATATATATATATATATATATATATATATATATATATATATATATATATATATATATAAATAAATACTCATGCACGTATACATATATATACACACATATACTTATATATACGTATATTTATATATAGATTCATACTCATATATTTGTATATATATTCACATACATACTATATGTATATTCATATACACACACACACACACACACACACACATATATATATATATATATATATATATACACACACACACACAATACCTATCCTTTCATATATTTATATATATACAAGTATTCACCCATATTTAATATATATTCATTTATACATACACACACTAATTATATATATTTATATATATCTTGATAGAGAATAAAATACTAATAACTATTAATAATAAATAGTTTATATTTAATCACCACAATAGTAATATTAATATTATATAACCTCCATAAATAATAATAATAATAGTAACGAAATTCAATAAGCCAATATTTAATTTTTTATAAAATCTAAAAATATCACCATTTAAATAAAATAAATAATAATAAAAATATTTCAAAATTTTCGGGAAGGGGAGCTACAAATCTACCCACCTTAAAATAATTTCGTCCTCGAAATTCTAACTCATAGACATGCCTAAAATTCAAAATAAAAAATGAAAAGAATAAATCCACTTTTACCACAATCTTCTCAAATTTAATTCCTTACAATATTTTATAACCCTTTCTAGCCATTCTATAACTCTGAATACTTGAGGACTGCTACCCACCTTTGGTCACACTACTCCATCAGATCTCCTGTAGCTAAAACTTTATAATATTCCAACTAATTGCTAAAATTTCTACCACTCTACCGCATATGGCACCTATATCCTCTCCTATCTATCAGGCAATCCAAAATCTTAACAAGCAACAAATTTACACAGGTAGCTAAGAAATATTGGTGAATTCTAATAAGTATGACCTTCGTCTCTCTGCAATAGAAGGGGCAGGAAGATAAGGAAGAACAATCAAGAGCAAATAAGAAATTTAGAGAGAGGTAAAGAGTATACGATAATACAGATAGAAAGAGTATTTATGAACTTATAGTCTTATTCGCTAGATTGGGCTACTCTAGTCCAGTCACTTGCTAAGACGAAGAACCCTTATTCTTAGAGGGGCTTGCAATCCGTGCAATATGGAAATTCCATTCTCGGAGTTAATCTAAAAAAGATTCTAAAATAGAACAGAATTTGAGAAATCAAGACTGTGATTTTTTTCCGTGGTTATTTAAACACACGAGCAGGGGATATAATGCAACACAAGATCGTGTCGCGACTTCCAGGTAGATGGAATAAGGTTACGAATGACTTCACATTCTAAAAGATGGAGACAGCAAAATAGGGGTAGGGACCTATTTCAAATAGTTCGGTTTTTCTAGTCCAAATATGGTGGTATGCCTAGATGGGTTGTACTAGGTCTTAATGGATTCCCTATCTGGACACTACTAGTTGGTTGGATAAACCTTGGATTGCATTCTATATGGACTGGACAAGATTCCAATGATAAAACTATTCCTACTTGATTAGGGTATTCTAGAATAGGTTTCTATTCAAGGGGTTGAGCTAATTGCTAGTCAGGTTGGTTAGCTAGGTCCCTAAAGTTCAAAATGTGTCTTCAGTGACTTTTATGTTTAAGGAGCACATGAGACCTCAATTAGGTGGCATACTAGTGGCATGTACATAGTGGGTTTCGAGTAGATCACCACCAAACATTGGGTCGAAGGAATTGAGTCAAGGTTGAGGCTCTAGTGGAAGTCGGTAAATATACCGGTATTATGGTAAGGGTTGTAGCTAGTCCTTTTAACCTGAAAGTTGTAGCACAAAAATAGAGTACAAGGAGACGGGTTTGAGTGGGACATGATATACCTAGATGAAGGTGGACTCGTCTAGATCTTGCATATAAAATTTGTTGGAAGATAACAGCTGGTCTCGTGCTCCGAATATTGATGGCACGGCCGGGGCACAAAATGACCTAAATGGAAAGTGGGACTCCAATGACTGGAAGATCAAGATAGTAGGTTTAGTGTCGAGGGAGGACGAGTAACTCGAGGCAAGGTTCCAGTCACCTAGCTGGCCGATGGTAGTTACCCTTGTGTATACAACCATCATAGCCATGGGGATACCTGTGTCTCTCTACCAATTAAAGCTTTCGTCTTTCCAAATCAGTAAAAGACAAAAAAATTGGGTTCAAGGGAGATGTCACTGAATACAATTACGTGATTCAAGGCGAATGCATAATTCAAGAGGAATTGTCAACGCAATCGCGGATGAGATCCTAGAGACATCTATATCTCAATCCAGTAGGGTAATTAGATGAAGAGCGAACCAAATGCATCATGGTTGATCAGACCGTAATACAATGATTCTGATTAGGCAAGTAAACATACGTCTCAAGTTCGATAAAAGAGTAAGCTTGCAAAACTAGGCTGTAACAGCAGCATTGGTCGAGATAGTCAAAATATAAGTAGGCAAGATTTTTGAAATGAGGCACAATTGGTTCAAGTTTTGAGAGAATCAAAGCCTTACCTGGTGTCCTTATTTATAGGCATCCTACTATCTTCTGTCCATAAGGCCTTGGTCGACTAATGGGTTAAGGACTTCTGAATTCTATGTTTTAAGCAAACCTATTAGTGTCAGTCAATTACCTCGTCAATGGGTCACAATGACCACGAAATGCTAGGTTGAGAGACATTCTACTCAACTTACAGAACTTACACTAGTATTGGTTTTGGATCTTAGGGGACATACAGGGCATTTTTCTATTCCTCTATGGTATCCTAAACTTGTGATCACGTCCGAATTCATTTCACCGAGAATTATGCCTCGCCCGTATACTCTGGTTGTGGCAAACCCTTGGTTCCGTGATTCAGGGGTGCTATGCCATCAGGTACTCTACCTTATATTAACACAAGGGTATCTAAGTTCTAAAGAGGTCGAGAGGACATAGTTTTAGCAATGTTCCATAAACTATAATTCTTCGAAATGATCTCAATTCTATGGGTTGTGCCTCGCCAGTGCATTGCTGGCTGCAGTGAACCCACATTCTCCACTCTCCAATAATTGACGACAGTGCGCTGCTGTCTAACCGTTTTGAGTTATCTAACATTCATTTAACTATATCCGTAAAAATTTATGTGCCTCTAGAGATTCAAACAAGTTGACTAAAAATAGGGCGTAGGTATTTGTCCTACCAGTCACAACGTTTAAAAATGAAAGACTTAACATAGAGGGAATAACTAAATACGAAAGAAACACAAACATTCTAGTATCTATTTCATATGCATTTCAATGGTTGAGGGAATTCTCGAATCGATCTACCACGAGATTCTATAAAAGAATCAGTAATTATAAATCTATTCCTTACAGCAAAAATAGAATTTAAATAGGCAATTCTAATTTATGATATAAGGTTTATATCTAATAAAGCAAAAGAAAATTAAACAGTTCATCAAGATCAAAGCCTTAATTATAGGTAAGCCTAAGTGAATGGTATATCCACATCGGATCATATTGTCATATCAAAAGTAATAGTATACCTATAGGGTTCTAGCAAGCTATTTAAATTGCATGGCCTATCTAATAACCTTAACTACCCAACAGTCAATTTGAACAAGGGACTCCTAGTCCTAGTTATTCTCCTAAATTATTTTAATCCTAATTGCAAATGAGCATTTCCTGGTCGCAGGCTCGCAGTAGTACGACTAAGATACGTACCACCACGAGTTCGCAGTCTTTTGCAAAGACTGACCTGCATGGGCCACCACAAAAACTTGTCACGACCCGCACCCGCTTTTTCGGATACGAGACGTGTCCAAGCCAGCCTACGCCGCAGAGTCGGCGGTAAAACGCTGTCAAGCCCGTAAGAAATAAATGCTCAAAAATCACATTTGCTGCTCATTCACATTTCTAAATTTATTACAAGATTTACAAGATTTATATTTAAAGAAAATACAAGACTTTACATTTAATGGAATTGATACAACTGCTATCTATTTCTAGGTTGACCTCAGCATACCCAAGCCTTCCCAATACTAAGAGTGATTGCGGCTAAACCTAAAAAATGTTAGTTTCCAGTCAGGAATGGAACAAGTATACAAAGCGACGACAATACGAAAACACAATAGAATTAACAAGACATGAAAATAACATATGAGAAGTGAAAGCTAGTAGATACTGATGACATGGTACGATGGAGAAGTAAAGAAAAAATAAAAGACATCTACCTAGGTGGTGTGAAATATCCGTTTCGACATGTGAACGGCTAGAAGGTAAATATGGCACACTGTACGTGTCGTGTGCAGCTGCTATCATTCACGAAAGATACGGGGGATAGTTCTGGGTGGTCCACATGTCTACTAAGATATTTCCCCTCCCGACTACTCCGTGTGACGAGCGTGTCAACAAACAGCAAGATATATATATAGACATGAAATGAAAAGACTACTATGAATCGAAAGCAATCAGAAAGTGCACTTGCCTGAGGTCTTTAGCTGGAGAAACCAATAATACTATACCACTCAAAGAGCCACAATCAGTCAATACATGCAGAAGTCTTCAGATGCTGAAATAAATAGTACCAACATTCTCAGAATAGTCAAATTAGCTAGGATTGCCTGTCCTTAAGTCCAATTCTGGACACAGGGGCAAAATGATAATTTCGGGCAAAAACGATGTCCGCCATTGGACCCGCTTTACACCGAAAAGCGTGCCAGAGTCAACGGTCTCTAAAGTTGTCAAACTATATATCTACGGATTCGGTTTTTCGATACGAACCCAACCGTATGTCCAAAGTTGGATTTGGGCGGACTGTACACAAAATTGCCCATTGAGTGGGACTGTGGGGCCCGTAAAACGACGTACGATTCGACTGTCTCAGAATTGGACCAAACTTGGCATAGGACCAGAAAAATAATACGGTCCTGTTGGCGCAAGTTTCGTCTCGATCTGACGAGCGTGCACAAAATAATTGGAAAACTTGTACAGAGGCCGATACGGTAAATTTCGACGGATACGCATCAAATTCGTCGCGCACACGCAACCAATTTGAATTCCGTCAAAGCCCACACGACCACGAAGCCGTTACGCACCCTTTGATGCTTTCGATTCGTGACCAGGTCGCCCGAAATGGCGGGACGCACGTCGTATGGAAGGATTTTTAATATTTTGAAAACAGATTTTGATAATTTTTTCTAAACTTCTACGACTGATTTCTCTGTGCATATTTAATGAACTTCGAATCTACGAAATGATTTCTGAGCTCCTATATGTGATCTAAAAGATTGTCCAAATGGATTTCTGAATAGGTCAACGGATTGGCAGGAAATTTCCTTCCAAGTTGGGAGTTTGGACTGCTACATGTCCTGTTTTTGGACAGGTTTTCGCCAATCTTCGGACTCGTTTTATGAGGCACATAACGCAAAATAAATCAAAATATTTGAAGGGTGTCGGAGTTGTTTATATCGAGATCGTACCAGAGTTGATGGATCGCAAAACGATCGAGTGATCGTCGAGAGATCACATCGCGAAATCAGCGTCTTCACCCGCTACTGTTGTTTGCTGTGCGGCCTGGTTGCGCGTGCGTGGCCACGCTGCCGGCGGCCGGCGGCGGCCCAGGGCGGCGCGCGCGCGGGGGTGCGCCCACGTGTTAAGGTCGGCGGGGTGTCGGCGGGGTGTCGGCGTCGCGTGGGATAGAGTTAGGGTTTGGTGTTGCTTTCGATCGCTCGCTCTATATATAATAGCGGCCAGGAGGGGGGAAATTGGTTCTGCTATTACGCGATGGGTGTGGGGAGCTCAGGCCTGGGCTGGGCTGTGGGGAGCTCGGGCCTGGGCTGGGCTGCCACTATCATTCTTCTTATCTCTTTTTTTTTCTTTTTCTTTTCTATTTGTTATTAGTATATACGTATATATATATATATTTTTTCTTAGTATATACGTATATATATATATATATATATATATATATATATATATATATATATATATATATATATATATATATATATATATATATATATTTATATTTATATTTATATTTATATTTATATAAATACTCATGCACGTATACATATATATACACACATATACTTATATATACGTATATTTATATATAGATTCATACTCATATATTTGTATATATATTCACATACATACAATATGTATATTCAAATATATACACACACACACACACAGATATATATATATATACATAATACCTATCCTTTCATATATTTATATATATATATATACAAGTATTCACCCATATTTAATATATATTCATTTATACATACACACGTATTATATATATTTATATATATATATATATCTTGATAGAGAATAAAATACTAATAACTATTAATAATAAATAGTTTATATTTAATCACCACAATAGTAATATTAATATTATATAACCTCCATAAATAATAATAATAATAACGAAATTCAATAAGCCAATATTTAACTTTTTATAAAATCTAAAAATATCACCATTTAAATAAAATAAATAATAATAAAAATATTTCAAAATTTTTGGGAAGGGGAGCTACAAGGCTCATGAATCATTTTGATGAAGCGTCGGGGACGCCTTACTGCTTTGTCTTATATGATCATTATTTACTGCTTCTTGTTTTGATTGATTGAGACATAGATGCTCTGTGAGACCATAAGAGACTTGATTGTAGCATGCACCCCTTGTCTCTTGACAGTCACGATCGTCGTATGACATTTATATACCTCATATGGAGTAGCTGGCCTAGTCCGTCTCAGTATTTCGGTACTGGGGCGTGACAAGGTTTTATTGGTGGCCCATGCAGGTCTGTTTTTCAGACTTGTGGGGTGTTGCGATTATAGGAGTCTCAATCAAAATATGTTCCCCTTGATCTCCTGATTCGTCTTCTCTTTCTCTCACCTTGATTGCTAACTTGATTATCATCCTCGATTCTTTCCCATCCCATCTTTTGATACCTTGTATTCTTTCCTTTAGGGGCATATCGTTCTCGGCTATTGGAGGAGCCGACATGGAAGAGAATCTAGTAGAGTAGGGACCAGTTGGAGATCAGCAAAGGGTTGCCCCTCTACCTGGACAGATTCACATCGAGAATGTTATCGAGCATGAGCCAGTTGAGCCACAGAGGCTAGAGGTTTTCGTACCTCCAGTGATGCCGGTAGTACCAGTAGCACTAGACGCATCGGTACTATTGTAGATTATCAGAGGGTTATTGGAGACCCAGCAACACCAGACGGCAGCCCAACAGCAACAACAGACCCAGCAGCAAGAACAAAATGTATTACTGAATCAGGGGTTACAGCTAGCTCTTGAGAGGAGCGTCAGGAATGACTCGGGAACGTCGGAAAGGTTTTACCGACTTAACCCGAGGTACTTTGATGTCACGGAGGACGCTATCACGGCGGATGCTTGGCTTCAGGACATTAAGGCCATATTGACGGCAGCAAAGGTTCCAGCAGAAGAGAAGGTTGACCAAGTCAGATTATTGCTTCAGGATCTCGCCCACGACTGGTGGGCATCAGAAGAGGTTGGAATGAGGCGTCCTGTTCCTTGGGATAGCTTCAGTACCAGATTCAAGGCCAAGTACTTTGGCATAGTAGCTCGGTATGAGCTTCAGCAAAGATTTATCAGCCTCAAGCAGGCTGGTAGGACGGTGGATGGTTATGCAGCGGAGTTCTGCAGGCTAAGTAGGTTTGCTCAGACGATGGTGGCGACGGAGCCAGAGAAGGCTATGAGGTTCCAACATGGACTTCACTTAGAGATTATGCAGCTGGTCAAGGGGTACGACTACCAGACATTCGATGCAGTATTGATGGCGGCTCGGAGGCACGAGCTTACAATTCAAAGGTTATTAGCAAGGATTGGAGGCCAGAAGAGGTCTCATACGCAGAGTACGAAAGGAGGAGGAGCAGTACCTCGGACGTCAGCACCAGTGCCTGTAATGACCCGCTCCACCCTAGCGGAATGCCGATTCAAACGGCAAGTGCAACGACTCAAACGAGCCGTCGACCCGAAGAGTTGGCATCAACCTGATAAAGAATCGATGCAAGGCTTACATTGGCCCGTCAAGATGAATCCAGACTTAGACTTTCAAGGGCGCGCTCGGAGTATCGCTCGGCCGATGCGAACATCGCTAAGGTGGGTAGCTCCGATGAACCCGTCTTTGCTTAGCCTAGACACATAACAATACGGACACTATCACGAGAATTGCTAGGCGATAACACCATGCATGCTAATAAATGACTCAATGCACCTAGCTAAGGGAATAATCCCATCTTGTATGCTTGTATAGAATATGAAAAAGAACTTGGAAAATGTGAACTCTCGCACTGCGCTCCACGCTCGTGCTAAGGCACAAGCTTACGTTTATGTTCCTTATGCGGCCAACAATGAAACAATGAATGGGTTACAATAATGAAACGGGAAGACTATCAATATAGTCGTTCCGAGTAGAGTATAGCAACATTGAAAGGCTATAGGACCGATGGGTCGCCAAGGCGACTCCCACACAGGGAGTTGCGTAATGCGTGAATGAATGAATCGACGAATAAATGAATGAATGAATACATGAATGAATCTATGAACGAACGAACAAGTGAAAGAAAGAATACATGAAAGACAAAGAATGGTTAGCGACAGGTGTGACGGGCACGTGCAACAGGGCTCGCTACCCGCGCTGCACGGACGCCAACCTAGTCGATAACGCATTATGGCTAAGGGTTAGCCTACGGCTCGGAGATAGACGTTAAGTTAAAATGACAAGACAATATGAAATGGTCGTGGACAAACGGCACGGGCGATGGGGGGAATACCGTGGCCGTCATGAGGAAGGATTCTGCGGCACAGGCGATGGGAGAAAAACCGTGGCCGGCCTAGGCGAAATCAAAACGGGGCTTACGGGCTGCCTGGGTACGAGATTGGGCACCCGGAAGACGTAAGTGCAGGGTATTTCAAGAGGCTTAACGGGGTGTACCAACCATCACCCTACGCTAAGTTGAGAAATACCAAGGGAAAAATGTCCAAAATAGCTTGTAAAGCCAGCGACCCATACATGTAGATTAAGTGGACTATGCTGGTGGCAATCCACGTGCAAGTCCTTGTATTGAAACAAGTAGTCTAAGTTAACTAAATGAAGTGCCTCCTGAACATGCTTGAATGTAACACTCCTGAACATGCTTGAATCATAACACACCAAGTGAATAAAGAGTAATTCATGCAAAATGAGTTAGAGAACGTGCCTACGACGTGCTAGGACCCGAGGCAGGGACACACCCTTGATATTGGAAGTTTACATGAGACACATTAAGTTGTCCCTTATGAATTGTTGACTAACTTGGTTTACTTTGGACAGGAAAGGCCGGACGGTAAGTATGGGTAAGTCGTGCATGTATTTTCATGCGATACTTGAATTCGGCAACACGAGATAGGGTATGGAATATGCCATAAAACTGATCCTAAGGCAAGATTAGAAAGACAATGAATGATAGACGGTACACAAAATTAAATGGAACGTTTTTGGTAATGATAGCATTGTGGGTGAGCTAGCCTCCCCACCAGTGCATAACAATGTACTGATAACCCCACAGTCTGCTTGCAGGATGCAGGAGATATCATCGGGTGCGGAGCTTTCCTCGAACGTGCTAAGGCGCGGAGCTATATCTGGAGCCTTGGAACGTTATAAGGAGCTGGAGCACCATATACAGGACATAATGTATCGGAACATCGCCATGAATCATTCCATGTTGTAAGCCATTTGGCACGCCTTTTATGTTTCAGAGAGAGAGAGAGCTTGAGCGACTTGTATACTCGGCCCAGCGCCGCTTGTAAACTTCTTGAATATCAATAAAGGGTTTGAATTCGCTTCTACTTGTGTTCATTTACTTTCCGCTACAAATGGGAACACTCTGTGCGACTCTGTGTTCTAGCTCAAATCGGCCGTTTCTGGACTTGGCCTTGCACGGGCACAACCTAGGCTCATGCAGCATCACGCCTTAGCGAGGACGATCGCTCCTACGGGAGCGGGGCGTGATAGATTGGTATCAGAGCACGGCTTTACGTCCTTGGACTTCACGTCGATTTCTCAGTTTTGAAAGCTCGTTGGAAATAAAGAAGTGTACGCACTCTCTCATTGTGCCTTGGGATGTTCCATACAATAAGTCTAATATTTTTAAAAGCTCGTACAAGTACTCGGTTGAACGGGATCGATAGGCAAAGGCCTTTGTGCCAAACCACTACAGACTTGAGTCGAAGGAAAACTAAAATGCTAGAAGTTAGCAAATGTAAGGCGTGCTTGAATAACCTTACGCTAACAATGCCGAACGATGTTAAACTTGACTCGATAGAGAACACATGCTAAGTTAATATGTCGCATGCGTGCTTGACTAGTCTTGCGTCAACCTAGCAAGTGAGCGTGCAAACTCGGAATATAGTCCGCACGAGATGGTTATGCGGCACAACTTAGTCAGCGTGTCGCGCACCTCGACTTTTGGGTGCAATCGGGTTGCGAGCGATATCAAGTATCGCTCGATCGAGAACAGAGATACACTTTGAGTGTCTATCGATAGGAACGCTATCTAGTTAACGCTTAGACGTACCCAAAAGATTGGCTTGGATTTTGAGGATTAGTGCGAACGACTTAGTACGTCGAGGCGACATGAGCGATTACGCTAGAGATTCGTCGAACGAATCTGAAGGATGTATTAGCGTATGACGCGAACGTGATTGAGGACTAGATCGTTTGGCTTGAATCTGAGTGGTGTATGTGATAGGTTCGAAGAAGAATAAGAACGAGTATCGACGACTAGTCGAGTGGCTCGAACCTTGAGTGGTGTATGGACGTCATAGAAATTGTTCGAGCGAGACTAAAGGATTTACGGATCGTACGAGTATGTCGGCAAGCGATGCGATCGCGCAAAGCCTTAGAACGTGTCACGCTTAGTTGGCCGTGACTTCAAAAGTTCCGAACGAGATGTCGCTGGACAACTTGTCAATAGGCAACACGGCCGTGACTTCAAAAGTTCCGAACGAGATGTCGCTGGACAACTTGTCAATAGGCAACACGAATTAGAAAATGGTTCGGAACGATGAATAAAAATGAATGGTCTTGATCGAGGAAACTTAGAGGATCGCGCGTACGATTTCGGATTGATTCAAATGAATTGTGACTTGAGTTTGAACAATGATCTTGAAACTAGCTTGAGGAATAGCAGTTGAACTTGATCTTGAATATTAAATGAAATTATGGAATATCCAACTCAGAAAACAGCATCAATGCACGACTCGAAATCGGGTGCAAAGGAAGATCGTCAGGTTACGCATATCGTCGATGGTATTGAGGCGTATCAAAGATCGATATGCGATAACTCGGGGGTACTCTTGACTCGGCAAATGACGATCGTGCAAATGTCCTTGTTCCGTTGGATGCTATACTTGGGATGTTAAAAATGTGTCGAGGAAAAGATAGACTTGGCTCGAGGATTTTTTAGTTGAACGCATGACGGTCAGACTGTCGAATTGATTTGGCTTGCATAAAAAATTAGAATGCTTGGATTTGCTTCGTTGACAACCACAATGTTGACGTTCTTGTCTTATACGAGCGCAACTCCAGCATCGCACATGCGTCGTGCCGGATTAGGACGATCACTCCGCGTGAGCGCTGATATGGTGATTCATACAGCGGAAGTGATTGAACTTGGATGGCGTGGCAATTTGATTGCTTCGACTTGTAGTTTGACGCAAAGGTAAACTCGAGAATGATTCGGTGTGCTTGATGATTAAATTTGAGGATTGAGTAGGTCCAATCCACGTATCGAGAATGAATTAGTCTAGACGCAAGCAAGAGTTACGCCCCGATGAGAATGATTATTCCGTAGGAGCGTTGTATGGTGATTCATGAACCACCGTGGATAATTGGACTCACGTGAGATTGGGGCACAATATATTGTCAAAGCTAGATGAACTCGTGATCGAATACATGAATTGGTTAGAATGGATATATGAAGTATGTCGATTGGGTGATTTGAATGGATTCGAATATGCGTGACGAATACATTGATGTGAATAGGTGATTGTGCTCGATGTTTAGAAATCTGAGTGACGCGAGCTTGGGTAGAAAATCCCTCGTACTATCGACTTTGGTTTGACCCTAGGATTGGGGTCAGAGTTGGCATTATTGTTGGGAACTATGATTCCAATCCTGACATTGACTTAGCCTCGAAAAGAAATAGCCTAGCGGTTAGACGAGACACCCTGTTGAAATTGTTAGCAATCGAAAGATTGATTTTGAGGATTGACATGGATGGATAGCATGAATCACGAATATAGGAAACCCTGCTCACGAGATTCGGCTGACATGCATATATTTCAGGGACGCTTGAGTATGTGCACGATGCGACTCGAGTGAGAATGACAAATTTCTAGATCATGCGGCTTGGCTGAATATATGTATTTTGGGGACGCTTGGAATGCGTGCACGATCCAGCCAAGTAATGCATTAAGTTCAAGCAAGACTTGAGGAATGGAAGAGTGTCGAAGATCTTGAAATTGCGTTAAGTAAGGGATCGATACTAGTACGAGCGTGGCTCGAAATCCAAGAAATTTGTGAGCGGAGTGTGCATGAACGACACCAAGATTGGCCCTAAATAAGCGAATGATATGGAATCGATATTGTAAAAGTAAAAGTTGGTATAACGAATTAAACCATTGATAGAAAGATATGCTCGACGATAGTGCAATACTTAGTCTTGAATTGGACGAAAATTACTTAGACTTGGTCGACCCCGCTAAGAAGAAATCATACTGATTTCGTGGTCAAGAACGCTTGAGAAGCGAATCGGGTCATCTCAATGACCGAGATAAACGAAAGTGAGTTTGCCTCAGCCTACGACCCTCGCATTTAACGAATTACAACGTGCCTCGTGCGACCATTTCAGTCCCATGACACGTCAAAATAGCAACCAAGTTGAAGAAACATCAACTCTAAAATGAATGAAAAGTTATTCAATAAAAATTGACCAAAACGTATACAGACACGGGACTTGGAAAGGTATCAAGTATAGTTCGGTGCCATCGAGCGGTAGAGCCATTCGATAGGGAATGTCCAAGAAACACGACGACACGAGTTAAGGAATGGTAGGATGACCTGCACTTAGGAAGTCTCGAGGACGAGACTTATTTTGAGTGGTGTATTATGTTATGACCCGCTCCGCCCTAGCGGAATGCCGATTCAAACGGCAAGTGCAACGACTCAAACGAGTCGTCGACCCGAAGAGTTGGCATCGACCTGATAAAGAATCGATGCAAGGCTTACATTGGCCCGTCAAGATGAATCCAGACTTAGACTTTCAAGGGCACGCTCGGAGTATCGCTCGGCCGATGCGAACATCGCTAAGGTGGGTGGCTCCGATGAACCCGTCTTTGCTTAGCCTAGACGCATAACAATACGGACACTATCACAAGAATCGCTAGGCGATAACACCGTGCATGCTAATAAATGACTCAACGCACCTAGCTAAGGGAATAATCCTATCTTGTATGCTTGTATAGAATATGGAAAGGAACTTGGAAAATATGAACTCTCGTACTGCGCTCCACGCTCGTGCTAAGGCACAAGCTTACGTTTATGTTCCTTATGCGGCCAACAATGAAACAATGAATGGGTTACAATAATAAAACGGGAAGACTATCAATATAGTCGTTCCGAGTAGTATAGCAACATTGAAAGGCTATGGGACCGATGGGTCACCAAGGCGACTCCCATACTGGGAGTTGCGTAATGCGTGAATGAATGAATCAACGAATAAATGAATGAATGAATACATGAAGGAATCTATGAACGAACGAACAAGTGAAAGAAAGAATACATGAAAGATAAGAAAGAAAAAGAATGGTTAGCGACAGGTATGACGGGCACGTACAACGGGGCTCACTACCCGCGCTGCACAGACGCCAACCTGGTCGATAACGCATTATGGCTAAGGGTTAGCCTACGGCTCGGAGATAGCCGTTAAGTTAAAATGACAAGACAATACGAAATGGTCGTGGACAAACGGTACGGGCGATGGGGGGAATACCTTGGCCGTCATGAGGAAGGATTCTGCGGCACAGGCGATGGGGGAAAAACCTTGGCCGGCCTAGGCGGAATCAAAACGGGGCTTACGGGCTGCCTGGGTGCGGGCTTGGGCACCCGGGAGACGTAAGTGCAGGGTATTTCAAGAGGCTTAACGGGGTGTACCGGCCATCACCCTACGCTAAGTTGAGAAATACCAAGGGGAAAATGTCCAAAATGGCTTGTAAAGCCAGCGACCCATGCATGTAGATTAAGTGGACTATGCTGGTGGCAATCCACGTGCAAGTCCTTACATTGAAACAAGTAGTCTAAGTTAACTAATTGAAGTGCCTCCTGAACATGCTTGAATGTAACACTCTTGAATATGCTTGAATCATAACACACCAAGTGAATAAAGAGTAATTCATGCAAAATGAGTTAGAGAACGTGCCTACGACGTGCGAGGACCCGAGACAGGGACACGCCCTTGATATTGGAAGTTTACATGAGACACGTTAAGTTGTCCCTTATGAATTGTTGACTAACTTGGTTTACTTTGGACAGGGAAGGCCGGACGGTAAGTATGGATAAGTCGTGCATGTATTTTCATGCGACACTTGAATTCGGCAACACGATATAGGGTATGGAATATGCCATGAAACTGATCCTAAGGCAAGATTAGAAAGACAATAAATGATAGACGGTGCACAAAATTAAATGGAATGTGTTTGGTAATGATAGCATTGTGGGTGAGCTAGCCTCCCCACCAGTGCATAACAATGTATTGATAAATCCACAGTCTGCTTGCAGGATGCAGGAGACGTCATCGGGTGCGGAGCTTTCCTCGAAGGTACTAAGGCACGGAGCTATCTCTGGAGCCTTGGAGCGTTGCAAGGAGCTGGAGCACCATATACAGGACATAATGTATCAGAACATCGCCATGAATCATTCCATGTTGTAAGCCATTTGGCACGCCTTTTATGTTTTAGAGAGAGAGAGCTTGAGCGACTTGTATACTCGGCCTAGCGCCGCTTGTAAACTTCTTGAATATCAATAAAGAGTTTGAATTCGCTTCTACTTGTGTTCATTTACTTTTCGCTGCAAATGGGGACACTCTGTGCGACTCTGTGGCCTAGCTCAAATCGGCCGTTTTTGGACTTGGCCTTGCACGGGCGCAACCTAGGCCCGTGCGGCATCACGCCTTAGCGAGGATGATCGCTCCTACGGGAGCGGGGCGTGACAGTGCCAGGCGTCCGTATTCGTGATGCAGTTTCGATCTCGACAGTTGTGACGGCACCAGTTCGACAGCAGCAACCGAGGCACCAGCAACGTCAGGAGGCACCAGTGGGTTGTACTTATTGTGGTAAGGGAGGGCACACCCGGGAAGTATGTCGGTCAGCGAATGGGTAGTACTTGAGGTGTGGAGGTTCAGACCATCGTATAGCTACATGCCCACAGATACAGAGGCCAGGAGGGCCAGCTCAACAGTTTTTGGCATTGCCAGCTCCAGAGGTAGCACCGTATCAAGGGCCAGCACTAGCAGTGAGGCCACTAGCCCAGCGTCCATTACTGACAAAAGCTCAGATGTATCGACAAGCGCAACATCAGGCAGGACCACAGAGGCCGCAACAGCAGGGCCAGGAAAGGCAGCAGCAGGAAGTCCAGCAGGGGCAGAGGCAAATAGAATTTGGAGTATTAGAGCAGAGGTTGGCTGAAGGCGGTCAGATTATGGGTAAGTTCTGAGTATTATTCATTATAATTCCTTTAGTTTTATATTCAAAGAATGAAGGCGACTTTCTCGTCTCACTCATCTGCTCTCGTATCATGTGATACGTGATATTCATCATGTGTCTTGATTACGAGAGTACGTCCTGGGCAGAGTCTCGTTCTTGATTTAGTCATTGGTGCCGACTTATCTCAAGCGTTGACCCTTGTCCACTTTGGGAGTCAGTGTAGGACCTCGAGGATGAATTCCTACCCAACTGACTCGGGAGGCATATTTTATTCGTATGTCTTCGATCACTTTTCTTCTATGGTATGACTATGGTTTGTATTTTTTTTTTACTTAATTGTTCTTGCTTTCGTAATCTGTTTATGTGCCATGTGTTGTTTGATAATTGTGCTAGCTATATGTCATGAGTGTATTTCGTGATCTGAGAGCGCGCTCAACTAGCCTTATCGAAATTTTGAGGACGAAATTTTTCTAAGGAGGGTAGAGATGTCACTCTCCATTTTCGGAATACGTAAATTTTTGATTTTTATGTATATGGTATATGGTATCTGGCACCTGTATCTTTATTGTATGTATCATATATTTGTAACTGGCCATGGCATATAACAGTATCTCGTCGCGGATTAGTGTGCCACCCCTTGTCTTTGTTTGGTTGTAGGCGTGGTTCACTATTTTG
The DNA here is from genome assembly GCA_029216955.1 of Iris pallida. NCBI lineage: Eukaryota > Viridiplantae > Streptophyta > Magnoliopsida > Asparagales > Iridaceae > Iris > Iris pallida. The sequence goes on along the minus strand of JANAVB010036615.1, from coordinate 16,454,942 downwards.
ATGATAAGATTTCTGAACCGTGTTGTGGTTAGGATTTTATTTAATTAATTTAATTAGTTGTATCATGTAGCATTTAACATGTCATTAGTCACATGGTTAAGGGCATGCTTAAGCTTAGGGTTTCTTTGATTCAACCCAACCCCTATATATATTCTCTTCCTCTTTCTCTCTCCTCATTCACTCTTTCATTTATTTTACTCAAGCAAACTTTTAGGCAAGTACATCTTGCACCAAATGGAGAGATTCTTGCATTTTTTTTATTTCTTGATTTTTTTTTTGATATGATTTGTCTATATTGTTCTTCTTATCATCCTCTACAAGTTTAGTTCTTGGAGTTTTTGATTTTAATGACTAGTTTTGTGTATATCTAAGTTTCTAAAACTAGGGTTCTATGGGTTTTCATGGTTTTGATCTATCAAACTTGGTTGTTTTTGAAAACTAATGGTCCTATGTTGTAGGAAATTTGATTCTGCCCAATTTTTACCTTTGTCGATCCGATCGAACATCATCGTATTGAGCAATTGCCTCATCGTCAGAGAAGAATGTCGTCCCCAGCAGAGTCGTCATTTTGTTTCACTTAACAAAATGCCTAAAATTGACTTTTGAAAATAAAACGAGAAGAAGTACAAAAGTACAAATTGTTCTGGGAAGTATTGCTATGGAAGTCTGATCTGAAGGCGATCACTTTGTTCCTTGGACTATACGATGATGATGAAGATCACTACTAGAAGATGAACAACCGGAAGAACTAAGTCACCAGAAAGGTATCGACGCACTTGGGCACTGATGGCAAGGTCGAATGCTTTCCTGCTTTGCTTCACTCTGTTCTGGAAGGAAAATTGAAGAAGAATGCTCTAGAAAATCAAATTCTCTGGGCTCTGATCTTTTTTATATTCTCTCCTGTCTCTCCCTGTGTTTTTTTTGTATTCTGAAAATCAGTCTATTTATAGACTTGTCCCTTCGTGCATAAAAAACAACAAAGTCTTGTCTACGTTAGTAACTGTCAACCACGATGGAAGTCACCCTCTACACATGTTGACACGTGTCCCATTATTTCAACAAAAATAGGAAGCACGTACACACGTTCCTCAATAAATGTGGTATGAAAGCCACGTAGACAAACCACGTTTTAAATTAGTCAGGAAAGATCGGACGTAAAAATGACCCAAAATATACCCCAGGCGTAAAGTGGCAAGTTGGCGTAAAAATAACCCAAAATAAACTTCTCAGCGTAAAGTGGCTAAAATATCCTTGAGCGTAAAACTTAGCCCAAATGGACTTTACGCCCACCACAGCTTTGAGCGTAAAAGCTCGAAATAACTATAGTGCATAAAAAGAAGTAATTTTATTGAGCGTAAAACAACCTTCTCTGCACACCATACGACAAGTATTGGGTTTGGTGAAAATTCGATCTTTTCGACTTCTGTGTCGCATGCTGTCAGCAATAATCATTCTGTCAAATCAAATCTTCTGTATTAAATGCGGCCTGACAGTTTGTCTGCATGCGTAAAATTCAATGAACTGCCTTGGCGTAAAGTAGCTTGTATAAAGTCAAATGAAAATAGTCCTGGCGTAAAATAGCTCATATAGAGAGTTGCTTGCGTAAAGTCTTCAATTCCTTTGATTTAGTCAAAATAAAGCACTTTTTACGCTCCTACAAGACCCCTTCAAAGTTTTCAAATATTTTTTAAAATTTGAAATACTTTGAACAGAAGCGTAAAATCAGGATTTCACTAGTCAGCGTAAAATTTGGGATACGCAACGGTCATATGCGTAAAAATTGGGATATCCAACAGTCGGCGTAAAAATAGGGAATTTGAACAGATTCAAAAAATTCCCTATAAATAGGGCTCTTCGGAGAGATAGAAAGCTTTATTCGTCTTCTTTACTTTCATAATCCCGATCTTCCTCGAATCTTCTTCTTCCCCTTTCATTCAATTCGATGGCTCCCAAGAAATCCACCGCCGGCAGCAAAGGCAAAAAACCCGCCGTCGATTCTTCGTCGGTCGACCGCGCACAAAACCCTGTCCGGCCATCCACAGCATCTCAGCAAAGCAACCCCGCCGTGGCTCCGGCAATGAGGGGTAAAATATTAAACTTTGGTCGTGCTAGCGTTAAAAAACTTTAAATACGCCCACATTTATTGTGTCAGCGTAAAACTTGAAATACGCCCACATCTAATGTGTCAGCGTAAAATTCAAAATACGCCCACACTTATATGTAGAAGCGTAAAATTCGAAATATGTCCACATTTAATGTGTCAGCGTAAAACTCGAAATACGCACACATTTACATGTGTCAGCGTAAAGTTTGAAAATACGCCCATATTTTAATGTATCAGCGTAAAATTCGAAATACGCCCGCATTTATATATAGAAGCGTAAAATTCGAAATACGCCCACATTTATATGAAGAAGCGTAAAATTGGAAATACGCTAACATTTTGTTTGTATTAGCATAAAACTTGCAAAACTTCAAATTAGATTTTCACTAACTTGATTTTTTTTTTCTTTTTTTCTTTTGACAGTAGACTTGCAAATTCACCCTCTCGCAAAAATATTTGGCTCGTCGGCTGGTATGGTGGGCTCAAACTATCTGGAGAATTTATCACATGTACAGTATCCATAATCCAACCCTGAATACCCTGAAGGAAGAGCGCAACTGATAGATGCTCAAGGGGACAGGATGTTGTTGTCCATGACGAATGGAGAAGTGTTGGTATCACTAGAAGACCAACAATTTTTGAAGCCAGCTTTTCTATTTGTCACGACCCGTACCCAGTATTTGGCAAGAACCGTGTACACGCCCAGCCTTCGCCGCAGAGTCGGCGGTAGAACGCTGTAATAATATGATGAACAACCACGCAGTAAAATATATCACAAGGAAGTATTTAAGTCTAAATCTCAACTCAGTCTGTCATGAATAAAATAGAATTGTCTCACAATGAATGAAAATCAAAAATCAAGTAATCTCTACTACATGTCTCAAATCAACTCATAATATCCAATACAAGGTCTCAGCACTAACTAAAATGGCTAAGATAGAACAGCGGGATCAGATGCTGCATAATCCTCCTGATAAACAAGGTCCATCTCTAAGGCATCTCCCAAATACGGGCCATACTCCTTTGGACACACGATCTCATCGCCATCAGCTAAAATTTGTTTGGTTACCCAGTCAGGATGGAACGAGTACAATTCACTGAGTGCAGTTCCAAATATATGAAAATGACTATACAACAAGGGTTAGCCTTTAGACATATGATTCATTAATTAAAATGAAGAAAGATAAATAAACTGAATAAATAAGAGCAGAAAAGAAATACACCAAATACTCACCAACTGTCCGACTGAAGTACCCTTGATATGTGATCGGTCTCGGAACAGTTATGCGATACGGTCTACACGGTCTAAAGTTACACGGTCTACAAGTACACGGTCTACAGAAAATATTGCAATAAGGAAATACTGTCTACAAAATAGTAATCACGACCTACACAGTTTAAATGCAGTAATAATAATAATCACGATCTACACAGTTTAAATGCAGTAATAATAATAATCACGATCTACACGGTCTACAAGATGTAAATGAAATAAAGATCACGGTCTACACGGTCTACGGTCTAAGGTCAGATCACACATCGTTGGTACTTCACTTCTCCCGACATGACAAGGAAAAAAATCATAAAACTGAAATCACACATCTATCGACTAATCACTGATGTATAGTAAAGATCAATAATGAAAACAAACAATAAACTGTACTCGCCTGGCGTCCTGGGCTGCTGGCACGGGTCAGTGTCCAAGTCGAGATCCAAATACCCTATTTAAAGAACCACAGAATCAAGATACAACTCAATATAAAAAGTTGGTATTTTATCTACAACTTGCTTTATTGGGTTTAATCTAGTTTTTAATCCCTTTATCCCTCTGTTCATTTGTTTAGCCATGAGGGTTGTCTAGGTGCAGATGGTTTTAGACTCTCTTAATGGACTTACTTGCATAAGTCTATAATTGAGATAGTCTCACTAACAGGTATGGCTTCTTAAGGGGTTTACTTAGCATGTGATTCCAAACCCATGGGACAGGTAGATTTTACCACTACTCCTCTACCCACTGGTTACATAAAGGTAAGGTGTTCCCATCATCATATCCCTGTAGTACTAGGATTGGTTGCGACAGAAAAACATAATAGTAAAGGAGGTTCTATGTGATACTCTACTCTACCCATCTGTTACTGAAATTTACCCATGTTCTGACTCCTGTTGGTAGCAACCTTAGATTTTCAGTTTGGGGCTGTTTCTCACTGCCATGTGTGTATAGTGGACTGATTTTTAGAGTATGAAATCAACCTTGGTTTGATACTACACTGTCTCAGGTTTTTGGGTCTCAAAACAGCACTTCAGTACATGTTTGAACCCAAGTCTACTACTCAGTTTTCCTAATGCTTCAGGACCCCTGTCCAGATTTGACTACTGGTGTCCCAACCTCTCAACAGAGCACTTGCCCATCTGTATCTCAAGGATACATGAGGAGTTCGTATGCCTGTATCACTGATTCAAGATGGGAACAACTAGGAAATCTCTAGTAAACCCAGTGGGCACATTCCTTGTTTTCATAAAACCAGGAATTGGTCCTAGGCAATGCCCAGCAGTACTGTCTTTGAGATGTCCTGTTCTCAGGACCGGCTACTTTGGTATCTGATCACCTAGTGTGTTGGCCCCAATGACAGGTTCCTAAGTTCAGAAATCAATTAGGAGGCTATCCTAGGTCACACAGGACTGTTTCCAGGTGAGATTGGGCTAGGTTCAAGTATAGTCTACTCGTATGAGGGCTCCCTATAGTAGCTACAGGTTCCTAGTCTGGTGCAAGATTTTCTCCATTCCTAGGTTACTCTAGTTTGATTGGGGCAGCCCTATAGTCTAAACGAGCATGTCCTTTATAACCTTATCCTACTGTCCTGGGCATACCACCTCCTGGAGTCCTTGGTACCAACATGGGTATCCATGTGGTTGCATTACCTGGTATCTGATACAGGCTATCCTCCCTCAAATTCTGGAATCCAAACTCCTGTCACAACTGAACCCACATGGTACCCAAAAGATAATACCCTCTGGTCGCAAAGACCATTCAATTGGGTACTCCTCTACAAACACTGTGAAGGACTTCTCCTGTGTGTAGGGAAGTCTAGTATTTAAGAGTCTCCCAGGTTCACCTAAGGTCATAGGGACATTTGAATAGGGCCATATCCTCCCCTGAACTGTTCATTCTCGTACTAGGGCCTGCCACCCCAACCTTTATGACCCTGTCCTTGCTCACAGCCTGGCTAGGGTGTTTGGGTTCCCTGGAAAACACATGGGTGCAAGGATATACACAGTGATGTGGGACAACACAAGGGACCCTTATGAGTGCCCAGATCCTTACCTGACAGATGGTTGTACATGCTATAAACCTGGTATTAAAACCATACATGTTTTCTGAACATCCCCTCCCCAGTGTCCATCTAGGTAGGTTGTCCTAGGAGTATGTTAACATCGACAGGGGATGACTAAATTGTTCATGATATGGCAGAAAGATGAGTGTATAATTTACCTGGAAGATGACTGCTGTGGCAAAACTCCTATAAGATTGAAGAACTCAAACTTCCTATTCCTTGCAGTACTCTGATTTAGTCGACTGGAGTTTGACTGCAAAAATTCTAGGGTTTTTCCTTAGATCGAACTCCATTTATATAGAGTGGGGGATCCTGATCATAAAGGATAGAGGGAATCCAAATTTGGATTTGATTAGGGGAGATCCACTTCCTGGTAGGCTAGGATTTGAAATTGGTTTAAACAGGGGTTTGAAGTTTTAAAACACAGCCCCTATGAATTCGAACTCAGTCTTGAGAGTTTAAAAACTCATAATTGCACTTAGGCCCACCTCTTTTGTAGGTTACCACAATCATCCCCTTAATGTGAGCTTCCCAAATAATCAATTGCTTAAATACAAAAGAGGGATTTAATATTTGGAAATAACAACAAGCCCCTTCTCCAAACTTATATTTATACCTATATGTGTCTAGGAAATAATATCTAGTGAGACATCATAATTAAATAGATAATAAGTAAAATTTAACATAATGTGAAATGATCAAGGGGTTTACAAGTCTACCCCCCTTAAATTAATTTCATCCTCGAAATTAGCTGAAAATTAGGGTGGAGACATACCTCAGACCTCAAAAAGATATGGGTAACGCTCGTGCATCTCGTCTTCTCTTTCCCATGTGGACTCGCCCGGGGAGTGGTGTCTCCACGCGACGCGAACCAACGTAATCACTTGATTCCTTAGCACCTTCTCTCTGCGGTCCAAGATCTCCACGGGATGCTCCTGATAACTGAGACTCGGTCCCACCTCGATCTCTGAATGGTTCAAGACATGGCTGGGGTCTGCCACGTATCGTCGCAGCTGGGATACGTGGAACACGTTGTGTACTCCTTCCTGTGCAGGCGGCAAGGCTAATCGGTATGCTACTACACCAATTTTTTCGAGAATCTCAAACGGCCCAATGAAACGTGGGCTGAGCTTACCGCCTTTACCGAAACGGATAGTGCCACATGTCGGAGAAATTTTCAAAAACACCAAGTCACCGACCTAGATGCACAAAATGTTAACACGAAACTCATAATTACACATGCAGTTAAATCTTTAAGAAATTTCTATACCTCAAACTCTAACGGTCTAAGGTGACTGTCGGCCCAGTGCTTCTGCCTGTCCTGAGCCACGCGAAGCCGCTCCCTAATCATCTTGACTTTCTCCGCAGCATCTACTACCATCTCCGGTCCCAACAATGCACGCTCTCCCACATCGTCCCAAGACAGCGGGGTGCGACATCTCCGACCATACAACGCCTCAAAAGGGGACATCTCGATACTAGCTTGGTAGCTATTGTTATAGGAGAACTCTACGAGATGAAGGTGGTCCTCCCGTGAGCTGCCAAAATCTAGCACGCATGTCCGCAGCATATCCTCGAGCGTCTGGATGGTCCGCTCTGACTGTCCATCCGTCTGCGGATGATAAGCAGTGCTGAACTTGAGCGCTGTGCCCAAACTGGCCTGTAGGCTCTTCCAAAAATGAGATGTGAACCTGCTATCACGGTCCGACACGATACTCACTGGAACCCCGTATAATCGGACTATCTGCTTCACATAGAGCTTCGCCAACTTCTCCGTAGACAACCCCACTTTAAATGGAATAAAGTGGGCCAATTTGGTCAACCGGTCAACGATGACCCAAATCGAATCCTTTCCGCCCGATGACCGCGGAAGACCGGAAACACAATCCATAGTGATGTGTTTCCACTTCCACTCGGGTATCGGTAGCGGCTGTAACAATCCTCCCGGTCTCTGCCTCTCGGTTTTAACCTGCTGACATACGAGGCACCTAGAAACGAAACGGGCCACTTCCCGTTTCATACCATACCACCACACGTGGTTGCGCAGATCCTTGTACATCTTATTGGCTCCCGGATGTAAAGAATACTGGGAGCGATGTGCCTCTTGCATAACTTCTTCTCTAAGCTCTCCACTCGGTACACAAAGTCTAGTCCCGTGCCTCAAAGAACCATCCTCTGCAATAGTGAAATCATCTAGCAATCCAGCTCGTGCTTGTGCTATGATGCTCTTCAGCTGCTCATCCTGATGATGTGCCTCCCGAATCCTGTCCATCAGCCCTGACTGAATCTGCATGCCCAACATCTGCATCTCGGCTCCCGGAATGACAATCTCGATGCCCAAACTCTCTAAATCCGCTAACAAGTGACGATCTCGGGTCAAGCACATTGCCTCGGGATACCTGCTCAAAGTATCCGCAATAACGTTGGCTTTTCCCGGATGATACTGTAGAGAAATATCATAGTCGTTCATCAACTCAAGCCATCTGCGCTGCCGTATGTTCAACTCCTTTTGCGTGAAGACGTACTTTAAGCTTTTATGGTCATTGAAGATTTCCACTCGCTCTTCGTACAAATAATGTCTCCACAGCTTCAAGGCGAAGATCACGGCAGCCAATTCAAGATCGTGAGTGGGATAGTTCTTCTCATGTGGTCTCAACTGTCGGGACGCATAGGCTATCACTCTCTTGTTCTGCTCTAGGACACAGCCCAGTCCTTTGCCCGAGGCATCACTATAAATGGTGAAACCTTCCGATCCCGAAGGTAAAGCCAAGATTGGGGCTGTCGTCAGTCTCTTCTTCAATTCATCGAACGCGGCCTGGCAATCCTCCGTCCACACGTACTCCACATCCTTCCTTGTGAGCCTAGTGAGTGGCTCTGCAATTCGAGCGAAGTCCTGCACGAACTTCCGATAGTACCCTGCTAGCCCCAAGAAACTTTGTATCTCTGCCACCGTAGTCGGAGTAGGCCATGCTTCCACTGCTGTCACCTACTTCGGATCAACGGATATGCCGTTGCCAGTCACCACATGACCAAGGAACTCCACCTTGTCCAAGAAGAACTCGTATTTCGAGAGTTTTCCATAGAGCTTCTCCTTTCTGAGGGTCTCTAGCACGATCCTCAGATGTTCCTCGTGCTCCTCTGATGTTTTCGAATAAATAAGTATGTCATCGATAAACACCACCACGAACTTGTCAAGGTATGGATGGAATACCTTGTTCATCAAGTTCATGAAAACCGCCGGGGGATTAATCTACCCGAATGGCATCACCATGAACTCGTATTGTCCGTACTTGGTCCGAAAAGCAGTCTTTGGTATGTCTTCCTTCTTCACTTTCAACTGATGGTAGCCCAACCTCAAATCTAACTTGGAGAATACCCGCACGCCGCTCAATTGATCGAAGAGATCATCTATTCTCGGCAGCGGATACTTGTTCTTGATAGTGTGGTTGTTCAAGGTTCGGTAGTCGATGCACATTCGCACCGTACCATCCTTCTTCGGCAAAAATAGGACAGGGGAGCCCCATGGCGGCGAACTCTCTCTGATGAACCCCTTCTCTAGCAATTCGTCTATCTGCTTCTTTAATTCTTCCGTCTCCTTGTTGTTGATCCGATACACCGGTTGTACTGTTGGCACTGCGCCTGGCACTAGATCAATAGCAAACTCGATGTCCCTGTCTGGCGGCAATCCTGATAATTCTTCGGAAAAAATGTCCATGAGCTCCGTGATGATGGGATGTGGGATCTCCTCTCCCTCGATCATAGCTCCGCAAATAGCTTCGTGCTGTGGCTCGACTGCTCCTCTCGCGAACTCGAATGCCGGTTCCTCCAGAGGACTGAATACAACACATCCTCGGTGGCAGTCTATACTGGCAAAATTCTTACTCAACCAATCCATACCGAGAACAATGTCAAAACTCGGTAGTGGCATTACGAGTAAGTTGGCGCGTAACTCCCTACCTCCCAAGGTGATGCGCCGCTTCATGCAAATATCCTTGACTAGGATAATGTCTCTGCCTGTCATGATCTTGCAACTACCACCCAAAGATGCAGACGCTGTACTATGCTTGAATACAAAAGCTATAGAGATAAAACTATGGGATGCGCCGAAATCAAACAAGGCTATAGCGGAAATAGAATCGAGAAGTATGGAACCTGCTATCACATCTGGTGTGGGCTCGGGCTCCTCAATAGTTATAGCAAAAGCCTAGCCCTGCTGGGGTGCTCCTCTCTGCTAGTGCTGCGCGAACCGCTGCTGCTGAGTGGGTAGCGGTGGTCCTCGCGGCTGTGGGGCAGCTGGTCCTCTCTGTGCTGGAACTGTCTCTCGTCCTGCTCGGTTAGGAGCCACTGCGCAATCCTTCAGCTGATGTGAAGGTGATCTGCAGTATAAACACGATCCAAGTCTTGCTCTGCAATCGTCCCAAACGTATCCGTTTATTCCGTAAAAGGTACAACGTGGGGCCTGCTGGAACTGCCTCTGCGTCTGCTGTGTCTAGGCTCTGGCCGGACCTCGGTGCTGCTGATGTGCTGGGGCTTTACCGGTGGATTGGAATTGTTGCTGGTGCTGGAAGGTCCTTGGCTGCAACTGTGGATGCTTCGCCTGTGTTTGTTGATGGCTGTCTCCACTAAAAGTGTCTCGACTCCTCTTCGGCCTGTAGTTCAGTTCTTCCACCACTGCTTGGGCGACCTCCTGGATCTCCTCATAAGTAGTAGCTCGGCTGGTGGCGATGGCTAAGCGAATCTCGTGCGATAATCCCTTCCTGAACAGCCGTGCTTTGTCTTTCGGGGTGCTGACTAAGTTCTCCGCAAAGCGACTGAGGCATGAAAACTCTGATGTGTACTCGTCAACGGTGAGGTTGCCTTGCTCCAGATGCTCGAACTGGCTCACTAGCGCCTCTCGTGCTACATATGGATAGAACTTCTTCTTGAACAGCTGCTTGAACTCCTCCCAAGGTACGTTTTGAGCAGAAAAGTGGGGCTCACCTTGGTACCATGTCCGCGCGATGTCGAAAAGCTGTCCACTGACTGACTCTATCTTCAGATCTTCTGGAACTCGGGCCATCTTCAGATACCTCTCCACGTTCTCTAGCCATTCATCAGCATAGACGATCCCCTCTGTCCCATAGAACGGCATGGGCCTAAAGTCCATAAAGTTCTTAGGATTCCCCGATTGCTATCGGGGAGCATCCCTCTGCTGGAGAATCTCTCGCAAGGTATCGCGAAAGATGTTGGCCTGCTGTTGCATAATTCCCAGCATGGTAATGTTGTCCATGGCTGGTGGCAGGGGTAGTGCAGGTGCCGGGTACATCGCTGGCACGGGATGCATAGTCGGTGCTGGGTACATTGCAGGAGCTGGGTGCATGGCAGGTGCTGGGTACATATAGGGTGCCTGCTGCATCATAGGTGTAGAATACAAGGCTGGTGCTGGGTGTATCGCTGGTGGTGGATAAATCGCTGGTGCCAGTGGAGGAATGGGTGCTGGTGCTGGCGTCTGCGGAAGGAACTGTGGTGGAGGTGGAATGTCATCCCTACGGAACCTCGAGTACTGTGGCTGAGGCGATCCGCCCTGTGTAACACCCAGTTCTGAAATAAGGATAATTTTGAAATTTGTATTTAAATTATTTAATTATGGTATTTAAATTTAATAATATATTTTTTGGTAATTTTTAATAATTTTTAAACTATTTAAAAACTGGTTTGAGTCATGACTTATGATTTGGTGTGCAGCTAGTGAAGCCGTAGTGACTGCCTGCCCTAGAGCCTAACCATGTGGGTAGAGTTTTTGTTTAGTACATTTAGCTTGAGGGTATTTTGGTTATCTTGAATTTATTTGAATTTATTATAATTATTTGGAAATTAAAATATATTATATTAAATGGTGTAATTTAATATTATTTAATTGATTGCCATGTGATTGTTATTAGCCCCAACCTAAAATTAACCTAACCTAGGTTAGTCCTAGTTAGTCATGGTTAGACTAAGTTAGAATTTGATTGGTCATGGTTAGTCATGACTAGTTAGAACAAACTAGGTTGCAACTTGACTAAGGGGGAACTTGATTTGACCATTGAATATACTAGATGGGATGAGAGCCCTTGGATTGAATCCCAAAACCCTAACCCTAACTATTATGACCAGCCAAGAGACCCCCCTTGCCTATATAATGTCTCTATGGGGATTTGTGCCTCTTTCTTTAATAGCTCTTCATTTCTTAAGGAAATAGGTAAGCCTTCTTTAATTCCTTCCTAGTTTGGTCAATAGGACTCCTTTTTGATTGGAATTTCTTCCATCATAATCTAATCAATGCTTTCTTGCTGATGGTGGAGTCAAATCTCAGATTTGCATCAATTTGGGGATTTGGGGTGGCTTTGAAGAACTCATTAGAAGAGACTTTTTGTGTGAAGAACAACCAATAGGTACAATCTATTCCACCCATTAAAACTAGGTTTAAATTGCATATTCATCTAGCCCTACGTGTCCTGATTCTGTAGGTATAGGGTTTCCCCAGTTTCGTGTCCTGTACGTGTCCGTATCGGACACGTATCAGTGACAGGTACAGGTGTTCGACGAAATGCCACAAAGGGCATTTCGTTCGAATTTTCGAATTGTGTTTGAATAGGAATTTAGGGTTTTGTGTCGCTTACACGATTTTGATTCACTGAGGTAGTTTTCGTGTCATGTCGTGTCGTATTTTGGACACGAACACGCTGTGCCCACGCGCACGCGCGAGCACTGTAGCTCCCCTGCTACCACGTGTCTCGTGCGCCCTGTACACGACACTAGGACACGCCAAAATTTGCATGGACACGGGGGCAGTGTCTGCGCACACTCCCCCAAACTTTCAGTGCACCTCGATTTGTGTCGGACACGAAATCGAGGCTGCACTGGTCACGCACTGTGCTGTGCCGCGCAAGAAAATGCGTCTGATACGCACGTGTAGCTATGATACGACACCACTTGGACACGTTTCAGTCACGTGGACACGTACCTATACCCTAGGTGTACACGTGTGCATGGCCACGTGTCACCACGTGGCCTGTGTCGTTGTCACGACCCGCACCCGTTTTTTTTTTAAACGGATACAAGACGTGTCCAAGCCAGCCTACGCCGCAGTGTCGGCGGTAGAACGCTGTCTCATTCACAAAATTAATTTAACTTACAATGATCACAAGTTTTATATTTATAGAAAATATAAACTTGTACAAATAAATGAATGACTACAACTCAACTATCTAGCTAATCTCTAGGCCTTTGTCTGCAAGTATTTCTGTCACTCCCCAAGCTAAGTGAATCCACGGCTAACCTGAAAATGTTGGTTTCCAGTCAGGAATGGAACGAGCACAATTCACTGAATGCAATTTCAAATAAAGAAAATGACTATAAGACAAAGGTTAGGCATTAATCATGAGTTTTGAAGATAACAGTAAAGCCGTGAGAAAATCAATAGTAAAAATAGACCAATATACTTTCCACCGTTAGAAGTACCTTTGATATGTGATCAGTCTGGGCCACTACACCGCACGGTCTACAATGTCTACTTGCATGAAAATAAGCACTGTCTACGATGTCTACTTGCAGAAAATAAGCACTGTCTACGATGTCTACTGCATAAAAATAAACACTGTCTACGATGTCTACTGCATGAAAATAAACACTGTCTACGATGTCTACTGCATGAAAATAAACACTGTCTATGGTCGGATCACACATCCTTGGTACTTCTCATTCCCGACTCAACAATTTATAATAGAATATAAAAATTACATAACTAATGACCAATCAATGAAATATAGTAAAGATCAATATCGAAATACAAACAATAAACTGTACTCGCCTGTAGTCCTTTGCTGGTGAAACCGACAATCTGAACTACTCAATGTGCCACTATAGTCAAAACCCGTACAACAGTCCCCGGAAGCTGAAATAAACAATACCAATGATCTTAGAATAGTCAAATTAGCTAGGATTGTCTGTCCTTACGTCCAATTCTGGACACAGGAGCAAAACGGTAATTTCGGACAAAAATGATGTCCGCCGTTGGATCCGCTTTGCACCGAAAAGCGTGCCAGAGTCAACAGTCTCTAAAGTCGTCAAACTACATGTCTATGGATCCAATTTTCCGATACGAACCCAAACGTATGTCTAGAGTTGGATTCCGGCGGGTCGTGCTCAAAATCGCCCGTTGAGTGGGACCGTGGGGCCCGCAAAACGGTGATTTTATCAACGGTCTCAGAATCGGACCAAACTTGGCATAAAGGACCAGAAAAATGATACGGTCCTGTTGGCGTAAGTTTCGTCTCGATCTGACGAACGTGCACAAAGTAATTGAGAAATTTGCAACGTGCACGATACGGTGAATTTCGACGGATACGTATCAAATTCGTCGCGCACACGCGACCAATTTGAATTCCGTCAAAGCCCACACGACCACGAAGCTGTTACGCAGCTTTCGATGCCTTCGGTGCGCGACCACGTCGCCCGGTTTGGCGGGACGCACGTCGCGTGGGTGATTTTTCAAGTTTTGAAAATAGGTTTTCTCTCAAAGTTTGGGATCCGATCTCTCGGCGTGTAGTCGATGTAATCGGGTTCTGTAAATTGGGTCATGATGCCCTATATGTTATCTATTACTCTGTTTAAATAGATTTTCGAAATTCCTAATATTGGGTTCAGAATTCTACTTCGAACACATGAGTTGGGGGCTGGTTTTACTGTTCTTGTTTGGACAGTTTTCTTCAAACTTTGAATCAATATTCTGGCCATTATAAAGCATATAAATCCGATCTAATTGAAGGGAAGTAATCTCGTAAGAGTTGGGGACATACCCGAGAAAACGGTTTGCGAAACCATTGAGCGATTGTGGAAATCCATGGCTGCGAACTCAGCCCCATAGATGGTAGCTGTTGTTGCCATGCACTGTTCTTCCCGCGCCGTGGTCGGCTCCGACGACCGCGCGGCCGGGCACGGCCGTCCAGAAGTGTGCGCCGACGCCTGGGGGCTGGGGTGAGACTGGAAGATTAGGGTTTTAGGTGTTCTCGAGTTTCTCGTATGAATATATGTCCGCGAGAACTGCTCGCTCGGGGTCGGCTCGGGAAAACCAAGCGGGGGAAGGGTCCGCTCGGACTGGGATCTGTTAAGGGGTCGGGGCCTGGCCCCTTTCTCTTTTTCTCTTTATATATGTTAATTTATATATTGATTGGTGCTGGGATCTGTTAATTTATATATGTTAAGGGGGTTTAGGGATTTCCTATTCTTTTCCTTTCTCTTTTTCTCTTTATTAATAAATATATCCATATATATATACACATATTAATATATACAATTAACAATATATATATATATATATATATATATATATATATATATATATATATATATATATATATATATATATATATATATATATATATATATATATATAAATATACTCAAATACCTATATATATACATATAAATATATACAAATATCCATATATATCTATATACACATATTTTCAGCTACATATTTATTTATACGTACACACACGTATATATGTAATTATATATATACACGTGCACACATATTTATATAATATTATATATTTATATATACGTACAAATATACATGCACATATCTTTATAATATATATTTATATACAAATACAAATATACACATGTATATTATATATATATATATATATATATATATATATATATATATATATATATATATATATATATATATATATATATATATATATTTATATACATATGCCTACATACTCACGTATATCTATATACACATTACATATATGTCCTCGAATATATATATATATATATATCTATATATATATATATATATATATATATATATATATATATATATATATATATATATATTTTTATATATATATATATATATAAATATATAAATATATATATATTATATACAAATATACATATACCTTATTTACTTACGAATATATTCCTATATATTCATATCCATATTTGCACCTGTATCATATATAGACTTAACACTCTATCATTCCATATTTTTAATATATAATCTATTTTCAGTCTAGGGCCTATTGTATAGATATGACTGCATATAATAATATTTATTTGGCAAAATAATATAACCCATAATAATAAAATAGTATTGCATAATAATATCCTCGATAATATTGATAATAAATAATAATAATAATGTTTAAAAAAATTCGGGAAGGGGAGCTACAGTCGTGCACTAGACACACGTGCACGCGTGCACGACACTGTCAGTGCACAGTTTGTGTCTGTGTGTGTGTTTTGTTGTTTGGATACATTTGTGTCGACTTGGTTGGACACGAGGTGACCCCACGACACGTACACATGTGCTAGAACAATTACCAACCAACTTCTTGCAATAATTACATGTTTTGATTCATTAATCTCATGTTTCCCAATTTTACTGATACACCTTGGTTGAAATGGAATTCTGGGTTGAATTATATCTTTTTTCTGATTTAATGTTACTGAAATGATAGATTAGACTCACCTACATGTATAGGATTGATTTTCATGTTAAATTGTGACTCATGAATGAGCTATGGGTGTTCGAAATCGAATTTAGCTTGCTAGCTGTTATGTCCTGCACTGTTAGTTGGGTTAGAAAACCTGAGACTATTTTTGACACATTACACTATCATGTACACGCGACAAAATTTGAGAATGCATCAGGGTTCAGGTGGGGGAGGGGGTTTAACTGCAAATGGAGATGTGTTTTGGGTTTTTGCTTTTGGTTTCGATTTTGATTTGGTACACGTAGATTTAAGTTTCTGGTTAAATAGGAAATTGAGTGTTGGTTTTGTTTTAGCAAACTGAAATGGTTTGGATATATATATACACTATAGTTCACTGATTTCTGAGAACTTAAGAAAACAGAGAACTGTTATTGATATTGATTCACTGTAAGTTAAATCTGAGACCATGCCACTGATTTGTTCCATCTAAATGTGATAACTGAGACATGGGTTTTCCCATTGCTAACTAGTTTAAATTTCAGTTTATGTAGTACTGCACTGCTAACTATTCCTGCATGTTGTTAGTATAGGAAGTGAAGTACTTCAGTTTGTTTTGGCTTTGAGTTGTAAAGGAGATTGTTGATTCACTGTGTAGAATAGCCTGGGCTAATTCCCCTTCATTTCGAATACAAAACCTGAGATTCATCTCCTTAAAACCTGAGCATGTACACTGTTCTCACTGATTACTGATTTCCTTTCCTCATTTGATTGTTAGTTCTTTTCTGCCTACTTAACTGTTTTGAATGTTTGGTTAAAAATTTCTGAACTGTTTTACTGATTCCTTCAACTGAAATGTGATAACTGAGAATTGATTTTTCCTTGTTTAAACCCAACTGTCAATGGGGGAGGGTTTTGTTTTAAGTTGAAGTTCCTGTTATCAATCCAGGAACTGTTATTGGGTTCCTTCTTATTTTTCTAAAATCTGAAAACTGGAATTCCTTGTTAACTGTTTTTAATTTTTTCTGATAAATTGATGAATGATATCAAGTCCTAATTTCTGAAAGTTATAAACCTGTTAATGAGTTGTTTTGCTATATATGTTCAATGGGTCAAACTGGAATTGATTGGATATAAGTTAGAACTAATTTGAGTTTAATTTGTTAGATGTGTTCTATGGGTTATAACTGAGAATGGCTTTCTAAACCTTCACTGATTTCCTAAAAAATCTGTACTGGATGTTCCTATTTTGATCTGTGAATTTGTTCTCTTCCATTTTCTATGATTGAGATTGTTCCAGATTTCATTGGTTGTTGATTCACTGTCATTTGGGTTAAATATCAACTAAGAATTGATTTCCATTTCTTCTTAAATACCTGAGTTTGAATTCCTGTCCTTGTATTTCCTGTCACACACACATGTCACAGGGCTGTGGGTTCCCTCTAATGAATACACTGTTTTCATTTCCTGCACACATTGATTCATCACATATGCACTTCCCTTTCCTGTATACACTGTCTCCTTGACACAAGAATACAATGTTACACTGATGTTCCTAAATTCCAGACACACACACACACACACACAAGTTGCCATGCCACATTGCCTTGTTAGCCTACTGTCACTTTGTTTTCATAGCCTCACATCACTCTCACACACCCACACACATTTGAATTCATTTGCCCCCCTCTATTTACATATGTATATATATATATATAATGTATTGAGATATATATATGTATATGGGTATCCTATATATATGAGGGTGTGCTATTATATATATATGATATATATGGAATGGGTGATATATTATAGATAACCTATAAGCTAATGTATGTTTCTATATTATATTATAACTATATCAATATGTGTAGTATATATTAGATATATAGTGACATAGAGTATATGTGTTGTAATATAGATTTGAATATTGTCTTGTGTATGTGATATAGATTATAGGCATGGCTTAGCCTATGGCCTAGTCTCTTAGCCTATGGCTTATGTGAGTGTATGTGTGTCAGTGTAGAGTCTAGATTAGACTTGTGTAGTCTTGATAGACCTATAATAGTCTTGTTAGCCTAGTATAGACTAGTTTAACTTAGGTTTGACTTGGTTGACCTAGTTTGACTTCTAGGGTTGACCAGAGTTGACCAAGAGTTGACTTTGGTCTAGATTGACCTAGAATCATGTAGAATGCATAGTAGGACTTCATTATATCATTTTAGACTTGTTGTGACTTGTGTTGCTCTAACTAGGAGCCAGGTACCTCATCTCGGACAGTACATTTTTATAGCTATTCAGATACCAGGCGAGTATATTCTCTAATTATTTCATAACTTGCTTAGAATTATATTCCTGTTCTAGTTTACCTTATATGATGCTGTCACGATATTATCACGGATTGGTACTATATGGATCCCTACATTGAGATGTTATCCCCCTCAGGAGCATCGGATACATTGTGTCATGTGTTTCATGTGCATCGTGTATTCCTCGCTCTCATGTTATTCATGTTTTTCATGTGCATTATGCTCGTTCATGCTCGCTCGTGTACTCTCATGTGCTCTCATGAATCGATCGTATTTCCCATGTATCTCGTGTATAACCTATATTACATGTGCACTCATTTATGAGTTTTCATGTGAATTTCATGTGCACCCGTTTATGGGCCCCCATGTGAATTTCATTTGCACTCATGTATGAGCTTTCATGTATATTTCATGTGCACCCATTTATGGGTTTCATATGAAAATCATGTACGTAACATAACTTGTTTGGATCTTTGTGTATTGATTGGGGTATGGGAGAGTATAAATAGTCATGTGAACAATTCCAAAGTAGTATAGCCATGTGCACCTCTTTAGTATAGTCATGTGCAAATCCAGCCGTTCATATGTCGACTTTGTACTCTAAATCACTAGTCACTGGTAGCTCTCTACTTATAGTAGATATTTCTATTACAGTTCTCTTCCTGTTTACATCATGTACTTTCTTTCAGTTTCATGTATCGTACTCTCTTGCATGTTTATATTCTCTAACCTGTTATGATCTGCGTGAGATGTATTGTGCTCGCTCCCGTCCTGACTGGACTTGTTGAAAATTTTACAGAGGATGATGAGGAACCCTGCACCCCTTACTTTGGAGCTTGCCTAGATGACACTCGCGACCTGGACCCCTGGGGAGGTTCAGGCAGCTGCTGAGGATGATACCCTTGCTTAGTGTAGACAGCTTAGACTGTTTCTTTTCATGTTTAGTTGTTGTCTTTATTTTTCAGAGTTGTATTATTTTAGAAATGTTGAGACTGGTAGTTGGTGAGACTTGTTATTCCTTTCTGTTGTACCTCAGTTGAGGATTTTCTTATCTATTTATCCTGCCATATTCTATCTCTAGATTGTGATTGAGTTGTACCTCTGTGTTGGCCTCCTTTTGGAGAGTATTTTCAAGTTAGTCAGTTATAGTTCATGACCTAGAACAGCGTTCTACCGCCGACACTGCGGCGTAGGCTGGGCGCTGTTACGTACTCGTACCCTCACGGTGGGTGCGGGTCATGACACGTTTTTAGTGGTGGCCCATACAGATCGAGTTTGTGTAGTGGTATTCGAACTAGAGTACCACTACAGCCTGCAGTAGGATTAGGATATTTTTGAGGTACTCAATCACATTAGAAAAACTCTTAACTGGATTCCTGTCATCTAAATTCCTGTTGAAAATTTGCTTCCTTGGATAACTGTCCTCCCTTGAATTATCGATTCTATCTCAGTATTGATTCCTTGTTTGATCTGTCTCCAGGATGGTAATTGAGACACGATTGCATCGCTCTGGCCCAGCAGATGCTGGTGAGAGGCCTACCACCCCTCGCCTGATCGTGGACGCTGGGACCACAACACCCCCTATTTCCGCTCATATAGGAGCTTCTGCAGCCTTTGGGAGTGCACCTCCACCTGTCCGGAGGTCTTCCCCCGTTATTCCAGATATGACTCAGCAGCAGTTACCTTCAGGGACAGTAGATGCGGCTCAGATGTTTACCCTCTTCCAGCGATTCATGGAGTTTCAGCAACAGATTCAGCAGAGCCAGTCTGCTGATATCCGACAGAGCATACAAGATACTCACCAGTTGGTTAGGACGACAGTGGAGCTGGTGGCTGCTCAGCCACAGGGAGGCCAGATGCAGCCGTATCAGCCGAGGACTCTAGACATCCATTCCTTCAAGAAGATGGGACCCCGAGACTTCAAGGGTACAGAGGGCATCATATACGCTGACGATTGGATAGAGCACATTGAGAAGATATTTCGATTGGCACAGATACCAGCAGGATTACAGATCGAGGCAGCCGCCAGTCAGATGCAGGACCTGTCCTGTACCTGGTACCGGACGGACCCGAGGGTTGGTACAGCCGGTCAGACTTGGCCAGCGTTCAAGAAACTATTCAAGAAGAAATTCTTTCCCGATACCGCACTCCGTGCTTTGGAGACGCAGTTCGAGAGTTTGGTTCAGGAGAACCAGACCGTTGAGGAGTACGCTAGAGAGTTCAGCCGTTTGAGCAGATTCATCGAGGATCTTACCGAGGTCGGGAAGGCGAGGAGGTTCCGCAGGGGTTTGATCGAAGAGATCAAGTCATATACCAAGAGCGATCGCGATGCCACTTTCGAGCAGATTCTGGTAGGAGCCATGACAGCGGAGGACGATCTTGGACTGAAGGAGAAGAGGATGCGAGATACTCAGGAAGCTAGTGGCAGTGCGGGACCGGCTAAGAGGCCCCACCTACAGATTCAGCAGCAGGTGCCCCGTTTACAGATTCAGCAGCAGTTCCAGCAGCAGTATCAGCAGCCGAGGGTCTACCTTCAGCAGCGGCAGTTTCAGGACCGTGTACCCTTTCAGTAGACGCAGCAGCCACAGAGGCAGCAGCAGGCCCCGGAACAGCAGCTAGTTATTATTTGCCCCTTCTGTAAGAGACCAGGGCATGGTTGGGGCGAATGCCGGAAGAGGCTGGGTAGATGTTTGCTTTGCGGAGGATCCGATCATCGTCTGAGAGAGTGTCCCGAGTCATCGGGACAGACAGTTCAGGGAGCAGGAGCTAGGGCCCCGGTAGACCAGCAGACGGGATTATCCTTACCGACTCAGCAGCAGAGGTACATGCAGCATCAGCAGCAGGCCAGGGGAGGCCAACAGGAGCGAGCTTTCGGCAGGACAGTCAAGGATGCTCAGGCCAGTAGAGATCTTGCTGCAGGTTTCGTTTATTCGATTTCCTTTTCACAATTGCCTCTTATAACTACCTTGAAATTTCGATTCCTTTTGTTCCTTGTTGATTATCAATTTTGTCCTGTTGTTCTTGTGTTATGTTTGATTCCTTTTGATATTAATCATATGGGCTAGGTCACCTTGGTTATGGAATCTAGAATCTTCGATGGTCGTGTTTAGCTGGCATAGTGAGGACATATAGACAGATTTAGGACATATTTCTCGGGTGTGGGAATTTAAGGTTTTCGCTGCCAAGCATGCGACAATACAAAAATTTTAAATACCATGATTCTAGAGATATGTGCCTTAGTCGAGGACTCTGTGATTATCGTAGCCTTGCTCACTGGCACGACGAAGATTCTGAGTATCATAATTTTGGACAGACATATATGATTATCTGACGGTATGTTTGAGACTTTGATTGTGGGGTGTTTGACCTAGAAGGACTGCTACCATCTTAAATTTCGAGGACGAAATTTTTATAAGGTGGGTAGGATTGTAACACCCAGTTCTGAAATGAGGATAATTTTGAAATTTGTATTTAAATTATTTAATTATGGTATTTAAATTTAATAATATGATTTTTGGTGATTTTTAATAATTTTTAAACTATTTAAAAACTGGTTTGAGTCATGACTTGTGATTTAGTGTGCAGCTAGTGAAGCCTTAGTGACTGCCTGCCCTAGAGCCTAACCATGTGGGTAGAGTTTTTGTTTAGTACATTTAGCTTGAGGGTATTTTTGTTATCTTGAATTTATTATAATTATTTGGAAATTAAAATATATTATATTAAATGGTGTAATTTAATATTATTTAATTGATTGCCATGTGATTGTTATTAGCCCCAACCTAGAATTGACCTAACCTAGGTTAGTCCTAGTTAGTCATGGTTAGACTAAGTTAGAATTTGATTGGTCATGGTTAGTCATGACTAGTTAGAACAAACTAGGTTGCAACTTGACTAAGGGGGAACTTGATTTGACCATTGAATATACTAGATGGGATGAGAGCCCTTGGATTGAATCCCAAAACCCTAACCCTAACTATTATGACCAGCCAAGAGACCCCCCTTGCCTATATAATGTCTCTATGGGGATTTGTGCCTCTTTCTTTAATAGCTCTTCGTTTCTTAAGGAAATAGGTAAGCCTTCTTTAATTCCTTCCTAGTTTGATCAATAGGACTCCTTTTTGATTGGAATTTCTTCCATCATGATCTAATCAATGCTTTCTTGCTGATGGTGGAGTCAAATATCATATTTGCATCAATTTGGGGATTTGGGGTGGCTTTGAAGAACTCATTAGAAGAGACTTTTGTGTGAAGAACAACCAAGAGGTACAATCTATTCCACCCATTAAAACTAGGTTTAAATTGCATATTCATCTAGCCCTACGTGTCCTGATTCTGTAGGTATAGGGTTTCCCCAGTTTCGTGTCCTGTACGTGTCCGTATCGGACACGTATCAGTGACAGGTACAGGTGTTCGACGAAATGCCACAAAGGGCATTTCGTTCGAATTTTCGAATTGTGTTTGAATAGGAATTTAGGGTTTTGTGTCGCTTACACAATTTTGATTCACTGAGGTAGTTTTCGTGTCGTGTCGTGTCGTGTCGTATTTTGGACACGAACACGCTGTGCCCACGCGCGCGCGCGAGCACTGTAGCTCCCCTGCTACCACGTGTCTCGTGCGCCATGTACACGATACTAGGACACGCCAAAATTTGTATGGACACGGGGGCAGTGTCTGCGCACACTCTCCCAAACTTTCAGTACACCTCGATTTGTGTCGGACACGAAATCGAGGCTGCACTGGTCACGCACTGTGCTGTGCCGCACGAGAAAATGCGTTTGATACGCACGTGTAGCTATGACACGACACCACTTGGACACGTTTCAGTCACGTGGACACGTACCTATACCCTAGGTGTACACGTGTGCATGGCTACGTGTCACCACGTGGCCTGTGTCGTGCACTAGACACACGTGCACACATGTACGACACTGTCAGTGCACAGTTCGTGTCTGTGTGTGTGTTTTGTTGTTTGGACACATTTGTGTCGACTTGGTTGGACACGAGGTGGCCCCACGACACGTACACATGTGCTAGAACAATTACCAACCAACTTCTTGCAATAATTACATGTTTTGATTCATTAATCTCATGTTTCCCAATTTTACTGATACACCATGGTTGAAATGGAATTCTGGGTTGAATTGTATCTTTTTTTCTGATTTAATGTTACTGAAATGATAGATTAGACTCACCTACATGTATAGGATTGATTTTCATGTTAAATTGTGACTCATGAATGAGCTATGGGTGTTCGAAATCGAATTTAGCTTGCTAGCTGTTATGTCCTGCACTGTTAGTTGGGTTAGAAAACCTGATACTGTTTTTGACACATTACACTGTCATGTACACGCGACAAAATCTGAGAATGCATCAGGGTTCATGTGGGGGAGGGGGTTTAACTGCAAATGGAGATGTGTTTTGGGTTTTTGCTTTTGGTTTCGATTTTGATTTGGTACACATAGATTTAAGTTTCTGGTTAAATAGGAAATTGAGTGTTGGTTTTGTTTTAGCAAACTGAAATGGTTTGGATATATATATACACTATAGTTCACTGATTTCTGAGAACTTAAGAAAACAGAGAACTGTTATTGATATTGATTCACTGTAAGTTAAATCTGAGACCATGCCACTGATTTGTTCCTTCTAAATGTGATAACTGAGACATGGGTTTTCCTATTGCTAACTAGTTTAAATTTCAGTTTATGTAGTACTGCACTGCTAACTATTCCTGCATGTTGTTAGTATAGGAAGTGAAGTACTTCAGTTTGTTTTGGCTTTGAGTTGTAAAGGAGATTGTTGATTCACTGTGTAGAATAGCCTGGGCTAATTCCCCTTCATTTCGAATACAAAACCTGAGATTCATCTCCTTAAAACCTGAGCATGTACACTGTTCTCACTGATTACTGATTTTCTTTCCTCATTTGATTGTTAGTTCTTTTCTTCCTACTTAACTGTTTTGAATGTTTGGTTAAAAATTTCTGAACTGTTTTACTGATTCCTTCAACTGAAATGTGATAACTGAGAATTGATTTTTCCTTGTTTAAACCCAACTGTCAATGGGGGAGGGTTTTGTTTTAAGTTGAAGTTCCTGTTATCAATCCAGGAACTGTTATTGGGTTCCTTCCTATTTTTCTAAAATCTGAAAACTGGAATTCCTTGTTAACTGTTTTCAATTTTTTCTGATAAATTGATGAATGATATCAAGTCCTAATTTCTGAAAGTTATAAACCTGTTAATGAGTTGTTTTGCTATATATGTTCAATGAGTCAAACTGGAATTGATTGGATATAAGTTAGAACTAATTTGAGTTTAATTTGTTAGATGTGTTCTATGGGTTATAACTGAGAATGGCTTTCAAAACCTTCACTGATTTCCTGAAAAATCTGTACTGGATGTTCCTATTTTGATCTGTGAATTTGTTCTCTTCCATTTTCTATGATTGAGATTGTTCCAGATTTCATTGGTTGTTGATTCACTGTCATTTGGGTTAAATATCAACTAAGAATTGATTTCCATTTCTTCTTAAATACCTGAGTTTGAATTCTTGTCCTTATATTTCCTGTCACACACACATGTCACAGGGCTGTGGGTTCCCTCTAATGAATACACTGTTTTCATTTCCTGCACACATTGCTTCATCACATATGCACTTCCCTTTCCTGTATACACTGTCTCCTTGACACAAGAATACAATGTTATACTGATGTTCCTAAATTCCAGACACACACACACACAAGTTGCCATGCCACATTGCCTTGTTAGCCTACTGTCACTTTGTTTTCATAGCCTCACATCACTCTCACACACCCACACACATTTGAATTCATTTGCCCCCTCTCTTTACATATGTATATATATATATATATATATATATATATATATATATATATATATATATATATATATATATATATATATATATATATATATATATATATATATATATATATATATATATATGTAATGTATTGAGATATATATATGTATATGGGTATCCTATATATATGAGGGTGTGCTATTATATATATATGATATATATGGAATGGGTGATATATTATAGGTAACCTATAAGCTAATGTATGTTTCTATATTATATTATAACTATATCAATATGTGTAGTATATATTAGATATATAGTGACATGGAGTATATGTGTTGTAATATAGATTTGAATATTGTCTTGTGTATGTGATATAGATTATAGGCATGGCTTAGCCTATGGCCTAGTCTCTTAGCCTATGGCTTATGTGAGTGTCTGTGTGTCAGTGTAGAGTCTAGATTAGACTTGTGTAGTCTTGATAGACCTAGAATAGTCTTGTTAGCCTAGTATAGACTAGTTTAACTTAGGTTTGACTTGGTTGACCTAGTTTGACTTCTTGGGTTGACCAGAGTTGACCAAGAGTTGACTTTGGTCTAGATTGACCTAGAATCATGTAGAATGCATAGTAGGACTTCATTATATCATTTTAGACTTGTTGTGACTTGTGTTGCTCTAACTAGGGGCCAGGTACCTCATCTCGGACAGTACATTTTTACAGCTATTCAGATACCAGGTGAGTACATTCTCTGATCATTTCATAACTTGCTTAGAATTATATTCCTGCTCTAGTTTACCTTATATGATGCTGTCACAATATTATCACGGATTGGTACTATATGGATCCCTACATTGAGATGTTATCCCCCTCGGGAGCATCGGATACATTGTGTCATGTTTTTCATGTGCATCGTGTATTCCTCGCTCTCATGTTATTCATGTTTCTCATGTGCATCATGCTCGTTCATGCTCGCTCGTGTACTCTCATGTGCTCTCATGAATCGATCGTGTTTCCCATGTATCTCGTGTATAACCTATATTGCATGTGCACTCATTTATGAGTTTTTATGTGAATTTCATGTGCACCCGTTTATGGGCCCCCATGTGAATTTCATGTGCACTCATGTATGAGCTTTCATATATATATTTCATGTGCACCCATTTATGGGTTTCATGTGAAAACCATGTACGTAACATAACTTGTTTGGATCTTTGTGTATTGATTGGGGTATGGGGGAGTATAAATAGTCATGTGAACAATTCCAAAGTAGTATAGCCATGTGCACCTCTTTAGTATAGTCATGTGCAAATCTAGCCGTTCACATGTCGACTTTGTACTCTAAATCACTAGTCACTGGTAGCTCTCTACTTATAGTAGATATTTCTATTACAGTTCTCTTCCTGTTTACATCATATACTTTCTTTCAGTTTCATGTATCGTACTCTCTTGCATGTTTATATTCTCTAACCTGTTATGATCTGCGTGAGATGTATTGTGCTCGCTCCCGTCCTGACTGGACATGTTAAAAATTTTACAGAGGATGATGAGGAACCCTGCACCCCTTACTTTGGAGCTTGCCTAGATGACACTCGCGACCTGGACCCCTGGGGAGGTTCAGGCAGCTGCTGAGGATGATACCCTTGCTTAGTGTAGACAGCTTAGACTGTTTCTTTTCATGTTTAGTTGTTGTCTTTATTTTTCAGAGTTGTATTATTTTAGAGATGTTGAGACTGGTAGTTGGTGAGACTTGTTATTCCTTTCTGTTGTACCTCAGTTGAGGATTTTATTATCTATTTATCGTGCCATATTTGTCACGCCCCAAAACCAGAATACTGGAGAGCGGGGGCAGACATAGCCAGCTACGTATATGAAATAGATTCCATCTCGCTATACGGTCACGGCTGTCTAGATACATGAGGGTTTATCTACAAGCCAACAGTCTCTTAAGGTCATGAACAAGCCTAGTGTCTCAATCACAAGCAAGTAAGTAAATGTTACAAGATGTATGATCATTAAATATACAATAATAAGGCGTCCCAAATATTACATATTCAGCTGAACATGAAGCTAGTCGTTACAAAATATTAGGACTAGCAAGAGTTTAGTCATACATGATCAACCCTAGGATCTGTTAATCATGTTACAGCCCGTAGGCAGACAGTAAGTAAGTGCAATCGAGCTAAACAGGTGCTCGTCGGCTAAACGCCTCAAAAGAATATTTTTACAATAGAGTGGGAGAGCCAAAAAATAACCCACTCGTTGCCAGGGTTTCGTCTAGTGTTCACCATCTGGCTGGAAGGTCGATAGATCCTCTGAAGCTGCTCCGAAATGTGGCCATACAAAACCAGCTGGGTCAGACCCCAGAAAGAGCAAGTGACACAAAGGAGGCTTCACTTAAGAACTAAAACCAGCAATCAGCACAAGATATAAATAAAAGTAAGAACTGGAAATAAAGAAAATACACCAGGATGATATACGACGAGATAACCATGGAACTATTCAGATAACCAGGTTACAACCCGTAAACCAAACAAGGACCGGGGTTGTAACCCTTCGTCTGAACAGAACTTGGAATTCTCACCATTTATCGGAAAAATAAAAACAAGCATTCTGGTCATTCAATCATCTGGAACAGGATCAGGGCAAGACTAGACTGGTTAGACTCCGTCCAATCACTTCACGGCCAAGCAAGAATTACGGCTTGATACTTTAACTAACTAGGGTTGTCACAAGCCTATTTACTAACAAGATGCAGTGAGATTACTCCACAGTCACAAGCCCTGCAGACTATCCAGATTACCCGGGTTAAAAGATTAGAGTTGAATTCAGGTGGGTACATCGTCCAAGAAATGAATGTACCCTTAGGTAGCTTGAAGGGTGCAACACATGACAGTGTGCTGGAAATGTGCCCTACTCGACGGCAGGCTACAGATCCCAAGGCGTGCCCAGGTAACGGGATTGCCTGTAGCTGGGAAATCTCTTCATGACTAATGTATTAATCTAGTTATTAGTCCTTAGTTTATTTCAATAGGTACTCCTGACCGTGGTACTCAGGAGTCCTACCCTAGACATGATGCAAGACAGGACTGGTTTATTTATACAAGCACAATCGTCCACGGTGTCCAGGTTATTATAAAGGTCATGTCATGTCAGGTTATCATGCCAAGTGTACTTGTCAGGAGTGCGCCACGACGGGCCACTATCAGGTCATGTCAGGTTACTCATGTCAGGAGTGCACCACTACGGGTCACTATCGTGTCAGGCTCAGTTATCAATTCCAAACATATTACATAAATTCGTGATTATCAAATTCATGACAAAAGGCGTAAGGATATAAAATGGACGTAAAATATCTAATAAAATATCAATATACAGGGCTATAGAAGAGCCAAGCCTAAGGAAAATAAAACCAAATCTGACACGCTGACATAAGGCCAAGTCAGCCAAAGGCCATACGCTCAGTGCAAGCTACGCTCAGGCCAGCGTACGCTCGAGTCATGCGTACGCTTGAGGCCAGCGTACGCCTTGCTCGCTTAAGCCAGCGTACCAAGGCACGCGTACGCTCAAGCTAGCGTACGTATCAGGTCTACGTACGCTCGAGCTAGTGTACCAAAGGGTCCATACACTTCCAATGGGAAGCGTACGCAAGGGTCAGCGTACACCAGGGCACGCTCAAGCTACAGGTCAGCGTACGCTCAAGCTAGCGTACGCTCAAGACTGCGTACGCTTGAGCTAGCGTACGAAAGGGTCTAGGGCACGCTCATGCTAGCGTACGCAAAAGACACGCTGCCAACAGGCAGCGTATCAAGGCTAGCGTACGCTCGCTAAAGAGCAGCGTACTCAAGTTAGCGTACGCTCGCTAAAGAGCGCGCGCAGCTCAGTGGCGTAAGCTAAAAAGCTAGCTCACAGTTCACTGTCTTCTCCAATTGGCAAGAACAGCAAGAACTCTAAAGTTGGATCTAAGCTTCAATTGTCCATATCTTGGTCAAAACAAGTCCGAATCCAGCTTTCCAAAGGTCAAAATTGGGTAGAATAAAATTCTCTACAACATGGAACCATCAAAACTTGAAAACAAGGAAGTTTGATAGATCAAAACCACCAAAATCCAAAAATAACTAATTCCTAGATCTACAAGAATTAAAGCCTCAAAATAGAAAATGACAAGTTCTAATGTGGTTTAGAATCATGAGGAGAAACTAATGAAACCATCAAAAGGAGTTCTCTTGTGGAAGCAAGTTGCACTTGCCTATGGTGTTCTTGGTTGGTGGAGAAGAGTAATGGTGGGGGAAGGAGAAGTAAATGAGAATTATGGAGGAGAGAGAAGGTTGGTGGGGATAATAAAAAGGGGGGGTTGTGGTAGAAACGAAGGAGAAGCATAGGCTAAGGTGCTCCACCCTTGGCCCATGATGAACCAAGCATTGGGTCGGCCGAACCAAGCCAACCCAAACCGAGAGTTAAACCAAGCCGAGAGCTAAACAAGGAATCATGCAATACAGAATAAAATACGTATACGTATCCCAAAATACGTAATACGAACACAGGCATTACAACTCTACCCACCTTAAAAGAATTTCGTCCTCGGAATTTAATTAAGAGGCTAGAGAGACAAGAACAAGCTATACAAATAACAAGCAAGCTATACTAGGCAATCAATCAATCACGCAAGCAAGGAATCGAAGGCATGGGGCATAAGAAAGACTTTATACCTCACGAGTCAAACAAGTTGGGATATCATGATCAGATATCATCCTCACGCTCCCACGTTGACTCCTCCAAAGAGTGACGACCCCAAGCAACTCGGACTAACTTGATAGTCTTGTTCTTGAGGATCTTCTCTCTCTGGTCCAATATAGACACGGGCCTCTCCTCATACGAAAGGTTGGTACCAACAACCAATTTTGAATGATCCAGGATGTGGCTCGGGTCCGGAATATACTGTCGTAATTGGGATACATGGAACACGTCATGTACCTCGCTTAGCGACGGAGGAAGAGCGAGACGATAGGATACATCTCCTACTCGCTCCAGAATGTCAAACGGTCCTATATACCTAGGACTAAGCTTGCCCCGTACGAATGACGCCACGGTTAGGCGAAATCCTCAGAAATACATGATCGCCGACCGAAAACTCGAGAGGGAGCCGATGAGAATCGGCCCAATGACGCTGGCGATCTTGGGCAACTCGAAGATGATCTCTGACTCGCCTGACTACTTCAACTGTCTGGGCAATCATTTCTGGACCGAGCATCTGTCTCTCTCCAACATCATCCCAGGCTAGCGGGGATCTGCACTTCCTATCATACAGTGCCTCGAACGGTGCCATCTGGATACTGGCCTGGAAACTGTTATTGTACGAGAATTCTACCAGGTACAAGTGATCTTTCCATGAACCACCGAAGTCAAGTATGCAAGACCGCAACATGTCTTCAAGAGTCTGGATCGTGCGTTCCGACTGGCCATCTGTCTGCGGGTGATATGCTGAACTAAACTGGAGATGAGTTCCCAAACTCTCTTGCAAGCTACGCCAAAAGTGCGACATAAATCTTGAATCTCAGTCCGAGGTGATACTGACTGGCACACCGTACAATCTGACAATCTGCCAGAGGTACATCTCTGCTAACTGAGCCGTCGACTGACCAACTCTGAATGGAAAAAAGTGAGCCACCTTCGTGAGCCTGTCAACTATAACCCAGATAGCATCTCTACCAGCTGGGGATCTAGGTAACCCAGTCATGAAATCCATGGTCACATGCTCCCACTTCCATTCTGGAATCGGTAAGGGCTGAAGAAGTCCAGCCGGTCTCTGATGTTCGGCTTTAACTTGTTGGCAAACCAAACACCGAGAGACAAACCGAGCTATCTCCCGCTTCATGCCATTCCACCAGAAATGCTGCCGGATATCACGGTACATCTTCGTACTGCCGGGATGGATGGAATACTGCGAACTGTGCGCTTCTGACATGATCTCCTGCCGGATATCTCCGCTGGGTACATAAAGACGCTTACCATGTCGAAGTGTACCGTCCTCATGAATGCATAACTCTGGTCTTCGTCCTGCCTCACACTCTGCTCTGAGTCGCTGAAGCTTGGAATCTGCCGACTGCGCCATCCGGATCCTCTCAACTATGGTGGACTAAACTTGCATACTGGCCATCAAGGCCACACTGGAAGGGAGAACAACTTCAATACCCATCTTCTGAAGGTCTGCTAACAACTCTGGTTGTGCTTTAGGAAATAAACTCCGGCTCTCCTGCTCAATGCATCCGCAACAACATTGGCCTTCCCAGGATGATACTGCAGGTTGACATCATAATCCTCAAGTAGCTCTAGCCATCTCCTCTGACGCATATTAAGATCCTTCTGGGTGAAAACATACTTCAGGCTCTTGTGGTCGGTGAAAATCTCCACCCTGTCTCCATACAAGTAGTGCCTCCACAACTTAAGTGCAAACACCACTGCTGCCAGCTCCAAGTCATGGGTTGGGTAATTTCTCTCATGATCACGAAGTTGTCGTGACGCATAAGCTATTACCTTCCCATGCTGCATCAGAACACATCCTAAACCTCTGCCTGAAGCATCACAGTACACTGAGAATCCACCGGTCCCATCTGGAAGCGTGAGAATAGGAGCTGTTATCAGGCCTCGCTTCAACTGCTCAAAAGAACTCTGACACTCTGCTGTCCAAGCAAACTGTGCATACTTGCGGGTCAACTGCGTCAATGGCGCTGAAATTTGAGTAAAATCCGAAATAAACCGCCGGTAGTAGCCGGCCAATCCAAGAAAACTACGAACCACTGCAACTGTGCTGGGCACTGGCCATGACTCAATAGCCACAATCTTCTGGGGATCCACTTCTACTCCTCCTCGAGTGATGATATGACCCAAGTACGAAATACGATCGAGCCAGAACTCGTATTTACTGAACTTGGCATATAACTGGTGCTCTCCGAGGATCTGAAGAACTATACGGAGATGCTGCTCATGCTCCGCTTCACTCTTGCTGTAGACCAGAATGTCATCCAAGAACACAATCACAAACTGATCCAAGTAAGGCATGAAGATGCGATTCATGAGGTCCATGAATACTGCCGGCGTATTGGTTGCTCCAAAAGGCATAACAAGGAATTCCCAATGCCCATATCTCGATCTAAAAGCTGTCTTCGGGATGTCCTGCTCTCTGACTCTGATCTGATGATAACCTGAGCGCAAATCAATCTTCGAGAATACTGAAGCCCCCTTGAGTTGATCAAACAAGTCATCTATCCTCGGAAGAGGGTATCTGTTCTTGATTGTCACCGAGTTCAAGGTACGATAATCAATACATAACCTGGATGTACCATCCTTCTTTTTCACAAGAAGCATCGGGGCTCCCCAAGGCGATCCACTAGCACGAATGAATCCCTTGGTTCTAAGTTCTTCAATCATCTTGTACAATATCTCCAACTCTGACGGTGCCATCCTGTAGACTGTCTCTGACACTGGGGCTGTCCCGGGAATCAAGTCTATAGTGAACTCGATCTCCCACTCCGGAGGCATACCTGGAAGCTCTTCGGGAAAACATCTGGAAACTTCTCGACTATCCTGGACAACTGAACTGCTGCTACTGCCATCCGCAATACTGGAGGAGATGACTCAACTTCACCTCGGGAGAAAGAAAACTCCGGCTCACCTGGAATGCTAAAAATAACCCTGCCAATATGGCAGTCTATCCTAGCATACTGGTTCCTCAACCAATCAATCCCTAGGACCACATCATAATCGGCCATCGAGAATTATATCAATCTAGCGGGGAATTCTCCACCGCTAACTACGATCCGACAAGAGGAAAACACTCTATCTACACCCACAAGTCCGTTACCAGTAAGTATATTGAGCCTTACTGATAATGACTCAGGCTCCAATCCTACCCGTGTCGCGAATCGTACAGACATAAATGAATGTGATGCACCAGAATCAAATAAAGCTGAAGCTGGAAAGGAGTTGACGAGAATAGTACCTGTCACTACCTCTCCTGGTGCCAATCCTTCCTCCACGGTCATCACCATAGCCTGACCGTGCCCTTGGGGTGCTGGTCCCCTCTGTTGAAATCCTCGCTGCCTGCTCTGACTCTGGGCTTGGACTTGAACATGCTGCTGGGGGTTCTGCTGCTGGAACATCTGGAATTGAGGCGGCAAGGGCCTCGGCAATGGATACTGCTGCTGCTGGACCGGAGCTGGTCCTCTCACCGAAGAGCTAGAAAGGTTGGACGAGGATGAACCACCCCTATTCAGGCAGGATCCAACCCTATGGTCTGGTGCTCCACAAGCCAGACACAATCCCTGTGCCCTGTGACATTCTGCCACCACATGGCCTGGCTTCCCACAATGAGAGCAACCCACTGCGGAAGGTTACTTCTGCTTCTGCTGCTGAGGGTGCATCGGAGTTGAATGCTGAACCGACGTTACTGAGGCCGCTCGCCTCGGAGCTCCAATGGTCAAAACCCTGGCTGCCGGGGCTGGTGCTGAAGACTGATTCATCTGGCCGTGGGATCTCTTCCGACCTCCGGCCCTATCCACAATCCTCTGGGAGGTATACTCATGCCTCCTAGCTGCTCTCAAGACTGCATCAAAAGTTTGATGCTCAAACTGCTCGACTGCCAATAGAATCTCCAGGTGTAGCCACTTGCTGGAATCGCTGGGCTCGATCATACTCGATTGCCACCAAGGTGGAAGCAAACCGACTGAGTCTCGAAAACTCGGCCGCATATCCGTCGACCGTCCTGCCCATCTGCTTCAGATTGGTGAACCTCGTCTGTAGATCATACCGAGCTACAGCATCGAAATACTTGGTCTGGAATCTCTCTCTAAATACCGCCCAAGCAATGGGTGCTGCTAACCCAACGGCCTGAGCTGCCCACCAGCTGCGGGCAAGATCTAACAACTGCAGGCGCACCACAGCTACATTCTCGTTCTCTGGGGTCCTGGCTGCTTCTAGAATCACCTCTGTGTCCTGAAGCCATGCATCTGCTGTGATAGCATCTTCACTACCGTCGAAGAATGGAGGGTTCAAGCGCTTGAAGCTATTAGCCGCGCTGTTACCCTGATGACCACCCCGGGTCAAAGCATCCGTCACTGCCTGTTGTAAGGCATCTCCACGACAATCTTGAGAAGCTATCAAGGTCCTGACGAGTCCTACCAAAGTGCCGTCATCATGCTCGGCAGGCTGAACTGGCTGGACTGGTGGCTCTCCGCCAGAAGGCACGACTCTGGATGCTACTCCGGAATGCTGGGCTTGATCTCCAGGTTGCTGCTGATCCGCGGGAGGTGCTCCGCCTTGCTGGTCGGTAGGACCACGAACAATGCCGCTGAAGAAGACGACATAGGGAACAATAAGGAAGGACCAGGACAGATCAACGATACAAGCATATGATCAGGACAAGAATCCAGGGATTCAGAAGATACGAGCAGAGATCAAGGACGAATACAGATTGAGATATCTATTCGGTAAACCCTCACATATCTTGATTTACAAGACCTGTATGGGCCACCACTTAAACCATGTCACGCCCCAGAACCAGAATACTGGAGAGCGGGGGCAGACATAGCCAGCTACGTATATAAAATGGATTCCATCTCGCTATACGGTCACGGCTGTCTAGATACATGAGGGTTTATCTACAAGCCAACAGTCTCTTAAGGTCATGAACAAGCCTAGTGTCTCAATCACAAGCAAGTAAATAAATGTTACAAGATGTATGATCATTAAATATACAATAATAAGGCGTCCCAAATATTATATATTCAGCTGATCATGAAGCTAGTCATTACAAAATGTTAGGACTAGCAAGAGTTTAGTCATACATGATCAACCCTAGGATCTGTTAATCATGTTACAGCCCGTAGGCAGACAGTAAGTAAGTGCAATCGAGCTAAACAGGTGCTCGTCGGCTAAACGTCTCAAAAGAATATTTTTACAATATAGTGGAAGAGCCAAAAAATAACCCACTCGTTGCCAGGGTTTCGTCTAGTGTTCACCATCTGGCTGGAAGGTCGGTAGATCCTCTGGAGCTGCTCCAAAATGTGGCCATACAAAACCAGCTGAGTCAGACCCCAGAAAGAGCAAGTACCACAAAGGAGGCTTCACTTAAGAACTAAAACCAGCAATCAGCACAAGATATAAATAAAAGTAAGAACTGGAAATAAAGAAAATATACCAGGATGATATACGACGAGATAACCATGGAACTATTCAGATAACCAGGTTACAACCCGTAAACTAAACAAGGACCGGGGTTGTAACCCTTCGTCTGAACAAAACTTGAAATTCTCACCATTTATCGGAAAAATAAATACAAGCATTCTGGTCATTCAATAATCTGGAACAGGATCAGGGCAAGACTAGACTGGTTAGACTCCGTCCAATCACTTCACGGCCAAGCAAGAATTACGGCTTGATACTTTAACTAACTAGGGTTGTCACAAGCCTATTTACTAACAAGATGTAGTGAGATTACTCCACAGTCACAAGCCCTGCAAACCATCCAGGTTACCCGGGTTAAAAGATTAGAGTTGAATTCAGGTGGGTACATCGTCCAGGAAATGAATGTACCCTTAGGTAGCTTGAAGGGTGCAACACATGACAGTGTGCTGGAAATGTGCCCTACTCGTCAGCGTACAGGTCAGCGTACGCTCAAGCTAGCGTACGCTCAAGCTAGCGTACGCTCAAGACTGCGTACGCTTGAGCTAGCGTACGAAAGGGTCTAGGGCACGCTCATGCTAGCGTACGCAAAAGACACGCTGCCAACAGGCAGCGTATCAAGGCTAGCGTACGCTCGCTAAAGAGCAGCGTACTCAAGTTAGCGTACGCTCACTAAAGAGCGCGCGCAGCTCAGTGGCGTAAGCTAAAAAGCTAGCTCACTGTTGTCACGACCCGGTCCCAATTTCTTGGGTCGAATCGGATCATGCCCAGCCTGCACCGTTGTTGAGACGGCGGCAGTAAGCTGTTCAGTAGCAGGTAACCATACAACAACACTATATTTGTCACAACTCAACATTCAGAAATTTAAAACTTTATTAAACTTTTACAATGAAATGAAAGATACAACTTAAACCATTTTCTACATGCATCATGAATAAGAGAAAACTCTAGGCAAACAGATCATCAGTCTCGAATTCCTCGTCTTGGGATCGCGGAACAAAGCCTCATCAGTGATACCTAAAATGTTGGGTCTCCAGTCAGGAGGGAGCAAAGTATAATTCATGCTAATTTTGAACAGTTAAAATAAATAATAGAATTATGCACTTTTAAACAATTTAGAAATGACCAGTTTTCAGCAGTAAAACAGTGTGTTTTGAATAGGCAATGAATATGACCGGCTTGGGTTGTACAGTTGTATCATATGGATACGATATGGCTTATCCCCGTGTGTATGAGGCGTAAGCTAACACAGTCAGTATACAGTTTTGGATGTGGTCATACTCATTACACTACTCCCCAGTCCCCAATCAGTACAGTAGTTGCAGTCAGTACTCTCCGAGAGAGTTTCGTGTTTGCATCGTGGTTTAAACTTGCAGTAAAACGATTATTAAAATAACTGTAAAACCAACACAAACTATACTTGCCTCAGGAAAATGACTGGAGAGATGAGTTGGTACCGAGGAGGAACGTCAGGTATGTCTTCGAGTTCCTACAGTTGAGAACTCGACTTAGATCCGCTATATAACCAAGCTAAGTGTGCTAGTTGCAATCTCTAGTAGTAAGTCCTAGTCAGGTTTTAAGTTGTATTAAGCTACAGCTAACGGTTACGTCGCAAGCTACGTGCGTTGATTTAACCGGTTAATTTGATTATTTGGAAATATTAACAAGAATCAATTATCTTTGGAAAACTTTGTGCTTTTTGTAATATATCTATAAAAATATATTTTCTTACAGTGACAAATCATGAACTAGTTATCATACTAATATTTTATCCATTTTATTTAATTCTTAATTAATTATATGATTACGCTCTAACTACGATTATCCATTCAAACCAAAACCACCCAAGATCAACATCCACCCAGAAAGAAAGTAAAACCTACACTATGCAATACATGGGCACAGCTAATCATCCTAGAGTTATGGGTTTATGTCCTGTACAATTCTTTTACATAAAATAAGAGAAAATATTTAATTACTAAATAAAATGTGCCGTAAATAGATAACTATAATAAATAGCTTAAACATTAAATAAAAATAATTTTAAATTAAAAGTTGGAGTCTCAGACTCGGTCCATCATCAAATCTAGCTAATACCTCAACGCCCGGTCGGACCGGTGCGTTTGCATTTCGCTAGGGCCCACAGACCGGTACGGTCATCGCCCGAAAATCAGTTTTAAATTCATTTTTCGAAACCAATTTTGAAATCAAAATAAATAAAAATTTGTAAAAATTTGGGCAGCATTTCCTCTATTTCGGGACAACCCAAAACTGGGAAATGCGCCACAAAACCTGCAATTGTTCCAACCAAATAATAATCCCGAAAATATAACCACCGAAATACTTTCCAACCACCAGAACCTTCCCAAAATACCCGGGAAATCCGAAATCAACCAACAACATAAAAATCTCAGCACCCACATCACAAAAATCTCGCAAACCAACCACACCAAAAGCTAACGTAGCTAACCGAATCTACTACGTAGCTAACCGGATTTCCCAAAAGGAAACCGGGGACCGATATCATCATAGACTCTACGGAAGGGACGAACTACTGTGATTAACAGAGATTACCAAATTTCCGTTGGCGGGGAGCCGCGGGAAGAACTTGGGGAGAGCCGAAACAACGTTCGGACAACGCTGGATCGGGTGCACGGGATCGCAGATCTGGACAGCGGGGAGAACTCCGCGGATGAGAGGCGACGATGGGGTCGGCCACTGGGAGCCGGCGGGGCGCTGTCGGAGATGAAAACCGCGCGGGAGAGGCGCGGGGCCGCAGGGGAGGTGGCCGGGGCTGGCTTGCGCGCGGAGGCGCGGCCTCGGAGACAGAAGGGGGCGCGGCGGCACGGACGGACGGGGATGGGCGGCACGGGGAGGAGCCGCGCGGAGATCGCCGGAGGCGCGAGGGAGGGGACAGCGCTGGGGCGCTGACCTGGCCGGGGGAGAGTCGCGCGGAGAGGCGCCGAGCTCGGGAGGGGTGGCCGCGAGAAATTGGGGTTAGGGTTCGGTGGGGTTTTTTCTCCAGGGAGATGGAGAAAGAGAGAGAGAGGTGGTAACAAAAAATGTTGCTTCTCTTCTGATGTGAGTACGGGGAGAGTGGGGAAAAGTGGAGGAATAAAAGGAGAGTGGGGTGATGGCTGTGCGTGAGCTGTGTGGTGGAGAAAAAGTAGGAGTGGGGAGAATGGAATTAAATGAGGAGTTGATGGTGGTGTTTTAATAACAGGGAGTTATAAGAGGGGGAGTGGGAGAGTTTGGAGTTGTGCTGGAGTAACCGTAGGGGAGGAAAGTGAGGGGGTGACTTGAACAAGTTGCAAGAATGCTGGTCCTACGGGACCAGCCAAACCATTTTTTTTATTAATAATGATTAACCAAGTCAAAAATTAGAAAAAGAAAGGGATTGGGCTCAGGCCTGGGTCTGGGTTCGAAATCCAAAAATCCATGTTGTTATTATTTTCGAAATCCTTTTTCACTCGTAAATAATTAATAGTAATATTAATAATAATAATTTTTAGAAAACGCTAATGATAATAATATTTTTTTTGAAATACTAATATTAATACTAAATTACTATTTAATAATTAATTACGAGAATATGGGTTTCACAATCTTCCCTCCTTAGAAAATTTCGTCCTCGAAATTAAAGGTAGGGTAGAAAAGCCAAACAGGTACGGGTACTGTGCCCGTAACTCAGATCCAACTATGAGAATTTCTAAGGCAGTCGTGGATGAGACGGTTTAGGGTCAAGTTTTATTTATGATATCATCCATGCAAAAAAAATACAAAAACGAACCAAAGTACACGAGGTTGATCAGACCATCATGCACCGGTCCTGATTAGACAATATATTAGTGGGTGCACCCAATAAAATACTGTCATGATCAAGCTTGATAAAGAGATAGCTTGCAAAACTAGGCTGACTTGGCAGCATCAGTCAAGTTTAGAACGAAAAGATAAGAAGTAGGAGTTTACGTGATGGCTCAAATTCTGATCTTCTTCTCACCTCTGAATACACTTGCAACTGGTTTCTCTGGCTCTGAAAGGTGGAGTCCAATCTTCAGCTCTGAATTATCCAAAGTGTGACTCGGATCCGAAATATAGCGTCTGAGCTGTGATACGTAGAAGACGTTGCACACTCTCAAGATTAACTGGTAGAGCTAACCGGTACGCTACTTCCAACTCGTCTTAAAACTTCCAATGGCTTGATGTACCTGGCCTCAATTTTCCAGCTCCGTCAACTGATCGTTTCTCAAAACTTCACAAAAATGCTATCACCTTCTTCAAACTCCACTGATTGACGATGCTAACTTGGTAGTTGTTGTAAGGAAACTCTACCAATTTTAAATAATCTTCTCCAAAACCCTCCAATTTCCAAAACACAAGATCTAACATATCTTCAAGCATCTGGATTATCTTCTTTGATTGTCCGCCGGTTTGTACGCCATAAATCCGGCAGGGGTGCCTCTCGTACAATGCTGCCAACTTCTCGGTGATTAATAAACTAACCTTAAAGGAAATAAAGTGTGATGACCTAGTCAGTCGGTCCACTATAATCCAATTGGTGCCCTTCCCTCCTTGGGAACAAGGCAATCCTTACTCAAAGTCCATTGTTATATACTTCTACTTCCACTCCGAATTGTCCAGCGGCTGCAACAAACTTGTTGTTCTTTTGCTAAATTCCTCATGTTGACAAATTCACATCTAATCCCATACCTGGAATTGTCCTCCTTCATTCCATAGCACCAATCAATGGAGGCATATTCCGATATATCTTATTAGCTCCTGAATATATGGAATACTGCGACTGGTGCATTTCTTTCATCAACTCGTTCCTTCGTTTGTCAGCCGATACGTAAAGTCTTGTACCATTCTTCA
Source organism: Iris pallida (assembly GCA_029216955.1). Lineage (NCBI taxonomy): Eukaryota > Viridiplantae > Streptophyta > Magnoliopsida > Asparagales > Iridaceae > Iris > Iris pallida. The sequence goes on along the minus strand of JANAVB010036615.1, from coordinate 16,414,859 downwards.
GAGTTCCATTGCTGATCAATTTAGAAACCCTCAAGTGTTCCTGTCAACATTTGATCTCTAAGCCTGCAAAGTGCCTCGTTTTGAAACTACGTCCTCTTGATTTTGTCCATCAGCCTCGAACTTCATCAATACTGAATCAGCATCCAGCTCCGTCCTGCTATCTCCAGGTAGTATAACCTCCAGTCCAAACTTCTCGATGTCGGAATGGTACTGCAGGTTGATGTCGAAAACCTTCATCTGCTTCAACCATCTTCTTAGTCTAACATTCAGCCCTTCCTGAGTGAAGACATATTTCAGACTTTTGTAGTCCGTATATATTTCACTCCCTTTCCATAAAAATCATGCTTCCAAAGCTTCAAAGTAAAGATAATTGCAGCAAATTTCAAATTAGGTGTGGGATAATTCTCCTCATGAGTCTGTAGTTGCTTATATGTGTAAGCAATTACTTCCCCATGTTGTTGAAGAACGCAGCCCAGTTCTTTTCCAGAGGCATTACTGTAAATTGAGAACCCACCGGTTCCTACGGGTAGCGCAAGGATTGGTGTAGTGGTAAGTCTCTTCTTCAGCTTCTCAATGCCGCCTGGAAAACTTTCGTTCAGATGAACTCTTCATTCTTCCAAGTGAGCTTCGTCATCGGCTCAGCAATCTTGACAAAATTGTAACTCCACCTTTTAATATTCAAGTTTAAATTTTTTTTTTATTATTTGTTTATTTAGTGAATAGAACTCTTCACTATTTCAGGTAAAATATTTTAAGTATATTAATTAGGTTGGCCTTGGGCTTTTGTATTGATTACATTAGCTCTTCTAACCCAGCCCATTAATTCTTTAGCTCAGCCTTTCTTCTTTTCAAAATTCGACCATAGTTCCATTTGCTTAGGAAAGGAGACTTGTAAAGAATTCACAGCTCATTCTCCCCAACCCATGTGAATGAAGTTTGAAATTCTAACAAACTTTTCTCACAAGAGTGAGCTGGAATTCTTTTGGCGCCAATCCCTGCGTAGGGATCAAGCCACCAGCTCTATATAGATCACTCTCCTTCCTTCATTATTCTCTGCAACCTTCTCCTGAGAAAATTCTTTTCCATTCTTCCTTTCCCTGCTCTTCTCTCCTGTCGACTGAGTTCCTGGAGGAGAATGAAGACGGCTAATGGTCTGAAGACTTTACGAAGACAAGGAGAATGAGTTCAACTTCCTTGATAGATCAGCGAGAAGGGCTGGTGAGCATTAGATTGTTCAATTCCATTTCGATTCCTTGGAAATTTTGGTAATTCGAATTCTTGTGAACATCTACTGATTGTTCTTTCAAATCCTTGAAATCCAGTGAGCTCTAAGAAGTTGCTTTGATCCAGTGGTTGGTAGGAGTCATAACTCTTTTGTTTGTTCGATTCAATTTATTGGTCTATTGATGTAATGGTTCTTTTGTGGATCGGAAATTTCAGATCGATCAGTGTAAACCAAGTGATCGATTATTTGTCTCTGTCACCTAATCTAGCTCTGTGATCATAGCAAGGATGGGGATCTGAGCATATCAGGGTGAATCAGTCCTTGGTAAGCTTGTGAGAATATTTCAATCCAAATATCGATTCTAAATCTGGGAGAACCAACTCCTTATTCCTATAATTGATATTGTCTGGTTGATGTCTGATTTGGATTTCAGATATTGAATTAACCTGGGTACGAGATTCGTGTTCAACCTGAAATTCTGATTTCTACTGAATTTCACTCTCAGGTATGATTCTCATCAGTTAATCCTTGATTGTAAATTTGATGCTTATATTGTGGCTGATTCTTAGCTAAGTATAGGTTAGGTTGTGGGTCATTTCTATAGGGATGAGGTTATCTATTAGTATAAGTCTCGGGTCAGGACAGAGTTAAGAATAGGATTTAAATTGGACTGTCAGTTAAGAGAGACAGTTCGGTCTTAGACTGAACTGTAATGTCAATTACATTTTGGGTTAGCAGAGCTTGCATCAGTGACCAGGTTGATTCAAATCTTTGAACCTGAGATTCATCTCTATCTAGTCACTGAACAGATATTTTAAAGTTAACCCTGTTGATCTGAGTTCTTCAACTGGAACTGAGTCTGGATTCATAACTAAATGGTTTATCTGTGTACCTTTGGGTTTTGTTCCAAATAATTCTTAAGTTGAATGATGTTAAAGTGAAACCACTCTATAGAGCAGTAAACTTAAGGACTGGGAACATGTGTATCAGTGTTTAAACACTGAAGCAGAGATTCACATGAGTCCTTGGTTCAGTGATGAACCTGGAATTCCTGTGCATTACTTTGGTTCAGTGTATTAAACCTGAGATTTCATGTATCTTGATGATATGGAGGATTGGTTAGTTGTTACACTGAAATGTTCCTACATCATTGATAATTAAATTGATTTAGTCCATAAAGCAGGTGGTAAGGTGAAAACCTGAGATTTCTATCTGTTACTTGGGAGGCAGTCACTACCAATTTTGATGGTAGTATGAACTGATTCATCACAATTGTCAAATTCCTTCTAAATTATCCTTGGACTTTTTCCCTATAGATGATTAGATTGTTGGGGACTGATTCGAAATATATCATGTAAGAACATTTACTAGAGAAGGAAAACCTGCCATTCGATTTTATTAAGCTTCCAATATAAGTTGCCATTAGCTGTTAGGTAGTATTAGCAGTAACAATGCTTGGGAAGGCTGGTACATGTATCTTGAGAAGGATTGATGCATATATTCAGTGAGGAACTGACATTCCTGTTGTAGTAATGACAACTCTGTAGCAGAGACTGCAGACCAAATGGATAACCTTGAGAGTCTCTAGATAATTTAGATAGATAGATGGATGTTTAAGTGCATAATCATCTTGGTTGTCCTAATTCCTGGGAACAGTGTAGTGCTATTAGCAAGTATAAAGCCTGTTCTTAGACTGAGATCAGTGCAATGAGAACTGGACCTTAGTCCAGGACTGACTAATTTTATCGAGACTGGAATTTCTGAGTCAGTGAACTCAGAATTCCTGACAGTAACCTGATTTATTGAGTAGCTTAATGACCCAAAGAACCCTGTGTGATTCCAGTAGCTTAGGAAGTGTTTTCCTGCATATCCAGGAAGAAACCTTGTGTGGTTTAGAAGGTGCAACTTGTTAGCAGAGGTTTGGAACTCAGGAAGAAATTCCAGGAGTCTGAGGTTGTTCTCAGGAAACTGAAAACCAATGTTTTCATTTCAAGAACCAGGGATAATTCCTGTTGTTCCAGGAATGTAATCCCTGTTGAAACAGGAATAATTCCTGTGTATTTCTCAGGGAGACTCTTGTGAAGTCCAGGAATGTATCATCCTGAGAATGGAATCTCAGTTGCACCTATTTCAATGCTAAATTTTTCAGTAAACTTAGATTCCTAATTTCTATACACTGTTGGTGAGGATCCTGTCTATAACAAGACCATGTTGGTTTCTTTTAGTTCAACCAATTAAGGTTAATAAAAATAGTAGGGTACAAACCCTTAGCAGTTGCTTTAGCCAACTATGTATCCATAACAGGTATTTTGCTCTATTTTAAATCCTTGATAGATTAGGATATAGTGAGTGATGTTGACAACATGGAATTTAAGATTTATAATTAGAAATAATTTGTGAATAGAAATACTTGATAAAACCATTTAAATCTAGCTGTGTATTAACCAACTTGTACACATCATTATCATGACAGGAGGATACTTAGCTCTTTTACCTACTCGTACTTTACTGGAGCAAGGCAAGTACATTCTATGGTTTTGATCAGTGCATTTCTCTTGTTCTTTATTGCTGACACACTGCGACACGTTCATGATCTTTCTGGCTTGTTCTTTCATGCTCTTACTTGAATCTTGGGGTGGGGAAATACTCTAGATATGTGACCAAACCCGGATACTTATTCATGATCTTTAGCTTAGGCCTCGCACAGTGCACGCGGGTCCTAAGCCGTACCTACATGATCTTTCAGGATCTTTTCATGCTCTTTCATGGTCTTACCCAAGCCGGTCACATATCATAGAAGTATTTCAAATTTATAACACACATGTTCAGGATTTTGTTCTTACATTAGTTTCCTATGATCCTGATCTTGATATATGCTATAGTCATGATCTTTCCTGTATCTTTATAGCAGTAGTTCATGTTCTTCATGTTATTTACATACCTTGTTCTTATCCTGTTCTTTCAGCATTTACTTTTCATATCATTATGTTATTGTTCATTACCTAGAACTGTACTTTGCTCCGCTCCTGACTGGATATGTTATGATAGGTGAGATGGAGGCTTTGTGTGACACATACTATGGACAGGACATTGCATTCCCTACTGAGCCAGCTGGAGCTGCTTCTGACCTAGAGGCTGCAGAAGCCTAGTGCTTCATTAGTACTTTCCATTTACTTTCCATGTATTGAGACTAGCAGACTTTTATAGTTGAATTGTAATAAATTCAGATATTGTATCTCTTTTCTGGTTGGGACACATTATATAGATGCTGTGATTCTCTACTTTCATGTTTATCTGGTTAGTTCTCCCTAGTTGGTACAGCTTACTTCATTGTGTCTAACAATGAAGGCTGGGCGTGTCCGACTCGTGTCCGATTATTCGGGAGCGGGTCGTGACATGTTTTTAGTGGTGGCCCATGCAGGTCCATCCTAATGGTACCTAGGACTTAGCGTACTATTGGGGGACTTGATTACACTAGGGAAACTTGATCACAGCATAGGAAAATCGGGAAATAAGGGTATATCAGGTTATTCATGTTCTTCAGGTGCTTTATTATTATAAAAACATTGTTTGTTAGGTTTTAGGGTTTGTCGTTCAACGAAGTTTTCTTTTTATGCAGATGGTCACTACGAGGAAGACTGCAGATCAGCCTGGAGGTTCAGGAGTTGCAGGCAGCACGGAGCAGCCCGCACTCGACGCTTCGGCAGATCAGCTTCCGACAGCGCCTCCTATCTTCCCATCACTGCCACCGACGATGATGTTCGACGGCTCCCAGGTGATGGCGATGTTTCAGCAGTTCATGGAGGCCCAGAACCACCAGGCTGCACAGTTCAGGGAGGCCCAGAGCCAGCAGGCCACGCAGTTCAGAGCGACTGTCGTCGACGCGCTGAGGACCAGGGAGCCGGCAGCACCAGCACCAGCACCAGTAGCACCTCCAGCACCGCGAGGACCGAGACCCGGGACAGCGAAGGAGTACCAGCACCTTAGCCCGATGGACTTCTGGGGCGACGAAGGGATCATCTATGCAGATGAATGGCTGGAGAATGCAGAGAGGACCTTGACCATGGCGAACATTCCAGAGGACCAGAAGGTGTCAGTGGCTAGCATGCGACTCTTTGACTTGGCGAGAGCTTGGTACCGGGAGGACCCCCAGTTGTCAGAGCCCCGGGTGTCTTGGACAGTTTTCAAAAAACTGTTCAAGGAGAAATTCTTCCCAGAGGTGGAGTATGATGAGTTGAGGATGCAGTTCGAGGCGCTGCAGCAGGGGACGATGACGGTCGTGCAGTACACTTCGGAGTTCACCAGACTCAGCAGGTTTGCTGAGAGCTTGGTTAGAGAGCCAGAGGACAGAGCATGGAGATTCAAGAAGGGTCTCAACAGGGAGCTGCGACATGCGGTGGCGATTAGCCAGGCGACTACCTATTCTAGCATCCTCAAGATCGCCCAGGCAGTTGAGAAGGAGGCGGATCCCAAGCTGAAGAGGGACCGGGATGTGGCCAGCAGCAGTTTCCAGGCACCAGCGAAGAGGGTTCAGACTCAGACCCAGACGAGGCCGCATCAGCAGCAGCATCACCGACAGGCCAGAGCTCCAGCACATCAGCATCAGAGACAGCAGCTAGCGACTCCTTGTGCCTATTGTCATCGTCCTGGACATCATATCGACGAGTACCGCAAGAGGTTGGGACTTTGCCTTTTCTGCGGATCTGATGCACACCAGATGAGGGACTGCGCTCAGGCTACAGCCAGACTAGCAGGAGGACGAGGAGGAGGACCACCGGCTGCACCACCCAGAGCATTGCCTGCTGCACCCCAGAGAGGAGGAGCTTTACCACCCCAGCATCAGAGGTTTGCACAGCACCAGCAGCAGCAGAGAGGAGGAGCACAGCAGGGACGTGCTTACGTCATGGCTGCAGTTGAGGAGGACGAGGCAGTGCCAGATGTGATCACAGGTTCTATATTCTTGCATTCTTTCCCTGCCATTGCATTGTTTGATTCTGGAGCCACACATAGCTTTGTATCGTATGAGTTTCTGCATAGACACGGCTTCACACCCAAGCCCACTAGGCAGAACTGTCAGATCATGACAAGAGGCGGATCAGTTCCAGTAAGTGAGATGGTGGAATGCCCTATCACTATTGCTGGGAGAGAGATTCGAGCTCGACTTCTGGTGATGCCACTGCCTGGATTCGACGTAGTCCTCGGCATCGACTGGATGAGCGAGCAGTTTGCCGTAATTGACTGCCATGAGGGGAAGGTGATCTTCAGCCCGCCAGGAGTTCCACCGTTCGAGATCAGCAGACGAGTTGCAGAGAGGCCAGAGGGAGTCTACTTCGGAGCAGTTGCAGAAGACCAGGAGTTGCCGCATCCGCTGATTGCAGAGTATCTCGACGTCTTCCCCGAGGAGCTTCCAGGATTGCCGCCAGATCGAGATGTGGAGTTCGGCATCGACCTATTGCCCGGATCAGCACCGAAGTCCCAGCACTGTTACAAGATCAACCCGAAGGAAGCTGCGGAGTTGAAGGCGCAGATTGATGAGCTTGAGGGCAAAGGATTTATTCGCTCTAGTGCTTCACCCTGGGGAGCACCGGTGCTTTTTGTGCCCAAGAAGGATGGGACGGTGAGGATGTGCATTGACTACCGTGCACTCAACAACATCACCATTAAGAATAGATATCCTTTGCCGCAGATTGATGAGCTGTTTGATCAGCTTAGTGGAGCGAAGGTCTTTTCTAAGATTGATCTTCGATCGGGGTATCACCAGATGAAGGTTCGGGAGCAGGATATTCCGAAGACAGCCTTCAACACCCGATACGGCCAGTATGAGTTCCTGGTGATGCCGTTCGGACTCACCAATGCCCCAGCTGTGTTTATGAACCTGATAAATAAGGTTTTCCACAAGTATTTGGATAAGTTTGTCGTAGTCTTCATTGACGACATTCTGATCTATTCCAAGACGGAGGAGGAGCATGTTGAGCACCTGCGGATTGTTTTGGAGATTCTGCGGAAGGAGAAGCTGTACGGAAAACTCTCGAAATGTGAGTTTTTCTTGGACAGAGTGGAGTTTCTAGGGCATGTGGTGACTGGAGAGGGGATTTCTGTGGATCCCAAGAAGATTGAAGCAGTAGAAGCCTGGGCACCTCCCAAGTCAGTAGCAGAGATTCGTAGTTTCCTGGGTCTAGCAGGATACTACAGGAAGTTCGTGAAGGACTTCGCCAGGATAGCAGAGCCTATGACGAAGCTTACGCGGAAGGACGAGGAGTTCATATGGAGCGACGCCTGCCAGACAGCATTTGAAGAATTGAAGAGAAGACTCACGATGGCCCCAGTTCTAGCTTTGCCATCAGGATAAGGAGGATTCGTCATCTACAGCGATGCTTCAGGGAAAGGCTTGGGATGTATGCTGGAGCAGAACAAGAAGGTTATAGCGTATGCTTCTAGACAGTTGAGGCCTCATGAGAAGAATTATCCTACACATGACTTAGAGCTTGCAGCAGTCATATTTGCCTTGAAACTGTGGAAGCATTATCTATATGGAGAGCGAGTAGACATCTTCACGGACCACAAAAGCCTGAAGTATGTCTTTACTCAGAAGGAGCTGAATATGAGGCAGCGCAGATGGCTGGAACTCATGAAGGACTTCGACATTAGTCTGCAGTACCATCCTGGGAAGGCGAATGTGGTTGCAGATGCTCTCAGTCGATATCCTATAGCTATGTATCTCACCATGGACCGACATCTATTGGAGGATCTGGAGAGTCTTGGGATTGAGATTGTTCTCCCAGGGTATAGAGGTCAGATGATGCATATGCAGATACAGTCGGGGTTGCTAGAGAAGATCAAGGAGGCCCAGTTGCTTGATGAGGGAATCCAGGGTCTTAGAGCTCAGGCAGAGTTAGGTCTGCTCGACGACTTCACCATTGCAGAGGACGGATCCTTGAGGCACGGGAGTCAGCTGTGTGTGCCCAAGGACTTGCGGGAGGAGGTGATACAGGAGGCCTACCAGTCACGGTATTCTATACATCCTGGATCTACCAAGATGTATAAGGATCTGCGGGAGTATGTTTGGTGGTATGGGATGAAGAGAGAGGTCGCCAGATTTGTTTCCAGATGCCTTGTGTGCCAGCAAGTCAAGGCGGAGCGCCAGAGACCAGCGGGACTACTCCAGCCTTTACCTATTCCGGAATGGAAGTGGGAGCACATTACCATGGACTTTGTCTCTGGATTGCCGCGTACTTCCAGTGGCAAGGATGCTATTTGGGTGATCGTGGACAGATTGACGAAGTCTGCCCATTTCATTCCGTTCAAGGTTGGGCTGTCGACCGAGAAGCTTGCAGACCTCTACATGCGTCAGATCGTGAGGATTCACGGAGTGCCAGTTAGCATCGTTTCAGATCGAGACAGCCGCTTCACATTACATTTCTGGAGGAGTCTACAGCAGAGCTTGGGATCACAGTTGAAGTTCAGCACGGCCTATCATCCACAGACGGACGGGCAGTCCGAGAGGACCATTCAGACTCTGGAGGACATGTTGCGGGTTTGCGCACTCGACTTCGACGGTTCGTGGGAGGACCATTTACACCTCGTGGAGTTTGCCTATAACAACAGTTATCAGGCTAGCATCAAGATGACTCCGTTCGAGGCGCTATATGGGCGGAGATATCGCACGCCGTTATCCTGGGATGACGTTGGCGAGAGAGCTTTACTTGGGCCAGAGATGGTGGTGGACTCAGCAGAGAAAGTCAGACTGATCCGGGAGCGCATTAGAGTTGCACAGGATCGGCAGAAGCATTGGGCGGACGGCACCAGACGGCCACTTGAGTTCGAGGTAGGAGACAGAGTGTTCTTGAAGATCTCACCGACCAGAGGCATCATTCGGTTCGGCGGAGGTGGGAAGCTCTGTCCGAGATTCATTGGACCATTTGACGTGACAGCACGGATTGGCGAGGTGGCGTACCGACTAGCGCTTCCAGCTAGGTTGGAGGGAGTGCACGATGTTTTCCATGTATCCCAGCTTCGACGATACATTCCAGACCCGAGCCATGTGGTGGACTATTCCGAGCTGGAGGTGGGCCCGAGATTGACTTACGAGGAGCAGCCAGTAGAGATCTTGGACCGAAGAGAGAAGCGACTGCGGAACCAGACCATCCCTCTCGTCCGCGTCATGTGGAGACACCACTCTCCGGGAGAGTCCACATGGGAGCGTGAGGATGAGATGCGTGAGCGATATCCTAGTTTGTTCACTTGAGTGCTTTGTATTTTATACATTTTTTTGAATTCAATAAACAAACTCTTTGGATTCACTATTCTTGATTATCTGTGTCTACATTCTAATTTCGAGGACGAAATTTTTCAAGGGGGAGAGATTTGTAACTCCACCTTTTAATATTCAAGTTTAAATATTTTTTTTTATTTGTTTATTTAGTGAATAGAACTCTTCACTATTTCAGGTAAAATATTTTAAGTATATTAATTAGGTTGGCCTTGGGCTTTTGTATTGATTACATTAGCTCTTCTAACTCAGCCCATTAATTCTTCTAGCTCAGCCTTTCTTCTTTTCAAAATTCGACCATAGTTCCATTTGCTTAGGAAAGGAGACTTGTAAAGAATTCACAGCTCATTCTCCCCAACCCATGTGAATGAAGTTTGAAATTCTAACAAACTTTTCTCACAAGAGTGAGCTGGAATTCTTTTGGCGCCAATCCCTGCGTAGGGATCAAGCCACCAGCTCTATATAGATCACTCTCCTTCCTTCATTATTCTCTGCAACCTTCTCCTGAGAAAATTCTTTTCCATTCTTCCTTTCCCTGCTCTTCTCTCCTGTCGACTGAGTTCCTGGAGGAGAACGAAGACGGCTAATGGTCTGAAGACTTTACGAAGACAAGGAGAATGAGTTCAACTTCCTTGACAGATCAGCGAGAAGGGCTGGTGAGCATTAGATTGTTCAATTCCATTTCGATTCCTTGGAAATTTTGGTAATTCGAATTCTTGTGAACATCTACTGATTGTTCTTTCAAATCCTTGAAATCCAGTGAGCTCTAAGAAGTTGCTTTGATCCAGTGGTTGGTAGGAGTCATAACTCTTTTGTTTGTTCGATTCAATTTATTGGTCTATTGATGTAATGGTTCTTTTGTGGATCGGAAATTTCAGATCGATCAGTGTAAACCAAGTGATCGATTATTTGTCTCTGTCACCTAATCTAGCTCTGTGATCATAGCAAGGATGGGGATCTGAGCATATCAGGGTGAATCAGTCCTTGGTAAGCTTGTGAGAATATTTCAATCCAAATATCGATTCTAAATCTGGGAGAACCAACTCCTTATTCCTATAATTGATATTGTCTGGTTGATGTCTGATTTGGATTTCAGATATTGAATTAACCTGGGTACGAGATTCGTGTTCAACCTGAAATTCTGATTTCTACTGAATTTCACTCTCAGGTATGATTCTCATCAGTTAATCCTTGATTGTAAATTTGATGCTTATATTGTGGCTGATTCTTAGCTAAGTATAGGTTAGGTTGTGGGTCATTTCTATAGGGATGAGGTTATCTATTAGTATAAGTCTCGGGTCAGGACAGAGTTAAGAATAGGATTTAAATTGGACTGTCAGTTAAGAGAGACAGTTCGGTCTTAGACTGAACTGTAATGTCAATTACATTTTGGGTTAGCAGAGCTTGCATCAGTGACCAGGTTGATTCAAATCTTTGAACCTGAGATTCATCTCTATCTAGTCACTGAACAGATATTTTAAAGTTAACCCTGTTGATCTGAGTTCTTCAACTGGAACTGAGTCTGGATTCATAACTAAATGGTTTATCTGTGTACCTTTGGGTTTTGTTCCAAATAATTCTTAAGTTGAATGATGTTAAAGTGAAACCACTCTATAGAGCAGTAAACTTAAGGACTGGGAACATGTGTATCAGTGTTTAAACACTGAAGCAGAGATTCACATGAGTCCTTGGTTCAGTGATGAACCTGGAATTCCTGTGCATTACTTTGGTTCAGTGTATTAAACCTGAGATTTCATGTATCTTGATGATATGGAGGATTGGTTAGTTGTTACACTGAAATGTTCCTACATCATTGATAATTAAATTGATTTAGTCCATAAAGCAGGTGGTAAGGTGAAAACCTGAGATTTCTATCTGTTACTTGGGAGGCAGTCACTACCAATTTTGATGGTAGTATGAACTGATTCATCACAATTGTCAAATTCCTTCTAAATTATCCTTGGACTTTTTCCCTATAGATGATTAGATTGTTGGGGACTGATTCGAAATATATCATGTAAGAACATTTACTAGAGAAGGAAAACCTGCCATTCGATTTTATTAAGCTTCCAATATAAGTTGCCATTAGCTGTTAGGTAGTATTAGCAGTAACAATGCTTGGGAAGGCTGGTACATGTATCTTGAGAAGGATTGATGCATATATTCAGTGAGGAACTGACATTCCTGTTGTAGTAATGACAACTCTGTAGCAGAGACTGCAGACCAAATGGATAACCTTGAGAGTCTCTAGATAATTTAGATAGATAGATGGATGTTTAAGTGCATAATCATCTTGGTTGTCCTAATTCCTGGGAACAGTGTAGTGCTATTAGCAAGTATAAAGCCTGTTCTTAGACTGAGATCAGTGCAATGAGAACTGGACCTTAGTCCAGGACTGACTAATTTTATCGAGACTGGAATTTCTGAGTCAGTGAACTCAGAATTCCTGACAGTAACCTGATTTATTGAGTAGCTTAATGACCCAAAGAACCCTGTGTGATTCCAGTAGCTTAGGAAGTGTTTTCCTGCATATCCAGGAAGAAACCTTGTGTGGTTTAGAAGGTGCAACTTGTTAGCAGAGGTTTGGAACTCAGGAAGAAATTCCAGGAGTCTGAGGTTGTTCTCAGGAAACTGAAAACCAATGTTTTCATTTCAAGAACCAGGGATAATTCCTGTTGTTCCAGGAATGTAATCCCTGTTGAAACAGGAATAATTCCTGTGTATTTCTCAGGGAGACTCTTGTGAAGTCCAGGAATGTATCATCCTGAGAATGGAATCTCAGTTGCACCTATTTCAATGCTAAATTTTTCAGTAAACTTAGATTCCTAATTTCTATACACTGTTGGTGAGGATCCTGTCTATAACAAGACCATGTTGGTTTCTTTTAGTTCAACCAATTAAGGTTAATAAAAATAGTAGGGTACAAACCCTTAGCAGTTGCTTTAGCCAACTATGTATCCATAACAGGTATTTTGCTCTATTTTAAATCCTTGATAGATTAGGATATAGTGAGTGATGTTGACACCATGGAATTTAAGATTTATAATTAGAAATAATTTGTGAATAGAAATACTTGATAAAACCATTTAAATCTAGCTGTGTATTAACCAACTTGTACACATCATTATCATGACAGGAGGATACTTAGCTCTTTTACCTACTCGTACTTTACTGGAGCAAGGCAAGTACACTCTATGGTTTTGATCAGTGCATTTCTCTTGTTCTTTATTGCTGACACACTGCGACACGTTCATGATCTTTCTGGCTTGTTCTTTCATGCTCTTACTTGAATCTTGGGGTGGGAAAATACTCTAGATATGTGACCAAACCCGGATACTTATTCATGATCTTTAGCTTAGGCCTCGCACAGTGCACGCGGGTCCTAAGCCGTACCTACATGATCTTTCAGGATCTTTTCATGCTCTTTCATGGTCTTACCCAAGCCGGTCACATATCATAGAAGTATTTCAAATTTATAACACACATGTTCAGGATTTTGTTCTTACATTAGTTTCCTATGATCCTGATCTTGATATATGCTATAGTCATGATCTTTCCTGTATCTTTATAGCAGTAGTTCATGTTCTTCATGTTCTTTACATACCTTGTTCTTATCCTGTTCTTTCAGCATTTACTTTTCATATCATTATGTTATTGTTCATTACCTAGAACTGTACTTTGCTCCGCTTCTGACTGGATATGTTATGATAGGTGAGATGGAGGCTTTGTGTGACACATACTATGGACAGGACATTGCATTCCCTACTGAGCCAGCTGGAGCTGCTTCTGACCTAGAGGCTGCAGAAGCCTAGTGCTTCATTAGTACTTTCCATTTACTTTCCATGTATTGAGACTAGCAGACTTTTATAGTTGAATTGTAATAAATTCAGATATTGTATCTCTTTTCTGGTTGGGACACATTATATAGATGCTGTGATTCTCTACTTTCATGTTTATCTGGTTAGTTCTCCCTAGTTGGTACAGCTTACTTCATTGTGTCTAACAATGAAGGCTGGGCGTGTCCGACTCGTGTCCGATTATTCGGGAGCGGGTCGTGACAGAAATCCTTCACGAACTTCTGACAGTAGCCAGCCAAGTTCAAGAAACTTCCGAATTGAACTTGGGTATACCACTCTTCAACAGCAGCTATCGAAATTTCTTCTCTTGACGACATGGCCAAAAGTCCACCTTGTCAAAGAAAATCCACGTTCAGGTAACTTACCATAAAACTTCTTTTTCCTCAAAGTTTCCAAAACTTCCTCAGATGTTCTTCATGCTCTTCTTCAGTCTTTAAATATATCAGAATGTTATCAATAGAGAAGATAAACTGATTCAAATACTCATGAAAATCTCTGTTCATGAGATTCATGAACACAGCAGGAGCATTTGTCAGTCTAACGTCCTGACCAAAGAAAACTTCCCATAATTGGTGTTTGAACGCCGTCTTGGAAATGTCCTCTTTCCTGACTTTGATTTGATGGTAGTCAAATCTTAAGTCAAACTTCGAAACACCCTAACTCCACACAACCAGATCAAACAGATCCTCGATCCAGGCAGAAGGTATTTGTTCTTTAGTGTCTGATAATCGATACACATCCGTTGCTCCATCCTTCTTGAGCACAAACAAGATAGATACTTCCTGAGGTAAAGTTCCACTCTGAATAAATCCTAGAGCCTTCATTGATCTGGTCCTTCATCTTCTTGGCTACCTTCGAGTTGACTCTGTAACATCCTTTAGAATTTAGGGAAAGAGCCAGGGACTAGGTCAGGGGTGAATCCTGTGTCTAGATATAGGATAATCCGGGGAGACTATCAGGGAAAACATCTGCCATAAGGGTGTAACTAAGAATTTTTCCATTCATGTGGAGATTTACAGCAAAAACTCTTATGATTGATCTAAGGACATCTTGTTACAACTTCCAAGAAGATAATGCTATTCAGCAGTCCTAGGTACTATTCTTCATGGTTCTGGCTCTTGCATGAGCAGCCTCCAACTGCTTCATCTTCTATGAACCTCGAGTATGCATCATGCCTTATTGTAGGAGGCAGGGTCTGCTGGATAGAAAGAGAGTCCCTAGGTTGTGGCCTAACAGGTGTTGCTGGGATAGGTATTCTGGTATGATGGAAAGATAAGGGCAGTTCTTTACCCGATGTTTAGCAGATCCATATGCCAAATATTGTCCCAATCTCTTGCGGCAACTAACGGCCTGATGACCAGGCCTCTTGCAGTAGTTACAAGCTCATTGCTTCTTACGACAAGGCTGTCGGAAAGTAGAGTACTTGATGGGACCCAAATATCTTCTAGATTCAGGGGTATCCTTCCTAGGACAAAAGTTCTGCTCTAACTTGGTTGGAGATAACTAAGGCTACAACATTGACGTTCTTCATGTCTTCTCTCGTGATATTCTTCTGTTCATGCTGGGCTTAATCTTGAGCTTTCTGGAACTCCAGGATTTCTTGAAATGGGGCAACCATTTGGAAGATGTTTGCTGGTACTGGTGGAGTAACAAAAATGAATACTCCACCAAGGAAATGCAACTCAGTTTGAGATGGGGTAGGAATCGCCAGTGTAGGGAAAACTTCACTGGATGCACTATGAGGACGGTCAAACAGCCGCGAGGAAAAAGACCCTGGGCTTGGTTGAGGAGATGGGGTATGATCCGGAGATAACACCTCATCGCCAGCAGGATTTGGTCAACGGTCATTCTCTGGAAGGTTTAGGACGCACACATAAGCAAGGTAGCCTACCGGTCTATAATCAAGCAAAAATATTTATTTATATATGAATCGGACCTATGTCGTGACAAATCAATGTTCTAGTATTCTAATTGTTTCTAGGTATGTTTTCCTAGTCGCAGGTTCGAGACCTGCATGGGCCACCACTAAAAATATGTCACGATCCGGTCCCAATTTCTTGGGTCGAATCGGATCATGCCCAGCCTGCACCGTTGTTGAGACGACGGCAGTAAGCTGTTCAGTAGCAGGTAACCATACAACAATACTATATTTGTCACAACTCAACATTCAAAAATTTAAAACTTTATTAAACTTTTACAATGAAATAAAAGATACAACTTAAACCATTTTCTACATGCATCATGAATAAAAGAAAACTCTAGGCAAACAGATCATCAGTCTCGAATTCTTCGTCTTGGGATCACGGAACAAAGCCTCATCAGTGATACCTAAAATGTTGGGTCTACAGTCAGGAGGGAGCAAAGTAGCTAACCGAATCTACTACGTAGCTAACCGAATCTACTACGTAGCTAACCGAATCTACTACGTAGCTAACCGGATTTCCCAAAGGGAAACCGGGGACCGATATCATCATAGACTCTACGGAAGGGACGAACTACTGTGATTAATAGGGATTACCAAATTTTCGTTGGCGGGGAGCCGCGGAAAGAACTTGGGGAGAGCCGAAACAACGTTCAGACAACGCTGGATCGGGTGCACGGGATCGCGGATCTGGACAGCGGGAAGAACTCCGCGGATGAGAGGTGACGACGGGGTCGGCCACTGGGAGCCGGCGGGGCGCTGCCGGAGATGGAAACCGCACGGAGGAGGCGCGGGGCCGCAGGAGAAGTGGCCGGGGCTGGCTTGCGCGCGGAGGCGCGGCCTCGGAGACAGAAGGGGGCGCGGGGAGGAGCCGCGCGGAGATCGCCGGAGGCGCGAGGGAGGGGACAGCGCTGGGGCGCTGACCTGGCCGGGGGAGAGTCGCGCGGAGAGGCGCCGAGCTCGGGAGGGGTGGCCGCGGGAAATTGGGGTTAGGGTTCGGTGGGGTTTTTTCTCCAGGGAGATGGAGAAAGAGAGAGAGAGGTGGTAACAAAAAATGTTGCTTCTCTTCTGATGTGAGTACGGGGAGAGTGGGGAAAAGTGGAGGAATAAAAGGAGAATTGGGTGATGGCTGTGCGTGAGCTGTGTAGTGGAGAAAAAGTAGGAGTGGGGAGAATGGAATTAAATGAGGAGTTGATGGTGGTGTTTTAATAACAGAGAGTTATAAGAGGGGGAGTGGGAGAGTTTGGAGTTGTGCTGGAGTAACCGTAGGGGAGGAAAGTGAGGGGGTGACTTGAACAAGTTGCAAGAATGCTGGTCCTACGGGACCAGCCAAACCATTTTTTTTTTATTAATAATGATTAACCAAGTCAAAAATTAGAAAAAGAAAGGGATTGGGCTCAGGCCTGGGTCTGGGTTCGAAATCCAAAAATCCATGTTGTTATTATTTTCGAAATCCTTTTTCACTCGTAAATAATTAATAGTAATATTAATAATAATAATTTTTAGAAAACGCTAATGATAATAATATTTTTTTTGAAATACTAATATTAATACTAAATCACTATTTAATAATTAATTACGAGAATATGGGTTTCACAACTGTTCACTGTCTTCTCCAATTGGCAAGAACAGCAAGAACTCTAAAGTTGGATCTAAGCTTCAATTGTCCATATCTTGGTCAAAACATGTCCGAATCCAGCTTTCCAAAGGTCAAAATTGGGTAGAATGAAATTATCTACAACATGGAACCATCAAAACTTGAAAACAAGGAAGTTTGATAGATTAAAACCACCAAAATCCGAAAATAACTAATTTCTAGATCTACAAGAATTAAAGCCTCAAAATGGAAAATGACATGTTCTAATGTGGTTTAGAATCATGAGGAGAAACTAATGAAACCATCAAAAGGAGTTCTCTTGTGGAAGCAAGTTGCACTTGCCTATGGTGTTCTTGGTTGGTGGAGAAGAGTAATGGTGGGGGAAGGAGAAGTAAATGAGAATTATGGAGGAGAGAGAAGGTTGGTGGGGATAATAAAGAGGGGGGGTTGTGGTGGAAACGAAGGAGAAGCATAGGCTAAGGTGCTCCACCCTTGGTCCATGATGAACCAAGCATTGGGTCGGCCGAACCAAGCCAACCCAAACCGAGAGTTAAACCAAGCCGAAAGCTAAACAAGGAATCATGCAATACAGAATAAAATACGTATACGTATCCCAAAATACGTAATACGAACACAGGCATTACAATATTCTATCTCTAGATTGTGATTGAGTTGTACCTCTGTGTTGGCCTCCTTTTGGAGAGTATTTTCATGTTAGTCAGTTATAGTTCATGACCTAGAACAGCGTTCTACCGCCGACACTGCGGCGTAGGCTGGGCGCTGTTACGTACTCGTACCCTCACGGTTGGTACGGGTCGTGACACCTGGTGAGTGAGCTAGCCTCCCTGAGTCGGAGGAGTCTTATAGGTGAAAAACCCGCCAGCTACCTGTGGCGTGTTCAGTGCGACGTTGTTCATATCCTGTGGGTCCATTTGCTGAAAACAAAGGAAATCATTAGACGATAAAATGATTCAAACAGGATGCATAAGATACTTGAAGTCGAATATAGAAGTCAATGACGCAAATTTCAACTCACGAAGACAGTCCTTAGGTCCCTATTCCTATTCCTAGTCACAGGCCCGCAGTAGTACGACTATCTTAAGTACTACCACGGTTTCACTGGTCTTACAAAACGTTGACCTGCATGGGCCACCATAAAAACGTGTCACGACCCGCACCCAGTATTTGGGCAAGAACCGTGTACACGCCCAGCCTACTCTGCAGAGTCGGCGGTAGAACGTTGTAACAATATGATGAACAACCATACAGTAAAATATATCACAAAGAAGTATTTAAGTCTAAATCTTAACTCAGTCTGTCATGAATAAAATGGAATTGTCTCACAATGAATGAAAATCAAAAATCAAGTAATCTCTACTACATGTCTCAAATTAACTCATAATATCCAATACAAAGTCTCAGCACTAACTAAAATATCTAAGATAGAACAGCGGGATCAGATGCTGCATAATCCTCCTAATAAACAAGGTCCGTCTCTAAGGCATCTTCCAAATACGGGCCATACTCCTCTCGACACACGATCTCATCGCCATCACCTAAAATTTGTTTGGTTACCCAGTCAGGATGGAACGAGTGCAATTCACTGAGTGTAGTTCCAAATATAGGAAAATGACTATACAACAGGGGTTAGCCTTTAGACATATGATTCATAAACTAAAATGAAGAAAGATAAAAAAACTGAATAAATAAGAGCAGAAAAGAAATACACCAAATACTCACCAACTGTCCGACTGAAGTACCCTTGATATGTGATCGGTCTCGGAACAGTTATGCGACACGGTCTACACGGTCTAAAGTTACATGGTTTACAGTTACACGGTCTACAAGTACACGGTCTACAAAAAATATTACAATAAGGAAATACTGTCTACAAAATAGTAATCACGACCTACACAGTTTAAATGCAGTAATAATAATAATCACGATCTACACAGTTTAAATGCAGTAATAATATTAATCACGATCTACACGGTCTACAAGATATAAATGAAATAAAGATCACGGTCTATACGGTCTACACGGTCTATGGTCAGATCACACATCGTTGGTACTTCACTTCTTCCGACACGACAAGGAACAAAATCATAAAACTGAAATCACACATCTATCAACTAATCACTGATGTATAGTAAAGATCAATAACGAAAACAAATAATAAACTGTACTCGCCTGGCGTCCTGGGCTGCTGGCACGGGTCAGTGTCCAAGTCGAGATCCAAATACCCTATTTAAAGAACCACATAATCAAGATACAACTCAATATGAAAAGTTGGTGTTTTATCTACAACTTGCTTTATTGGGTTTAATCTAGTTTTTAATCCCTTTATCCCTATGTTCATTTGTTTCGCCATGAGGGTTGTCTAGGTGCAGATGGTTTTAGACTCTCTTAATAAACTTACTTGCATAAGTCTATAATTGAGATAGTCTCACTAACAGGTATGGCTTCTTAAGGGGTTTACTTAGCATGTGATTCCAAACCCATGGGACAGGTAGATTTTACCACTACTCCTCTACCCACTGGTTACATGAAGGTAAGGTGTTCCCATCATCATATCCCTGTAGTACTAGGATTGGTTGTGACCGAAAAATAGAATAGTAAAGGAGGTTCTATGTGATACTCTACTCTATCCATCTGTTACTGAAATTTACCCATGTTCTGACTCCTGTTGGTAGCAACCTTAGGTTTTCAGTTTGGGGCTGGTTCTCACTACCATGTGTGTGTAGTGGACTGATTTTTAGAGTATGAAATCAACCTTGGTTTGATACTACACTGTCTCAGGTTTTTGGGTCTCAAAACAGCACTTCAGTACAGGTTTGAACCCAAGTCTACTACTCAGTTTTCCTAATGCTCCAGGACCCCTGTCCAGATTTGACTACTGGTGTCCCAACCTCTCAACAGAGCACTTGCCCATCTGTATCTCAAGGATACAGGAGGAGTTCGTATGCCTGTATCACTGATTCAAGATGGGAACACCTAGAAAATCTCTAGTGAACCCAGTGGACACATTCCTTGTTTTCATAGAACCAGAAATTGGTCCTAGGCAATACCCAGCAGTACTGTCTTTGAGATGTCATGTTCTCAGGACCTGCCACTTTGGTATCTGATCACCTAGTGTGTTGGCCCCAATGACAGATTCCTAAGTTCAGAAATCAATTAGGAGGCTATCCTAGGTCACACAGGACTGTTTCCAGGTGAGATTGGGCTAAGTTCAAGTATAGTCTACTCGTATGAGGGCTCCCTATAGTATCTACAGGTTCCTAGTCTGGTGCAAGATTTTCTCCATACGGGCAGCCCTATAGTCTAAACGAGCATGTCTTTTATAACCTTATCCTACTGTCCTGGGGCATACCACCTCCTGGAGTCCTTGGTACCAACATGGGTATCCATGTGGTTACATTACCTGGTATCTGATACAGGCTATCCTTCCTCCAAGTCTGGAATCCAAACTCCTATCACAACTGAACCCACATGGTACCCAAAAGATAATACCCTCTGGTCGTAAAGACCATTCAATTGGGTACTCCCTCTACAAACACTGTGAAGGACTTCTCCTGTGTGTAGGGAAGTCTAGTATTTAAGAGTCTCCCAGGTTCACCTAAGGTCATAGGGACATTTGAATAGGGCCATATCCTCCCCTGAACTGTTCATTCTCGTACTAGGGCCTGCCACCCCAACCTTTATGACCCTGTCCTTACTCACAGCCTGGCTAGGGTGTTTGGGTTCCCTAGAAAACACACGGGTGCAAGGATATACACAGTGATGTGGGACAACACAAGGGACCCTTATGAGTGCCCTGATCCTTACCTGACATATGGTTGTACATGCTATAAACCTGGTATTAAAACCATACATGTTTTCTGAATATCCCCTCCCCAGTGTCCATCTAGGTAGGTTGTCCTAGGAGTATGTTAACATCGACAGAGGATGACTAAATTGTTTATGATATGGCAGAAAGATGAGTGTATAATTTACCTGGAAGATGACTGCTGTGGCAAAACTCCTATAAGATTGAAGAACTCAAACTTCCTCTTCCTTGTAGTACTCTGATTTAGTCGACTGGAGTTTGACTGTAAAAATTCTAGGGTTTTCCCTTAAATCGAACTCCATTTATATAGAGTGGGGGATCCTGATCATAAAGGATAGAGGGAATCCAAATTTGGATTTGATTAGGGGAGATCCACTTCCTGGTAGGCTAGGGTTTGAAATTGGTTTAAACAGGGGTTTGAAGTTTTAAAACACAGCCCCTATGAATTCGAACTCAGTCTTGAGAGTTTAAAAACTCATAATTGCACTTAGGCCCCCCTCTTTTGTAGGTTACCACAATCATCCCCTTAATGTGAGCTTCCCAAATAACCAATTGCTTAAATACAAAAGAGGGATTTAATATTTGGAAATAGCAACAAGCCCCTTCTCCAAACTTATATTTATACCTCTATGTGTCTAGGAAATAATATCTAGTGAGACATGGTAATTAAATAGATAATAAGTAAAATTTAACATAATGTTAAATGATCAAGGGGTTTACAGGGATTATCCTCTATCTGCTTTTGTCCATGCTACTCACCCTCGTCAGATGCTATGGAATTTGACTCCCAGTAGCTATGGCAGGCCAGGCAAGATTATTTTCAAGAGGGAGAGAGCTAGTGATATGGGCTACCACATTAGTACTCCCAATGGTGGTGTTGTCCCATTTTATGGTCTATTGCCCGGGTTCACACCAAGTGAAGACTCATTTCTGATCCAGCCAGTACAAGTACCCATGTTTATAAATAAGTTCATGAAAGAAGTTGTGCTATATCCTCAGACCAACCCTAGGTTGACAGGGTGGTTAACTCCTTATAGTACTAACTGGATTCAAATCAGTGCTTGGATCATGAAGCACTTTAAAACAGGCCTGGAAACTATTGGTCTATATGAAGCAGTGGCCTCTACAAGTTACGGCATACCACCAAACAGTAACTTGTTCTTGGCTTTATTGGAATTGTATATGAGTTCAACAGATACTTTTGCAACTCCACAGGGTGAAATGGGTCTTGCTTTACATGAGATGCAATTTATCTCGAAGCTGCCGATGGGCGAGGCCCCTTATGAAGAATATGTTCCCTCCAATTGGGAACTAGCAGAAATAAGTGAGAATAACCCTGAATTGGTGCAGGTCTATGAAGAACTCATGTGCCATTATCTGATTTGCACCAGTTTGTATGAAACTGGATCACATTTGGCATATGTAACCAAATGGACTACCTATTTATTTTACCATGAAAATAGGATATCCAAGACTGAGAAGGGTAGGTTTCGAGAAAACAAGACTCAAACCATCAACCCTTGCTCTATAATTCCAGCAGATGTGATCCAGGAACTGATGGTCTCACAGAAAGCTCGAGACCAATATCTATCCACCAAGACTGGAGATATCCCTGCAGGGACTGAGACTTTAAGCTACCTGAGACATGGTAGTCAGAAGATGTCAAGGAAGGCTCTGCTGGCAGGCTTCTTATCCCTATGGCTACGAAGATGGGTCGTACCAGGGATCAGTACCATAGACAGGATCCACCGAAACGTATTGTGGCCAGCAGTACGTTTGGTGTTCAAAACAAAAATCAATATGTTGTCGGCAATGGTATGCCAAATAAATGCAGGCCTACGGACTTTTGGTGAAGAATTGATTAATAATGCTCCTTCCCGAGACAATTTTCCAAGGGTGGAGCTGCCATATACTTATTTGATGGGATGGTTATTACATCACAATTGTAATTTGCTGCCACCAGGCCCTGAAGATGAAGCAAATATCTTCCTCCAAAAATTCAGCAAGGCCACATGGACTGCCACGACAGTGGCAGACACCCGAGCAGCGTTGAATTACTCTCATGGCTGGAATTTCTTCTGCACAAGGCCGCCAGTTCCAGCTGATTGCCTCGGCATGCAATTCGAAGACAGAGGATAGAGGACAATGTCATTACCAAAATTAGTTTTCCAATGGTTAATGTGCATCAGACCCTCTCATCTGATGTACAGGAATGAAGATAACTGTGCATTTGAGCCTTATCTACCGAGTAGGTTCGCCCGTCAATTTGGATATGACCAGCTTCACGTTGGCAATCCTTCAAGTTCTTGAAGTCGTAATCGATCATTGTTCTCTGTAGTTAGCTCATTAGCAATGGCTATTCGAAGAGATGGAATCTGGATTTCCAATGGAAGGACAGCCTCACATCTGTAGACCAATAAAAATGGTGTAAAAGTGGTAGGAGTTCGGACTGTCGTTCGATAAGCCCATAAACATTCTCCAAGTTTCTTATTCTAATCACGTTTATTAGAAGAGACGAATTTTTTGAGAAGTTTGATGATCGTCTTGTTGAAAGCTTCAGCTAAACCATTAGCAGCTGGATTATAAGTCGTAGACGCCAGATTTTGGATTCGATTCTTATCACAGAACCGATAAAATGCCTGATTGACAAATTGTGGTCCATTGTCATGAATTATCCGTCGAAGAATCCCGAAGCGATAAATAACATAGTGTTTGATGAAATTAACCACGTTGGATGTCTTTACCCCAACAAGAGGAACCGCTTCCGCCCATTTAGAAAAATAATCAGTTATAACCAGGATAAACCGATGTCCTTTGACAGAAGGAGGGTTAATCGGACCAATAATGTCCATGCCCCAGGCTTCGAAAGGCCAAGAAGCTGTCGTAGGATGGAGGAATTTAGACGGTTGATGAGTAAAATCAGTATGAATCTGACATGCTTTACACCGTCTGGCATAATCCACAGCATCTGCTATCATAGATGGCCAATAATAGCCCATTCTTCGAATGCGGTCTTGTAATTTCGAACCAGGTTGATGGGCACCACAAACGCCATCATGAGCTTCACGAAGTATTTGCTTAGCTTCAGTCTCTGAGGGACAGCGTAGCAAAAGTCCGTCATAAGAATGACGATACAACATATGTAAGGAAGAATCATAGTAGAATCGAAATGATCGTCTCTTGATTGATGCAGCTTCTTTTGGATCTTCAGGTAAAATCTCATGAACCGCATAATCAATAAATGGACTTCTCCAATCCCTCTGTTGGGAACTTGATTCTGTAATATAACTCTGTTCAATATGCAGATTATTCTTTACACAGAATAAGTCTCGGTCCAACAAAGTAATGGTGTTTTATCTTCGAATTAGAACAGCCAAATCTGCAGCTAAGCTAGCGAGAGCATCAGCTTCCAAATTCTGAGAACGTGGTACAAATTCGATAAAGAATCCTTTGAATGAGAGGACCAATTCAATTACCGCTTGATGATAAGGGATGAGGTCAGGATTTCTGGCTTCATATGTCCCTCTAACCTGATTAACTATCAGTTGAGAATCTCCATAAGCTTCTAGGAACTCGATGTCCAACTGTTTTGCTACTTGGAGACCAATTAGCAGAGTATTATATTCTGCAACATTGTTGGAGCATGGCCCATTGAGAGAATAAGCACGATATATGACCATTTTGTCAGGAGAAACCAAGACAATTCCTACCCCGGAGACAATATTGCCTTTAGGTCCAACCCGTGATGCTCCATCAAAGTATAATTGCCAAATATCATTCCTCAAGGTCATGTTGCAATCCGCGACTTTATCTGGAATATCTTCATATAGCTTCGATGTTTCAGGTATAGGGTGAGCTGCTAAGAAATCAGCTAATGCTTGACCCTTCACTGATTTTTGAGGTACATAGACCGTGTCATAAGGAGTGAGCAACATCGCCCAGGTAGCTAATCTGGAGTTAAGAATGCTTGGTTTTCTCATCAATACCCGAATAGAATTTATTCTGGAGATGACATGAATAGTCTGTCCTGACACATAATGACGTGTCTTTTGAACAACAAAAACCAAAGCTAGACATTCCTTTTCTACATGAGTATACCTGTGTTCAGCTCCGACCATCATTCGACTAAGATAGTAAATTGCTTGTTCATGACCCATATCACTTTTCTGTGCAAGAAGAGCACCAAGTGAATGATCCAAGGCTCGAACATATAGCAAAAATGGTCTTTCCACTACTGGTGGTACCAGAACAAGTGGATTTGTAAGGTATTGTTTGATGTCATTGAAAGCTTTTTGGCAAGCTTCATCCCAGACAAATGAAACACCTTTCTTTAATAGACGGGAGAAGGGTTGACATCTCCCAGAGAGATTGGATATAAATCTCCTGATATAAGCAATACGACCTTAGAATCCTCGGAGTTCCTTTAGATTGCGTGGAGGACGCATTTCAAGAATTGCTTTGATTTTATCAGGATCAACATGAATACCCTGAGAAGTGATGACAAATCCCAAAAATTTGCCACTAGAAATCCCTAAGAAAGACTTAGTAGGGTTCATTTTCAATTGATGCTGACGCATCAATTTAAATACTGTCTTCAAGTCTTGAATATAATCATCTTTTGATCGACTTTTAATAGCAATGTCATCTACGTAACATTCAACTGTCTTCCGTAGTGTTCTTGAAAGATGTTGCTCATGGCCCGTTGATACGTGGCACCGGTATTTTTAAGACCAAACGGCATAACTGTATAGCAGTATACTCCAAGGGGTGTACGAAAAGCAGTATGCTTTTTATCTCCTGGATGCATCTTAATCTGATTGTATCTTGAGAATCCGTCCATGAAAGACATGCGTTCAAAATCGCATGTATTGTCTATCATGACATCAGTAATTGGAAGTAGAAATTCATCCTTTGGACAAGCTGTATTAAGATCTCGAAAATCTATGCAAACTCGGACTTTTTCGTTCTTCTTCATAACAGGGACAATATTAGCAACCCAATCTGGGTATTGTTCCTCCCGAACAAAGCCACATGTAATCAACTTTTTGACTTTTGTTTCGATTGCATCCATCATGTCTGGTCGAAAACATCGCTGTTGTTGTTTCACAGGCTTGGCATTAGGAAGAATATTGAGTTTATGAGTAGCAACCTTAGGATCTAAATCCGACATATCCTCATAACTCCACGCAAAAATATTAATATATTCTTTAATCAGTCTTATCAGCTCTTCATTTTCATCTTTAGAAAGGTTCTTACTGATAAATATTGGCTTAGACGTAGTTCCGTCTCCAACATCAATCTGAAGAATATCATCCTCCGTAGGTGGTTGTCGTTGTTCAAAACGAAGTTCCCATTGTCTGTCCATCTGTTGGGCCCAAGGGTCATTCTCAAATGGCTCAGATTCACCATTGGTTTGAACCATGTTGACTGAGAATACACACTCAGATTCATCATAATAGTCTTCTCCAGCATATGAGGAGTAGGATGTATCAGATTCGATGAAATAGATTTCTTCTGAATCTGAGGAAGAAAATTCTTCTTGTATATCATCATTAAACATATGGGACGGATCATATCCCAACCTATGACGAGTTTTCTGATAAAACGGATCACCACATAATGGTAATCGTCTACCTTTGCCTTGATTGAGACCTTACATAGTCTTTAAATCATATCCCATTTTCTGGATAATCTTGAGAGATTGTTGACTATATTTGTCAATTCAGATTTTTCCTTTATCTTTATCTCTAAGATCATCTGTCTGAACAACAGGGATGTTTCTAGCCAGGCCAAACACAATTTGATGCTTATTTTTCTTATCAGACGGAATCACGAATAAGATTCTTCGTGACGTCTAAAAGTTACACAAGCTTGTGATGGAGCAACTACAGGAAGAAGATAGGGAGAAGATGTCAGAAACTTTTGAGCATAAGGTCCTACATCAACGTAAGGAGGAAAAGAATTTTCCTAATCAATGTATAAAGTTTCCTCAGTATCTATGTCGTCTTTATATTGATGACTTTGATTATCAGGAGATAAAGTCATTCTTTCAACAAATTTGACAGCCATATACTCAAAAAGAAAATCTTCATTGATGTCAGAAAGTACAGAATGATCAATATTTACATCATTTACAATTTGACTACTACGCTTCAGATTGATCATTAACGGACCATCATCCGTTTTCTGCGTAGACTTGTCAAGGTTGATAACCAATGGTGGTTTTGGATCATTCGTACGAGAAGTACGTCCCTTGACTTTGATCATAAGAGGTTGAACTTGTCTCTTGACAGGAATACTCATTAATTCCTCAGATGAAGCTCGAGTTCTTCCTTTGACCTTGACCATCAGAGGTTGATCATTGACAGGTTGGGGTTGGATTCGACCTTTGACCTTGATCTTCAAAGGTTGGTCTTCTGGAGGATCTTTATTGATAGACTGATCTTCAGCAAATGATTGATCTTCAGCCATATCTGATATCTCTTTCCATGCTCTTGTTTGTAGAGTATTGAGTCAGAAAAATAGGCTTCAACACCCTTGAAGGGATTGATATCAGCAAATTCAGTCTTCACAACTCCTTGTGAATCCACGTACTTGAAGCATTGGTGGAGAGTTGAAGGCACAATATTATGCTCATGTATCCACGGTCTCCCAAGAAGGATATTGTAGGATACGTCTGAGTTGATAACATAGAAAGTAGCCATGGTTCGAAAATTACCAATCTGAATCTTTAGACGAATCTTCCCCAGTGGTTTACTCCTGCCAGAGTTGAAACCAACTATTGTGGTACTAGTGTAAGTCAAATCACTAGTAGGAATCCTCAAAGGCCTTAGCATACTCTGAAGAATAATGCTAATAGAAGACCCAGGATCAATGTAAATCTTGTCAATTTCAGTGGATCCGATATACCCAGTGTAGCACAGAGGCCTGTCGTGCTTGTTATGCTTCAACATCATGTCTTCTTATGTGAAGATAATATTAGGAATTACCTCCATCACACTATGACATTGTGGATACGATACTGGTGTATTATCAGGACTCTTGAGTTGAGCCAAGCATGAGTCTGCTTGTAGCAAAGCTTCACTCAAAGTCTCCCTGCTTTCTTTAGAAAGACGAAGCAGCTCAAATATAGAGAGTCTAGCCGGAGTATTGGCTAACTGAACTAGAATATCAAATTTATAGGGCTTCATCATTACCCCTTGAATTGAAGCAGATTTTAAAGGGACGTCAAAGCGTACTGCTTTCTGTTTCTCCTTTTCAACCACAGATGGTTTAGCAGGAATAGGAGATGGTTGAATCGGGATCGTTTCTACAACATCTTCTGCTTCTTTGGAAGATCCCTTATAATCTTTGTGGTACACTTTCCCAGATCTCGTACCAGCAAAGCTTTCTTCCTCAGACTCAGAAGAATGAAGTACCATATTGTAGGATTTAGTCTTCTTTCCCTTAGTCTTCTTCTTTCGAGGAAGCTCAAAACCCAATCCAACAGTAGATTTTTGACTTTGAATCTGTAAAGGAAGTCGCATTCCTTTATCATAGTTCAAACCTTCCGCCTTCTGAAAATCATAGCCCATCTTTTTTATGAGATGGACTGATTGTTGACTGTACAAATGAATGGGCAGTGGACTTTCAGTGGATGGTTTAACAGAGGAAGAAGGGAAAGAAATTTCGGTAACCACATAAAAAGAAGTATTCGGGACACGAAGAAGAATTCCTGTAGGAGCAATTTCATAAGAAGCAAAAACCTGTTATACCATGTATAAGGGAACACTATTCATAGCTAACCACTGCTGATGATTAAGCTTGAGCTTGGTAGGAGGGACCAAACTTGGAGAATATATGTTCAAACCTCTCAGTCTATCCTCCAAAGGAATGCCATCCCATAGATGATCCGAATCATCAGGATCTGGAATAACATGAGAAATCATGTTGCAGGTTTTGACTTTCTTACCTTTCTTGGATTTTAAAGTTTTACCTTCATCTTCCATTTCAGGAACTAGGTGAGGATGTACCCACATGATTTCACCATTCTTTAATGTGAAAGGCAACAATCCTTCATTTTCCTCTCTGGCAGGCGGGATATTCACAATCTTCATCGTCGTCTTCGGAATTGGGACAATCCTATCTGGGACTTGCTGTGGAGGAAAACCTCCGAATTGAAGAGAAACCATATTGGTTGTAACTGTATACTCATCGTTAGTTAAAGCGATGGCATTGGCATTTATCAGCTCTTAGATTTTCTTCTTCAGGACATAACAAGCCTTAGTGGGATGATTTATGTATCTGTGATAGATACAATATTTGGGATTGTCAGTCAGATTCACCTCATTAGGCCTTTTAGGCTCCGGAATCTGGAGTTTGTCGCTCTTTACCAGACATTAAAATATCCCTGGGATATCGCTCTCGTCAAAAAGTATTCTTCTTTTGGCTTAGAAGACTCCTGATTATTCGGCGTCTTTTTGTTCTTGGAAAGATTAACCATGAGGGTATCCTTTCCCTTTCCATTACAATTGCCGAAATTATTACCAGAAGAGCCTTTCTTTCCTTTATCCTCTGAAGCAAAAATCATGCCATGTTCACGAGCCAACCTACCATTGGTCTCGGCGGAAACTGCTGCTATTATAAACGAGGCCCAATCTGTAAATTGGGAACCCGTGAAGAGAGCAATGGATGGTCGCAGATTCATCTTGCATGTATCAATTAACGCTGAATCTGGCATACCAGGAGGCATTTTTAGAGTCGTCTGTCGAAAACGTTCGATGAACGTCCGAGTATCTTCCTTCTCCTTTTGTTTGATTTCTATTAAGGAGGACATGTTCATGTTCATACCTCTTTCATAGAAACGGGAGAGAAACATTACTTTAAATTCATCAAAAGACGAAATACAATTGTCGGGTAAACTACGATACCAGTCGTAAGCTGAACCCGTCAAGCACCCGATGAATACTCGAGTGAGAAGAGCATCATTTTTCTGCAGATGCACAGTCATAATATCAAAGTAATTGATATACTGACTAGGAGAAGCCTTTCCATCAAACAATACCATTGATTGTGGCTTGAATTTCGGTAGAAAGGGTACATCATTCCAATGAGGAGGATAAGGTTGCTTAATCCCTAACCTCTGGAGCTGATCCTTGTGCTTCAAAACTTCAAACTGTGCTTTTAATTCACGCACTGCTTGAATAGCTTCACTAGTTTGAGGAAGCACATTTGATTGAATAGTTGTTGGATGTACCGTGACCCCCATTGGAGGTGGTACATCTTCTGGAATGATGGGATCGGGAGATGCAGAATTTTGATTAACAGCAGGCTCTTGATTATTCAAAGGTATGTCAACCCCTTGACTATCTTGAGTTTGTGCTGCTACTTGCACTGGTATTACTACTGCCGGCTGAGTGGTCTGATGAGTCATTATTATCTGGTGTATGCTTTGCATCATGGTAAGCATGTCCTTTAGTGACTGTTCGACGGCAGTGAGACGTTGTTCTGTATTAGCAGATGACGTATCTGGTTCATCTCCAATAGCATAGGATTCAACCTCTCTTGAAGATACAGAAGGATTAGTATAGAGGTATGAATCGACACTATCAGTTTCAGACTCAAAAGATTGAGTACCTCCAGCTTCTGAATCAGAAGTCTGTAACTGTCTTTGTCTTCTTGCTCGAGTATTCTGATATACTTCTTCAAAGGAATCAAGAAGTCTGTTGAATTATTGTTGACATAGAGTTTGGGACGAGTTGCGTCTTGGACGTCGTCCTCTATTGGTATGAGATGCCATGTTGACTGACGCATATGACAACTCATGTTCTTGGTCATCAACTTGCTGTTGAGGCGCATTGAAGCTTAACCGGTCAAAAACTGACCGTTTAGAATCCGAACAACAACATTTGATCACAATCTGATGACACTCACAATGGTGTTTCTCTTGATGTTTCTCTTGAGGGAGTATCACAGAAGATTGTCTATTCTTACGTTTTTGCATTAGCAACTCACGTAAATCAGAAGGAGTAGAGAGAGTAGATGGAGTAGTCTTTTTTATTACGTTTGGGTTAGAGAAGCGCTTAGTCCCTTGTGTATAAAGAAGATTACTGGCTGCATTCGCAGAACCAAACTATACATTTTTACGCGCTTGGAGTTGTGTTCGTAAATCCTGAGATTTTTTAGCACAAAGGACTTCATTAGCATTGCGCGTAATTTGAAGGTTTGGCACCTTGCGTACAGCAGTATAAGAAGGTCGTTGGTTGAAAACAGAAGTTTTACCAACTATGTTTTTACGCTGGTTGCGTGCAGGTAAATTCACTTTAGATACAGAAGCATCATTGTGAATTTTATCTATACTGTCACAGACAGGAGATTTACCTTTACGCATAGAGCACAAAATATGAGTATCTGCCACGTCATAGACGGAAGATTTTTCTTTACGCGTGGAGCATAAATTTTGTGTGTCTACCACGTCACAGACGGGAGACTTATTTTTACGCTCAGAACGTAAAGTTTTGAGGTCTACCACATCACAGACGGGAGACTTGTTTTTATGCACAAAGCGTAAATTTTGGTTTTTACACGTGGGACGTAAAACCTCACTTTTACACGCTGGGCATAAAACTTGGTTTTTACACGCTGGACGTAAAACTTGACAATCTTCCCTATTACCGACGGAAGATTGGTTTTTACGCTCAGGACGCAACACTGAAGTAAGGACTGCCTCGTTACAAACGGGAGCCCCTACAACAGGAGTAGGAAAGATTCTTTTGCCTTCAGAGACAGCAGGGAGATCCGAGGATGCTTTAGATTTGGGAATCCAAACTTTTCGCGCCTTCCTCGATTTCTGAACATTGGAGCAGCGAGTACCACCCCCAATTCGGAGCATTCCTTCGTAGGCAGTCTAGTCGAAGTGTACAACCAGAGTCTTCTTTGTCGATCCGATCGACACATCATCGTATTGAGAAATTGCCTCCTCGTCAGAGGAGAAGGTCGTCCCCAGCAGAGTCGTCATTTTGTTTCACTTAACAAAATGCCTCAAATTGGCTTTTGAAAATAAAACAAGAAAAAGTACAAAAAGTATAAATTGTTCTGGAAAGTATTGCTGTGGAAGTCTGATCTGAAGGCTATCACTTTTTTCCTTGGACTATACGATGATGATGAAGATCACTGCTAGAAGATGAACAACCGGAAGAACTAAGTCACTAGAAAGGTATCGACGCACTTGGGCACTGACGGCAAGGTCGAATGCTTTCCTGCTTTGCTTCACTCTGTTCTAGAAGGAAAATTGAAGAAGAATGCTCTGGAAAATCAAAGTCTCTGGGCTCTGATCTTTTTTGTATTCTCTCCTGTCTCTCCCTGTGTTTTTTTTGTATTCTGAAAATCAGTCTATTTATAGACTTGTCCCTTCGTGCGTAAAAAACAACAAAGTCCTGTCTTTACGTTAGTAACTGTCAACCACGATGGAAGTCACCCTCTACGCATGTTGACACGCGTTCCATTATTTCAACAAAAATAGGGAGCACGTACACACGTTCCTCAATAAACGTGGTATGAAAGCCACGTAGACAAACCACGTTTTAAAGTAGTCAAGAAAGATCGGGCGTAAAAATGACCCAAAATATACCCCACGCGTAAAGTGGCAAGTTGGCGTAAAAACAGCCCAAAATAAACTTCTCAGCGTAAAGTGGCTAAAATAGCCTTGAGCGTAAAACTTAGCCCAAATAGACTTTACGCCCACCATAGCTTTGAGCGTAAAAGCCCGAAATAACTATAGTGCGTAAAAAAAAGTAATTTTATTGAGCGTAAAACAACCTTCTCTGCACACCATACGACAAGTATCGGGTTTGGTAAAAATTCGATCTTCTCGACTTCTGTGTCGCATGCTGTCAGCAATAATCATTTTGTCAAATCAAATCTTCTGCATTAAATGCGGCCTGACAGTTTGTCTGTAGGCGTAAAATTCAATGAACTGCCTTGGCGTAAAGTAGCTTGCATAAAGTCAAATGAAAATAGTCCTGGCGTAAAATAGCTCATATAGAGAGTTGCTTGCGTAAAGTCTTCAATTCCCTTGATTTAGTCAAAATAAAGCACTTTTTACGCTCCTATAGTTATATGTCAATACATGTGTACCTTCCAGTACAGTCATGGTAATTGGTCAGTAATAGTATCGTGGTATAATGATTGATGTTTGATGTATTACACTAAGCATGGATCTAGATTTGGGACTCCTTGAGCCGATGTGGATTCATACTTAGGGTACACGTACTATGGTACGACATATAGGAGGATGACCATGTGACCACGACATGTCATTCCATTATCAAGATAGGGTTAATCTAAGCAAATTAATTTGGTAGATGCATTGGGTGGGAACGGAATCCTGAGATCGTGCCATACTAGCCACCCTAGGTGTAATGTCCCAAATTCGTGATACGTATTTAGTGTACGTATACGTGTGTTGGACCCATATTTTATTTATTCATGGTTAGTTGTCTTGGTTTATTTTGTATTGGCTTGGTTTTATTGTCATTGATAGTTAATTACCTTTAATGATTTATTGGTTTATTTGGGCTTGGTTTATTCCTGGGTTGGTTCGGCTTGGTTCGGTTCGGTTTGTGTGGGTTTGGTTTTATATGGTGAACCCCCTACCTACCACCACCAACCCCCTTTATTTATCCATTCCTTCATTCTCTCTCTTCATAACTTCTCTTCTTCTTCCAAATTTATTTCTTTCACCTACCAGAGAGAGGAGAGAGAGGTCTAGGCAAGTGCAACTTGCTTTCACAAGAGAGCTCATTTTTATTGTTCCATTAGCTTCTCCTTACGTTTCTAAGATACATTAGAACTTGTCTTTTTCCATTTTAAAGCTTTAATTTTTGTAGATCTAGAAATTGTTATTTTTGGATTTTGGTGGTTTTGATCTATCAAACTTCTTTGTTTTCAAGTTTTGATGGTTCCATGTTGTAGAGCATTTTATTCTACCCAATTTTGACCTTTGAAAAGTTGGATTTGGACTTATTTTGACCAAGTTATGGACTTTTGAAAGCTTTGGGTTCAACCATGGAGTTCTTGCTGTTTTGGAGAAGACAGTGAGCAGTGCTCGAGCTTTTTAGCTTGTGCCACTGAGTTGCGCGCGCTCTTTAGTGCAGCGCAGTCCCCATACGCTGCCTTTTGTGAGCGTATGGCTTGCATACGCTGACTTGTGTGACAAGGAGTCGTATGAATCCCATACGCTGCCTTTTGTGAGCGTATGGCTTGCATACGCTGACTTGTGTGACAAGGAGTCGTATGGACCCCATACGCTGCCTTTTGTGAGCGTATGGCTTGCATACGCTGACTTGTGTGACAAGGAGTCGTATGGAGTGCATACGCTGCCTTTTGTGAGCGTATGACCTGAGCGTATGGCCCTTGGCTGACTTGGTCTTATGTCAGCGTGCCAGTTTGGTTTTATTTTCCTTAAGCTTGGCTCTTCTATAGCCCTGTATATTGATATTTTATTAGATATTTTACGCCCATTTTATATCCTTACGCCTTTTGTCCTGAACTTGATAATCATAAATTTACTTAATATGTTTGGAATTGATGATTGAGCATAACGTGATAGTGACCCGTAGGGGTGCACTCCTGACATAATAGCCTGACATGACCTGATAGTGGCCCGTCGTGGTGCACTCCTGACAAAGTACACTTGGCATGATAACCTGACCTGATATATCTTGAATAGCTGTTGCGACGGCTACCTGACATGACATGATCTGTTTAATTAATCCTGATACCGTGGGCGATTGTGCTTGTACAAATAATCCAGTCCTGTCTTGCATCATGTCTAGGAGGGGACTCCTGAGTACCACGGTCAGGAGTACCTACTGAAATGGACTAAGGTTAATGACTAGTATAATTCATTAGACATTAAGAGATGTTCTCCAGTTACAGGCGATCCCGTTATCCTGGCCGCAAATGTTTGGACTTGTAGCCTGCCGACGAGTAGGGCACATTTCCAGCCCACTGTTATATGGGGCACTCTTGATTGTCACTTAAATGATTGAACTCTATTGTCACTCTAATGCATTATACTCTCTAGATTGTCACTATAATGATTGCCTAGATAACCTGGATAGCTGCAGGGCCTGTGACTACTTGGAGCATCTCATTGCATCTTGCTAGTAACTAGGATTGTGATAACCCTAGTTAGTTAATGTAGAAAGCCGTAGGCAATGATTGGCCGTGATTGATTGAATGGAGTCTAGTCCAGTATGGTATTGTCTAGAATTGATTGATTGCAAGATTGTACAAGAATGATTGAATTATTGTCACTCCAGATTGTCACTATAATGATTGTCACTCCAAATTGTTACTTGACCTGATTTTTTATATTTATCTTGCCGATAAATGGTGAGAGAAACCAAGTTCCGTTCAGACGAAGGGTTACAACCCCGGTCCTTGTTTGGTTTACGGGTTGTAACCTAGCTATCTGAATAGTCCCATGGTTATCTCATCGTATATCATCCTGGCATGCTTTTCCATATATCCTGCCTTTTAGTGATTCTATGCAAGATTGTCTTTTATAATTACCTATCATGCTTTTTCTTAAATTACTGTCTCTTATTATGTAATTATATTATTGTGCTAATTTGCTGGCTTTAGTTCTTAAGTGAAGCCTCCTTTGTGGCACTTGCTCTTTCTGGGGTCTGACCCAGCTGGTTTTGTATGGCCAGATACCGGAGCAGCACCAAAGGATCTTCCTGCTTTCCAGCCCGATGGTGGTCACCAGGCGTAACCAGGGCATCGAGTGGGTTTCTTTTGTTCTCTCACTGTAATATTGTAAATTATTCTTTTGAGGCGTTTAGCCGACGAGCAAGTGTTAGCTC
Source organism: Iris pallida (assembly GCA_029216955.1). Taxonomy (NCBI): domain Eukaryota; kingdom Viridiplantae; phylum Streptophyta; class Magnoliopsida; order Asparagales; family Iridaceae; genus Iris; species Iris pallida. The sequence goes on along the minus strand of JANAVB010036615.1, from coordinate 16,379,312 downwards.
GATTGTACTTACTTACTGTCTGCCTACGGGCTGTAACATGATTGACAAGCCCCGGAGGTTGATCATGTATGACTGAACTCTTGCTAGTCCTCATATTTTGTAACGACTAGCTTCATGATCATTCCGAATATATAATGTATGGGACGTCTTACTATTGTATATTTGGAGATCTGATATCTTGTGATTATTATTAGTTGGTTGAGATTGAGACAATAGGCTATTTTATGACCTTAAAAGACTGATGGATTGTAGTGAAACCCTCACATATCTAGACAGCCGTGACCGTATAGCGGTGTGGATCCCATTCCGTTATACGTAGCTGGCTATGTCTGCCCCCGCTCTCCAGTATTCTGGTTCTGGGGCGTGACATGGTTTAAGTGGTGGCCCATGCAGGTCTTGTTAATCAAGATGTGTGAGGTTTTACCGAATAGATGTCTCAATCAGTACTCGCCCTTGATCTCTGCTCGTATCCTCTTGATTCCTGAAATTCTTATCATGATCACATGCTTGTAATCGTTGATCTGTCCTGGTCCTTCCTTATTGTTCCCATGTCGTCTTCTTCAGCGGCATTGAACCTGGACCTGCTGATCAGCAAGGCGGATCACCTCCCGTGGACCAGCAGCAACCAGAAGATCAGGCCCAGCACTCAGGAGCAGCCTCCCGAGTCGTACCTACTGGAGGAGAGCCGCCAGTTCAGCCAGTCCAGCCTGCAGATCCTGATGATGGCACTTTGGTGGGTCTCATCAGATCATTGTTAGCTTCCCAAGATCGTAGAGGCGATGCCTTGCACCAGGCAGTGGAAGATGCTCTGAATAGAAGTGGTCCTCGAGGGAACAGTACGGTCAACAGTTTCAAGCGCCTGAACCCTCCCTTCTTCGATGGCAGCGAGGATGCCATTGCTGCCGATGCTTGGCTACAGGATATAGAGGTGATTCTCGAAGCCGCGAAGGCTCCAGAAGATGAAAAGTTGGCTGTGGTGCGCCTACGATTATTGGATCTAGCTCGCAGTTGGTGGGGCGCACAAGCAGTGGGATTGGCAACACCTGTCTCCTGGGCAGTGTTCAACGAGAAGTTCTAGATCAAGTATTATGATGCAGTGGCTCGATATGACTTGCAGACCAGGTTCAGTAATCTTAGGCAGATGGGGAGGACGGTCGACGGTTATGCGGCCGAGTTTTCCAGACTCAGTCGGTTTGCTCCCACCTTGGTGGCAACCGAGTTTGACAGAGCGCAGAGGTTCCAGCAGGGACTTCACCTGGAGATTATATTGGCAGTAGAACAGTTCGAGCATCAGACCTATGATGCGGTGTTACGAGCAGCAAGGAGGCACGAGTATACCTCCCAGAGAATAGTGGACAGGACCGGAGGTCGAAAGCGGTCCCATAGTCAAATGAATCAGTCTTCAGCCCCAGCCCCGGCAGCCAGGACTTTAACTATTGGAGCTCCGAGGCGAGCAACTTTAGTTACGTCGGTCCAGCACTCAACCCCGATGTACTCTCCGCAGAAACAGAAGCAAGCGCAGTCTTCCGCCGTGGGCTATTCTTATTGTGGAAAGCCTGGACACGTGGTAGTAGAGTGTCGCAAGGCGTTAGGATTGTGTTTATTGTGTGGAGCACCGGACCATAGGGTGGGGTCCTGCCCATTCAGAGTTGATTCCGCATCGATAGTATCTAGTCCCTTGGTTGGGGGACCAGCACCAGCTCCAGTTCACCAGCAACAGCAGTTTCCGTTCCCGAGGCCCTTGCCGACTCAGGCCCAGACTTTCCAGCAACAGAACCCGCAGCAGTTTGCCCTAGCCCAGGCTCAGGTTCAGAATCGACCGAGAGGTATATGTGTCCTCTCATCTTACTTTTCTACCGTCATTATGCGGGGTGCATGACGTATTTCATGTATCCTAATTACAACGGTACATTTCGGACCCGAGCCATATCCTAGGTCATTCGAAACTGGTTATTGGTACCAACCTTTTCGTATGAGGATAGGCCCGTGTCCATGTTTGACCAAAGAGAGAGACTCGAGCGCAAGACTATCAGTTCAGTCCGTATTGCTTAGAGTCGTCCCTCTTTGGGAGAGTCAAACTTGGGAGCATGAGGATGATATCTGATTAGGTCATCCCGGCTGGTTTGACTCGTAAGGTGTAATATCTTCCTTATGCCTTACGCTTCGAATCCTTGCTTGCATGAATGATTGTATGATTGATTGGTAGTGGTAGATTGCCTATGATAGAATAGCTTTCCCTTACATCTCTAGCCTCTTGATTAAATTCCGAGGACGAAATTCTTTTAAGGTGGGTAGGATGTAATATCCCAAATTCGTGATACGTATTTAGTGTACGTATACGTGTTTTGGACCCATATTTTATTTATTCATGGTTAGTTGTCTTGGTTTATTTTGCATTGGCTTGGTTTTATTGTCATTGATAGTTAATTACTTTTAATGATTCATTAGTTTATTTGGGCTTGGTTTATTCCTGGATTGGTTCGGCTTGGTTCGGTTCGGTTTGTGTGGGTTTGGTTTTATATGGTGAACTCCCTACCTACCACCACCAACCCCCTTTATTAATCCATTCCTTCATTCTCTCTCTTCATAACTTCTCTTCTTCTTCCAAATTTATTTCTTTCACCTACCAGAGAGAGGAGAGAGAGGTCTAGGCAAGTGCAACTTGCTTCCACAAGAGAGCTTATTTTTATTGTTCCATTAGCTTCTCCTTACGTTTCTAAGACACATTAGAACTTGTCTTTTTCCATTTTAAAGCTTTAATTTTTGTAGATCTAGAAATTGTTATTTTCGGATTTTGGTGGTTTTGATCTATCAAACTTCTTTGTTTTCAAGTTTTGATGGTTCCATGTTGTAGAGCATTTTATTCTACCCAATTTTGACCTTTGAAAAGTTGGATTTGGACTTATTTTGACCAAGTTATGGACTTTTGAAAGCTTTGGGTTCAACCATGGAGTTCTTGCTATTTTGGAGAAGACGGTGAGCAGTGCTCGAGCTTTTTAGCTTGTGCCACTGAGTTGCACGCGCTCTTTAGTGCAGCGCAGTCCCCATACGCTGCCTTTTATGAGCGTATGGCTTGCATACGCTGACTTGTGTGACAAGGAGTCGTATGAATCCCATACGCTGCCTTTTGTGAGCGTATGGCTTGCATACGCTGACTTGTGTGACAAGGAGTCGTATGGACCCCATACGCTGCCTTTTGTGAGTGTATGGCTTGCATACGCTGACTTGTGTGACAAGGAGTCGTATGGAGTGCATACGCTGCCTTTTGTGAGCGTATGACCTGAGCGTATAGCCCTTGGCTGACTTGGTCTTATGTCAGCGTGCCAGTTTGGTTTTATTTTCCTTAAGCTTGGCTCTTCTATAGCCCTGTATATTAATATTTTATTAGATATTTTATGCCCATTTTATATCCTTACGCCTTTTGTCCTGAACTTGATAATCATGAATTTACTTAATATGTTTGGAATTGATGATTGAGCATAACGTGATAGTGACCCGTAGGGGTGCACTCCTGACATAATAGCCTGACATGACCTGATAGTGGCCCGTCGTGGTGCACTCATGACAAAGTACACTTGGCATGATAACCTGACCTGATATATCTTGAATAGCTGTTGCGACGGCTACCTGACATGACATGATCTGTTTAATTAATCCTGACACCGTGGACGATTGTGCTTGTACAAATAATCCAGTCCTGTCTTGCATCATGTCTAGGAGGGGACTCCTGAGTACCACGGTCAGGAGTACCTACTGAAATGGACTAAGGTTAATGACTAGTATAATTCATTAGACATGAAGAGATGTTCTCCAGTTACAGGCGATCCCGTTATCCTGGCCGCAAATGTTTGGACTTGTAGCCTGCCGACGAGTAGGGCACATTTCCAGCCCACTGTTATGTGGGACACTCTTGATTGTCACTTAAATGATTGAACTCTATTGTCACTCTAATGCATTATACTCTCTAGATTGTCACTATAATGATTGCCTGGATAACCTGGATAGCTGCAGGGCCTGTGACTACTTGGAGCATCTCATTGCATCTTGCTAGTAACTAGGATTGTGATAACCCTAGTTAGTTAATGTAGAAAGCCGTAGGCAATGATTGGCCGTGATTGATTGAATGGAGTCTAGTCCAGTATGGTATTGTCTAGAATTGATTGATTGCAAGGTTGTACCAGAATGATTGAATTATTGTCACTCCAGATTGTCACTATAATGATTGTCACTCCAGATTGTTACTTGACCTGATTTCTTATATTTATCTTGCCGATAAATGGTGAGAGAAACCAAGTTCCGTTCAGACGAAGGGTTACAACCCCGGTCCTTGTTTGGTTTACGGGTTGTAACCTAGCTATCTGAATAGTCCCATGGTTATCTCATCGTATATCATCCTGGCATGCTTTTTCATATGTCCTGCCTTTTAGTGATTCTATGCAAGATTGTCTTTTATAATTACCTATCATGCTTTTTCTTAAATTACTGTCTCTTATTATGTAATTATATTATTGTGCTAATTTGCTGGCTTTAGTTCTTAAGTGAAGCCTCCTTTGTGGCACTTGCTCTTTCTGGGGTCTGATCCAGCTGGTTTTGTATGGCCAGATACCGGAGCAGCACCAAAGGATCTCCCTGCTTTCCAGCCCGATGGTGGTCACCAGGCGTAACCAGGGAATCGAGTGGGTTTCTTTTGTTCTCTCACTGTAATATTGTAAATTATTCTTTTGAGACGTTTAGCCGACGAGCAAGTGTTAGCTCGATTGTACTTACTTACTGTCTGCCTACGGGCTGTAACATGATTGACAAGCCCCGGGAGTTGATCATGTATGACTGAACTCTTGCTAGTCCTCACATTTTGTAACGACTAGCTTCATGATCATTCCGAATATGTAATGTATGGGACGCCTTACTATTGTATATTTGGAGATCTGATATCTTGTGATTATTATTAGTTGGTTGAGATTGAGACAATAGGCTATTTTATGACCTTAAGAGACTGATGGATTGTAGTGAAACCCTCACATATCTAGACAGCCGTGACCGTATAGCGGTGTGGATCCCATTCCGTTATACGTAGCTGGCTATGTCTGCCCCCGCTCTCCAGTATTCTGGTTCTGGGGCGTGACACTAGGTCCAGCCATGGCGTGTCGGGTTGGCCACCACGGATATAGTTTCATCCGCTTATAGTGGATGACTATATCCGACTCTTACGTGCTATGTGTTAAATGTTTTAGCATGGTGGCCTTGCGGGAGGCCGGTGCATAATCAAAGTACTATGTGTATATGTATTTTATATGGTTTGGCTAGCCCTGCTGGGTTGACACGAACTGAGGATTCCTATATATGTATTACTGGGATAACCCAGGCAAATCATAGAAAGTCGTGGGATTGATTGGCCGCTTGTAAGCTGACTTGTTTGTGATATGTTTTCTTCTGTTAGCAACTAAGGAACATAGACTATCGTGGTGTGTGGTCCAACCCATGTCCTTATTTGGTTGTTGGGTTGGGCTATTGTTCTGCGATAGGCTATGGACCGAAGTCGCGAATCAGAAGCCCTTCACCTGCCCATGGTTATAGGATATATCTTATCTCGGCATGATATTGGCACCGTTTGTCCTTGTTTGGTTGTAAGGGTGTCATATTGTCTTTATGATATGGTATAAGCCTATAACTCGTGAATCAGGTCTTATTATTATTACGCTTGGGTTTTATCTCTCTCTTGTGCTCCCTTGTGGTACTTGCTATTCGGGGCCTGACCCCGCTGGTTTTGTTTGGCCAGATCTCGTAGCAGCGCCAGAGGATCCAGCCTTCTACCTGAACAATGGTGCACACCAGGAGTATGGGCGCCAGGAACCATGAGTGGGTTTCTTCTTCTCCGCTCTGATATCTTCTATTTTGTACTTGGCATTTAGCCACCGGCACCTGTTTAGCCGGCAGTTCTGGACATTAGTTTCCTTTTACATAATTATAATTAAATCAGACTGCAGCTGACTACGGTTATGTACTATTGACTCTCGGTACTAGCTTATCATTTTGTATAGCTAGGCTCATGAATCATTTTGATGAAGTATCGGGGACGCCTTACTGCTTTGTCTTATATGATCATTATTTACTGCTTCTTGTTTTGATTGATTGAGACATAGATGCTCTGTGAGACCATAGGAGACTTGATTGTAGCATGCACCCCCTAGTCTTTTGACAGCTACGATCGCCGTATGACGTTTATATACCTCATATGGAGTAGTGGCCTAGTCCGTCTCAGTATTCCGGTACTGGGGCATGACAAAAAAAGATCTCAACCCTGGTCCTTGTTTGGTTTAAGGGTCGTGGCTCCGATTTCTAGTAGTTCCTAAGTCCCTTGTTGCTCATCGGCTTATTCCGGTACCGAGTCATTTATATTCTTGAGATACATGCATTGGTACCGCACTAGTCTCGACTCACATTTATTTATTTCTGTCATTGTATTGTTGTGTTATTATTGGGCTTTATCTTTCACCTCGAGCTTTCCTTGTGGTACTTGCTATTTTGGGTTATGACCCCACTGGTTTTGTTTGACCAGATTTACCACTGGAGTCCAAGGATTCTTCCTACCTTTCTCTGGATGACCCACCGCCTGCTTAGATATGCGGTTCCTCCTCGCGAGTGTGTTTCCTTTTCTTACTACTTGCGTTTCATTTTATTTTGGGTGGTGTTAGCTAGGGCATGTGTTAGCGCTATTATTTTGAGACTTTCTCAGACTTCGGTCAACATGATGTATTATATTAGATCTAGACTGATATAGTGATCATGTATATTGGTACTTTGCTAGTGTAGCATTTTGTATTCACTAGCTTCATGATCATGTATGATATAGTATTTTGGGACGCCTCTTTACTTTTATTTGATATACTCTTGATACTTGTTGTTGTTGGATTGAGATAGGATTTGTTCGACCATAGGAGTTGTTAGTGGCATGCTAGAGTCTTCCTACTTTTCTTCTAGACAGCCGTGATCGTATCTTGGGGTACTGACGTACTCTGATATACGTAGCTGGCTTTGTTTCACCCCCGTTCTCCAGTATTCTGGTTCTGGGACGTGACATTCTCTTCAATACTTGATAATGACAAAAGTTATAAGCACAACTCCTATTCATTAGCTTACGTAAACAGTGATTTTGAGACCAAAACTTTAACGTTGGTCATTTTCGAGACCCAAACCCTAATTTTCATATATATATATATATATATATATATATATATATATATATATATATATATCCTATTACTAAATAATCCTAAAATATATACTAACATAATTTCTAATCACTAATAATTAGACACTTCAAACTACAATAAATATTCAATATCTAAAAACTAAATTTACTTTAATAATATTTATGCTATTTCAAAATATATTTATGATGCGATTATATAAATTTAAAAGGTTAAAAAAAATCGAAAGCGGAAGTTTTCACTCAAAGCATTAATAGTTATTAAAAATTCAATAAAAGCACAAATTTTGAAAAAATTTCAAAAAAAGCACGAAAATGCCCTTACAAAGGGCGTTTTCTTTTTTTTTTATTAATTTTTTTAACAATTTCTTTAACGTCCGTTAACTATCTCACCGGAAAACGCGTGAAATTTTAAAAAAAAAGGAAAACGCCCTTCCTAAGGGCGTTTTCCGTTTTTCCATTTTTTTTAATAAATTTTTGGCCCTTTTGTTTTGTTGCTCAACGGTCTATGGTTTGGCTCCATGCATGAAAATGAAAATGACATGACATAACTTCTCAATCCCAACAATATAACAATATAAGAGCATCTCCAACCCTATTGTGAGTGTAGAAAAAATGGTTGCCACATAGGAATGACAAGCTTTCATTTAAAAATCTTTCTCCAATGCAAATGCAGAATTAATCATGAAATTGACATGGCAAGGACAATGTGAAATTGGTTGTCTAGATCTAGACAATGCACTTCACAACGTCTTTGTCTCCACATCATCAATTATGAATATAAATATTTATAAAAAAAATGAAGAAGTGAAAACGTTGTCTTGGAAGTTGGAAAAAAGTAATTTTATTGTCTTCTCAAACTTTTGCATTGGAGAACACTTTTTTTATCTAATTTTATTGTTTTTCCATTTTTTCAAAACTCACAATAGGGTTGGAGATGCTCTTAGATTGTTTGTATTGAGAAGTCATGTCATGTCATTTTCATCTTCATGCATGGAACCAGACCATAGACCGTTGAGCAACAAAACAAAAGGGCCGAAAAAATTTAACAAAATAAAAAAATAGAAAAACGGAAAATGCCTTTTTTTAAAAAAAAAAATTATGCATTTTCTGGTGAGATAGTTAACGGACGTTAAAGAAATTAATAAAAAAAAGAAAACGTCCTTTGTAAGGACGTTTTCGTACTTTCTTTGAAATTTTTTCAAAATATGTGCTTTTATTGAAATTTTAAGGCTTAATTGCTAATTGCTACCCTCAACTATCACACTTTTTCAAGTTGATACCCTAAACTTTTTTTCGTAACAGATTGATACCTCAACTATTTTTTTTTTCAACTTAATACCTAACATTTTAAAAAACCCCAAAATGCCCTTATCCTTTCCCTCCCTCCATCCCCTCCCCCACTCCGCCCCCCCCCCCCCCCACCCCCCCCCTGCTAGCTCCGGCCGAGGAGGGCGGCGCGGGTGGCGAGGACGAAGCCGGCGCGGGGGTTCCTGGAGGCCGCGGGGCCGCCGGAGTCGTTGAAGCGGACGACGGCGAGGGAGAACGCGGCGGCGGCATGGGAGCCCAGCGCCGCTCGCGCCATCAGAGCCGCGCCGGAGCTAGCAGAGGGGGGGTGCAGGCGAGGGCGGCGGAGGGGGATGGTGCAGGCGAGGCGGGGCGGGGGGGGGGGAGGGGGGGTGCGGAGGGGAGAGGGGGGGTGGCCTGGAGTAGAGGGGGGGGTGAGTGGTAGTTTTAAAATTTGGGTAAGGGCATTATTGTCCAAATAATTATCTGGGTATCAAGTTGTTACAAAAAAAGTTTAGGATATCAACTTGAAAAAGCGTAATAGTTGAGGGTATCAAGTAGCAATTAAGCCAAATTTTAATAACTATTAGTGCTTTGAGTGAAAATTTCCAAATCGAAAGAGACGCTGAAACCTAAGAGCCCGAGTTCCAATAATAATAATTAATAATAATAATAAATCAACAAAGTACAAAATATTTACTATATGAAATTAAGCATACAGCTGACTCATGTGCGGCCTCGGTCAAAAATCCTCCGTTATCGTATCTATTTCCAATCATATCTATAATTTTCACCATTAAAAAAGACTCAAAAAAAGGAAGAGAGGGAAAGAGAGAAGCTCCGCTCCAATCCGTAATGGCAATCCACGTGCCTCTCCCTCTCCCTCTCGACCCCAATCTCAATCTCCTCCCATTCTCCCTATCCTCCTCAATTAACAACGCTAACCCTAATTTCACGAAACCCTAATTTCGACCGCAAAAGAAAAGAAGGAAAGAAGAAAAAAAGAAGCGAAAGATTGCTTTTTTATTGGGAGAACCGAAGCGAGGAAGGGAATCCGATGATTCCCACCCGCTGAGAAACCCAATTTCGGGGTGGGCTTTTATGAAATGCCCACCCGCTGGATAAGTTTTATGAAATACCCAGAATTAAGTATTTTCACGTTAAATATTCCAAGATTCCCTTTTAGATGCCACCCGCTAGAAACTGCTATTTTTATAATACCGAAACTACCCCTCCGCGCGAATTGGTCATCTATATGTATTTGAATTCAAAAAACTCAGATCTGGATTGTGATTTTCGTCTTCTTCTTCTTCACTGGAAATCTGAATTCCATTGCTCTCATCTTCAGCAGAGATCGCAAAGATCGTTCGTAGTTCGGTGTGCTTTTCTTCAGTCGAACTCAGATTGAGTTCATCGCTCGTCATCATCATCATCATCATCATCTTCATCTTCATCGTGGAGACATTTGAAATTTTTCGACAATTAGGTCAATTGTGGAGAGAATATCTTTCTTCTTCTTTTCCATCAGAATTATCATCGTTTTGAAAGAAGAACGAAACTCTTTGTTCATGAAAAAAAACTAAATTACACGGAGAATGTCATTCTCCGTTTTATTTAAAACGGAGAATGCCGTTCTCCGTGTTTCTAACACGGAGAATGGTCATTCTCCTGCGTTTTAACACTGGAATGACCATTCTCCGTGCTAAATTACACGGAGAATGACCATTCTCCGTTTTATTTAACACGGAGAATGGCATTCTCCGTGTTAGTAACACGGAGAATGGTCATTCTCCTGCGTTTTAACACTGGAATGACCATTCTCCGTGTTAAATAAAACGGAGAATGTCATTCTCCGTGTTAAATAAAATGGAGAATGGCATTCTCCGTCTTAATGTAGCACGGAGAATGGCCATTCTCCGTTTAAATTAAGACGGAGAATGTCATTCTCCGTTTTATTTAACACGGAGAATGACATTCTCCGTTTAAATTAACACGGAGAATGTCATTCTCCGTTTTATTTAACACTCTCCGTTTTATTTAACACGGAGAATGACATTCTCCGTGTTTCTAACACGGAGAATGGTCATTCTCTTGCGTTTTAACACTGGAATGACCATTCTCCGTGTAAACTAAGACGGAGAATGACCATTCTCCGTCTAAATTATGACGGAGAATGGCCATTCTCCGTGTAACTTTCAGGACGGAGAATGACATTCTCCGTCTTAATTAAGACGGAGAATGTCATTCTCCGTGTTACTAACACGGAGAATGGTCATTCTCCGTGTAAATTAAGACGGAGAATGCCATTCTCCGTGTTACTAATACGGAGAATGACCACCCTCATGTGAAATTAACATTTTTCGTGTTCTAACACGGAGAATGGCCATTCTCCTGCATTTTATGGTCAGCTGAAACTTTGGAGGGCCATAACTTTTGACTGGGAGGTCGAAACGAGGTCCCGTTTATCGCAAAATGAGCGTATCGTCGAGGAGACTGAAAGTAACAGTTTCACTGTTAGACGGCCTTCCGAAATTTTAGATTCGCAAAAAAATGATGTTTGGACCTCCGTTTTAGCATTTTTGTCGTTTGTCCCAGTCTTTCCGAAATTTTTCGACGAGTTTTTGAAGATTTTTGAGGAGAAAACCTAGATTCGAAAGTGAGCAGCGTAAGGAAGAAGATGAAGTATCGAAACTTTTTTTTAAGAGCAGTTTCGTGGGTGTTTTCAATAAATTAAAAGGAAGGGCAAAAGGGTCATTTGGAATCCGCTTTGGATAAGTTTTTCTAATTCTGGGCACGCGATGAAAGTTTTTTTAGCGGTGGGTTTTACATAAAACTTTTTTAGTTTTTGGACATTTCATAAATCTTCCCAAATATTTACTATATGAAATTAAGCATACAGCTGACTCATGTGCGGCCTCGGTCAAAAATCCGTTATCGTATCTATTTCCAATCATATCTATAATTTTCACCATTAAAAAAGACTCAAAAAAAGGAAGAGAGAGAAAGAGAGAAGCTCCGCTCCAATCCGTAATGGCAATCCACGTGCCTCTCCCTCTCCCTCTCGACCCCAATCTCAATCTCCTCCCATTCTCCCCATCCTCCTCAATTAACAACGCTAACCCTAATTTCACGAAACCCTAATTTCGACCGCAAAAGAAAAGAAGGAAAGAAGGAAAAAAAGAAGCGAAAGATTGCTTTTTTATTGGGAGAACCGAAGCGAGGAAGGGAATCCGATGATTCGCGGGCCCCTATTGACCGAATCCTAGTCCCTGCGCTTCGAAGTCCGCGAAAGATCGCTCCTTTCTCTCTCTTCAACGCGCTCGGACTGGAGAGAGAGGGAGAGGGGGATTTGGGATTCGGGATTTGATTGATTGAGGGAATGGTCGGAGAGGCGGAGATGGAGAAGGAGTTCGAGGCGAAGGCGAGGATCCAGCAGCAGCAGCAGAAGCAGCCGCCGCAGAGGAACAACAGCGGGATCGCGTTCAGGGCGCCGCAGGAGCAGTTCACGAAGGACGACTTCGAGATGGGGAAGGTCTATGGCGTCGGTTCTTATTCCAAGGTGCTTTCTTTTTCTGGATTTACTGATGAGTTACGCTTTTTTTAATCGAGATTTTTATGTTTATTATTGGGATATTTGTTATTTTGTATTTTTTTATTCATGTTATTGAAGATCAAGAACAAAATTCGTAAAAAAAAAATTCCTTCTCAGGAATTTATGTTCTTTCCAGGAATTTGAGAGCATGTATGTATACGAGTTTTACGGGATAATTTTTGTGGGTTTTCAATTTGATTTTTTGGATACTTTGTGACAATTTTGTGTTTGTTAGGTAAATGAAAATTGGTGTTTTTTTTTTGTTTTTGATGGGTTTCTGGAGCAAAAAATAAAAAATCCACCACTTTATTTTTTTATTTCTGTGGTGGGTTTTCAATAATTTCGTTTTTTTAATATTAATTTTCGAGTATTATTTTGGAGAATGTAATCTTACATATGTTTTTTTGACCAAAAACAAAATTGTGGTAGAAGTAAGAGGCGTTGCCAAAATATATTTGACTTTCTTTTCTGGGACACAAACGAAGGGATGAGAACTATCCATTTCCAAAAAAGATTTGATGGTAAATGTAAATGATGGTCAATGTAGTTAATTCCATATGTGGATAACAACAAAACATGCTTAATGTGCTAGTCATGCCAAAATATGTGTCGTCGTGTCATATCCTCTTGCATGCACCAAGGATTATTACAAGTTAAGAACTTGGTAGTTGGTAATGAAGCATTTAACTAATGTCAACAATTTAACAAATCAGTTCAAGAAGAAGACGAATTCCGTTGTCAAGGACAGAACTATTTATTTTGGATCCATAACCATCCGAAGAAAACTTTCTTATTTTTCCCATTTTTGTAATTGCCAAAACTGGTTTCTCAATGGTTATTGTGATACTCCTAAAGGTTGGATTTTTTTTACTAACTAAAGATTTACAGCTCCTGTCTGAATAAGAAGATAGATCTATAGACATGCACTATTTCATTTAGGGGGTGTTTGGTTGGATGTAAATGGAAATAAATGCAACATTTGTTTCACCATTTCCAATGTTTAGTTTCATGTAAATGGTGGAATTAGTGCAAGAAATTTCCTCCATCAACCACAACATTTCTTGCCGTCAAAATGGCCACAATACCACTTACTACAACATTTGCAACACTATTTACATCATTTCTCATATTCTCTCTTCATTCAATGTCATAAAGTCACAACCAAACAATGAATTTCTATTTACCGTAACAAAAGTTGCAACTATACATGCCAATTATATCATCCCAAACAATGTATTTGTAAATCCCACGACACAATTTACATACGACCAAACAATGTATTTGCAACACCACTTACAACAACAAATGCTACAAGCAACATATGCATGGCATTTACATTTACGGGCAACCAAACAGAGCGCAGAAGTGCATGTATAATTCTTTGGAGACTGCACATATAATATAATATACTTGCCTTCAGTGGTTTTGGTCATCAAATACCTGTTGGTTTGTTAGTTTAATCATGTCCTAGTCACAGTCGTAGTTGATGTCATCTTCCATTTCCATAATAACTCCTTATTTCTTGGTTAATGACTGGAAAAGACATTGTTTTCTCACTTTTCTTTCTTTATTTACCAGGTGGTTAGGGCAAAGAAGAAGGACACAGGAAATGTATATGCTATGAAAATTATGGACAAGAAGTTCATAACTAAAGAAAACAAAACATCTTATGTAAAACTGGAGCGCATTGTACTTGATCAGCTGGATCATCCTGGCATTATCAGGATATATTTCACATTCCAAGATACTTACTCCCTTTGTATGTCCTTTAACTGAATGCTTTTATGTCATATGGAAACTAGAGCTCTTTTGTCATGTTAGATTTTATAATGGATACATCATATACAAACCTTACATTATTCTCACTGCAACGGCAATTGCCTGATTTGGTCATGTTGATACTTTTTGAAGACATGGCACTTGAGTCCTGTGAAGGTGGAGAACTTTTTGATCTGATAACTAGGGTAAGTTCTTGCACTTGAGTTCTGTAGTTTGTTACCATACTATTAATTATTCTTGATGTTCACCTTATTCACCTTGTTTCAGAAAGGCCGATTGTCTGAGGACGAAGCCTGCTTTTATGCAGCAGAAGTTATTGATGCTCTGGAGTATATGCACAGTCTTGGATTAATCCACAGAGATATTAAGGTACAATGAATTAGTCAAGAGTCTTCTTCCTTTACTACCATTGATGCTAATCATCTTATTGTTGCCAGCCAGAGAATTTGCTACTTACTGCAGACGGACACATCAAAATTGCAGATTTTGGTAGTGTAAAGCCAACAAAGGAGTGTCAGATTACAGTCCTTCCAAACACATCAAGTAGGTTCCAAGTGTTATTCTTAGCCCTTTTCCTCTGAGATCAAGGAAGTTTGATGGTTGATGTTATCATTTTTCCTTTGCGGAGTTCAGATGAACGAGCATGCAGTTTTGTGGGAACTGCTGCTTATGTCCCTCCAGAAGTTCTCAATTCTTCACCAGCAACCTTTGGGTAAGAGGATAGCATCATTTTCATATATTTTTAGAAGGTTAATTTCGGAAGCTGGTGTATTAGATGTATGCAGAAACATATGTTGCACAGACACAAATATGGCACGACAAGAGAGGGACATGGGAACATGGACAGGGCACTGCTTTTGACGTGCCTTAGTGTATTTTGGAGTGTCTCTCGTGTCTAATATGTATCGGACATGGACACTGCAAGGAGTGTCCATGTTTCCTAGGCAGCTAGCGACATTTATCTCGTCTTTCCTTTGATCCTCTTGATGCTATTATTCCCTTTTAGTGTGATATCTAGAATTGCATGCCACTGATAGACATGATGCTAGCAGCAAACAAATAGTTAAATCTAGAAAATGATTGTATAGTACTCCCAAATTTATGACTGGAAACTTTACAATATTATTCATAGAAAATTTTACAATATTATCGAGAGTCCAGAGGCACTCACCACTTCAACAATCTGTGTTCAGTTGTTAAAGCAACATCCTCTTCAGTCTTTCCATCATGATGGACAATTGATCTTAAGTGATGAAAATGATGTATGTGTACTTGAAACTGAGACTGCTTAGGGAAAATTCGGTCTCTGCCAAGCATGTTGATATTTTTGCATCTTAAGGGCATCAATGTAAAGTAGATGCCATCTAAATTACTTACTAGATGGGGATCTTAAGGGCATCAATGTTAAGATTCTATTGATATTTAATTTCTTTTGCTTGTATCAGAAATGACCTATGGGCCCTTGGATGCACCATATATCAGATGCTTTCTGGATCTTCTCCCTTTAAAGACGCCAGTGAATGGCTTATATTCCAGAGGATTATAGCCAGGGATCTCAAACTTCCTGAGTATTTCTCGGATGCAGCAAGAGATCTCATTGATAAGTTATTGGTAAGTATGAACAATGGTTTCCAAAACCTTTGGTCGGGCCTTAAACTAGTTAACCCTCACCTTATTTGTTTCATATGTGCATTGATGTTCTACTTCAACATATCTTGTGTAATACATCTGATCTAATTCTGCCCACAAATTATCATTATGAAGTCTTTTTATCATTAGAATAAACATATTGGATCTTAAGACATAGCTTGTGATTTTTAAACCTAGATCAGTTGAAGAAAGTGCTTTTTGCATCTATTGACTTTGGTCTTATAAGAAATAGGATTTCAGTCTCTACTTCCTTTCTCTTGTTGTTCATATGTTGTGAAAGCATTTGTATTCGTTGCTAAATTGCATATCTATAAATGATGCGATTGTTAGATATGTCCTAATTTAGTTTTTGACTCATTCTTCTTTCTTTTGCAGTGCAAATTAGGTATTATCAATGAGAATATGTCCAAAAGAACTTTAATAATCAAGCTCTTCAAGTGATGTTGATCCACTAGCTCTTATTTCCACCATTACCCAACTTCCTTTATACAGCCTTTGTTGTTTTTATCAGTATTTTAATATCATAAGTTGATACTTTAAGTATATACATATGCATAATGTTCACATCATAAATTCATGTATACGAAGAATTAAGAGACCCACGAACTTTGAGAATTTATAAAACAGTGCATTATGTGCTCCCAATGTGAATGGATTTTAACTCCTCAATGGTTCTTCATTATGGGATGTCTTTGATGTATCTTTCGTCCACACTATCTTGGTTCATCTCGGACAACATATAACCCTTCAACATAAATCAAGAGTACCTCTTAGGCTGAATGCCAAGTGGGACTTTTCCTATTAGTAGTGAAAGGACCTCCGATTCATTGACTCTCTTATTATCGAAATTATTTGTATCCAAGAATGTTCTGGCTAGTCAAGCGAGGGTGTTGGACTTAACTAGTAATGTGCCCGCAAGGTGTCAAGCTCCTAAAACCACAAATGAAGGCGCCAGAAGGCGAACAAGCCCACTCCGCAGTAAGTAGTGAAAAGAGGGCAGCGGCAGAAGAGGACAAGGAAGTGATAGTGAGGCGAACGCAGTGACCTATTTCCATGTGCTATCTTACTTGGTTAACGTATTCATCTTTTTCTTAATTATTGTGGATTCACCCCTCTTTATAGCATGTCCTTCCCCAATCCTTTTTTTTCTTACTTAAAGCTATCTTTAACATTCTAATTTTCTGCTATTTGATCTTGTTCTTCTGAACTGCTTTTCATTTGGGACACTGTATAATTTCCTTCTACTTTCCATAGACCGTCTGATTATATTCCCAGAAGCACCTTATCACTTCATCCAGCAAGCTCTAATCCTATGAAGTATATTTCTCTGATCCATCTGTCTGCTTATATGATTGATCCAAAAGACTAGAGGGATTAGTGTCTCTTACTGAGTTTTTGGTACTAATATTTCTCACCTCCTTATTTTTGCTGTAAATAGTAGTGTGGTTTTTTATTTTATTTTTTAATATAATCCTCTAGCCCGTATCATTCATGTCCTTTGAGACATTTATGAAAAAAATATACCTATCCTTTGTCTAATCAACTAACGATCGTTTTCAAGGCTAATGTTGAACCACTAACGAAACTACAGAGTTGTTGACGGTTAAATAATAATAATATTTCAATTTTCCCCATTAGAAAGCCCATTTTATGTGTTGAGAGCTGGATTGACGCAGCGTATATTTTTTAAATCCACATAAAACGCACATTAGATAATTCAGACCTGGGTTGCTCTTATTCCATGTTAAAGTCCCTGCCATTGCACCGATACTCCAGAGTTTGTGAGTGTTGAGGGTTAAATATTTATACTATCCCAACATCTAACATATACAATGTATAAATATAATTTATATTAATTCATTTGCCGTGAGGACAATCATGAAAAATAGAAAAATATGTTTGGTCCTCGGAATTAGCTCCAGCATTACACCACATTTACTTATATGTTATCATTCTACGCCATTAGATGTGATCTTATTAAGCTCAATGCAACCTTTATATTTACATCTTCTATCCTACATGACCTTCATTTTTCACTTGCTACTCTTTGCATATATATTTTTTTTTTTACTGTGCATGCTGCCAATAACACATAATATTAATTTATACTTGTATTTTTTAGGTTTCACCAAATCCTTCTTAAATATGTTTGTACCTAATTCAAGGAACATGAACAACTCAGACATTATGTGGGTGCTATGCTCTTAGCACACCTAGATGTTGCTGAGCTAAATATACCAGAAGACTTGTGGAAATTCTATTCCTACCCCCTTTCTGCATGTAAAAGCCTCTAGCTTAAACATACAAATTTTGTTCCCTAACATTTGAGTGCGGAATGTTGATACAACTCCTCAACTTGCATACAGTTTAATGGCTAGAAATCATGTCCAGGACATGCTTAACCGCACTTGTTATATATTTTATTTTATGTATCTTAAACTAAACTCTTATCTTTATTCTTGATCTGGAAAATCTTGCTATAATATTTATATCTCTACAGATACTGTTCTCTTTTTATATTTAATTTTGTAACACTTTTGTCGAAGCATACACTGCCCTTGTGTTTTTTTTTTTAAAACATCTTAGATGGTTTCCTGTCTTGATTCCATATCTATTGCAGGACATGGATCCCTCTAAAAGACTGGGTGCAGGGCCTGGAGGTTATGCTGCCCTCAAGAAGCATCCTTTCTTCAAGGGTATTGACTGGAAAAATTTACGTCAGTCACCAGCACCGAGAAATGCTCGAGAGTTGAATGTACTCATCTCAAATTGTTGTGATAGCAGTCTTTTGAATTTATATTTACTCTCATCTTCTGTTGATCTCAGTAACGTGGAGTTTCCAGGATAGTAGCTGACTACAAACTTGTTTCTTTCAGGCAGCTGACGACGATGACGCTCAGGATTCTCCATGGAATCTTTCACATATCGGAGGTGGTTCGGTCCATCAACAGGTCATTCCCAATGGGATTAATGGTGCTACATCATCTTCTGAATCACAGTCTCGTATATCAAAGCTTGCTAAAATCGACTCTTTCGACTCAAGATGGTAATCCGCCCTTAATCTGATACCCCTCTCTCTTATCTAAATGTTTCACTATCTATTCTCCTTTGATAATTTTTCCATGAACTATGTAAGTTTCCGTAAAAGGTCTTCATTCACCGAATTCAACAATGCTAAGTGTTAACATCTTATATATTCTGTACTTCGTGTTTGTTTCACTTTCTTTTTCGTGCCTTCCTTTTTTTGTTTTTGTGGTTTGGATTATTAACATATAAGTTGGCATCAAATAAATTTTCTTGTGTCCTTCGGCTTGAAGGCCTTTTCACCTCCAACCTCCTTAAATCCCAAATCCCACCAGTGGTCCATTAGAGAAATGCCATCTAACCATGTTTTTTTCCCCACGTATACTCTGAAGCATTTTCCCTTGGTGACAATGCTTCTAGGCCACTTTTGACTAAAATTTTAATTCATCGTGTGAATGACATCGAATGCTCTTCTCACTTACTGACTTATTTAAGCAAAACGGTTTGTATCACCTTTTTGACCATGCTAGGGTGCGGATTCTTTCTTTGATGTATGTTATATATTTATGTATTCGCGCTGGAGTCCCTTTCAATTTTCTTATGTTGCTTATAATGCTTTCATATATGTGCTAATGTCAGGAATGAGTTTCTAGAATCCGGGGAGTCCATTGTTATGATATCAAAACTGAAAAGGTTACAGAAGCTAACCAACAAGAAAGTGCAGCTGATCCTAACTGATAAACCCAAATTGATTTGTGTTGACCCTACCAAGATGATGACTAAAGGGAGCAGTGTAATTTGGTCCAGTAATCTCAGTGACCTCAGCATCCAAGTGACTGATTCTTCACATTTCAAGATTACAACAGTATGTTTCTCCATATAAGACTTTGCTGTCTCCCTTTATTTGCTGACTTCCAGTTTTACATTCTGTTCTCTCTCCTTATTTTTTCTCTCAGTCGAAGAAGGTGATGTCATTTGAGGATGCGAAAGAGCGAGCATGGCAATGGGACAAGGCCATTGAGAGCCTTCAACATGGGCAGTGACTCCGTATTCTCGTTCTCATTTATCATACTGCTGTAAATGCTCAGTTCTTTGAGGCTGCATTATAGGAAAGAGGAAAGCAAGCGCCATTATTTGCATGCGGAACACTTACGAGTCATCCAGAGTTTCTCCATTAATGGCCTAAAAAGCTCACTACTGTGAAGAACACGTAACTATACGAATGTCAGGAGGTTTATTTTCTTAATTTTTTTTGCCCTCTAAGCAGAGATTCGATTCAAGTGATTGTTATAGTTTGCAGTCCGTCTTGACCTGGATGATTGACAGGGTTACTCAGCAGGCTGTGAAAGAAGAGAGTAGATGAGAATTTACGAAAGTGTATGTTTATGTAGCTGTGAAATGAACAACTTTTATTTTCGGGTCTTGTCAATGAGTTCCATTTGAAGAAATATGATCTTTCCCTAATGTAACTCGTGTGTTTTTCTTTTATCATCATCTGTAGTTTTTTTCCATTGCAAGATGAAGTATTCACTATAATGATTGGTCTATTTCCAACTCTATCACCGAGTGTGAAAACCTTGGGAGCATCCAATGTTGTTTGGTGACTAGGAGATTCGATTTAACGTGTGCAGACACGGACACTCGGGTTAACCCATGCGGACACGAAGATATCAAGGTCTCTTTGAAACAAAGAAAACAAATAATCCCCAGAAAGGTTCACTTCCTGTCTGTGTGGCTCAGATAAACATGCTAAACATGGTAAGTTTGTCTATAGATGGATGCAAAATAAATGGAGAAAGGTGGCAACTTCATTTTCAGCAGATTGATTTTTAAATAATAAAATTTGTATGATGTAATATGTATAATTACTAGTGGATAACCCGTGCCATAATGGCACGGATACGAACCCGGCCTTCTCGACGTAGGCGTGCAGGCACCGGGCCAGCGCCAGGGAGTTCCGGACGGAGACGCGGCCTCCGAACCCGGCCTTCTCGACGTAGGCGTGCATGCACCGGGCCAGCGCCAGGGACCCGAGCCCGGCGGAGGCGGACACGGCAAAGACCACGGTGGCGGTGTTTGGGGCGGCGTGGGGCCTCATGGAGGCGAAGACGCGTAGGGCCATCGCGGGGTGTCCGAGGGCGGCGAGGTCCGAGACGACGGCGGTCCAGCAGACGACGTTCCTGTGCGGCATTCCGTCGAACACCCGCAGGACGTGGTCGGCGGAGCCGCGTCAGGAGTAGGCGGTGAGCAGGACGGTCTGCACGAAGGGGTCGGACCGGAATCCGAGGAGGAGGACGTGTGCGTGGAGCGACCTGGCGGCGGCGGTGGCGGTGGTGGTGTTGAGGAAGGAAGAGAATGTGTGGGAGTCGGGAGGGACGTGACGGCGGAACATTTGGGAGTAGATGGAGAGTGGGTCGGCGGAGATGGCGATGGCGGTGTTGAAGGAGAAGGGGTTGGGGTTGGTCATGGCAGAGAAGAGGGAGGCGGCGAAGGAAGGGTCGGCGTCGGCGGCGCGGTGAAGGAGGCTGCTTGTGACAAAGGGGTTGCGGAAGAGGCCGGCGACGACGGCGTGGGCGAGGATGGAGCGGAGGCGGCAGAGGGAGGGGCGGTGCAAAAGGAGCTGGAGGCCGGGGTGCCGTTGGAACAACCGGTTGCTCCGCACCCAATATGGGACCTCCTCCTCTCTTATAGAGAGAGGGGCAATTTAGTCCTTTCATCATCGTTGAACCAAAGCACATGGGTCGGACCAAAAATCCACTGTGCTTTATATTATAGATAAATTAAGATAAGCCTCCAATTTTTTTCTCCTTTTTTTTGGAATTGAATTATTTTTTCTCCTATTTATAGAGAGAGCAAATTTTTTATATTAGAACAAAAACTAACCTCTCCACTTTTCTTTTCCTTTACTTTCTTTCTATATCAAACAAGAAAAAAGCATCATTTTTTCACATTTTACTTCCTATTTTTCTTCTCATTTATACAAAAATCAACTTTTATTATTTGGAAGGAAATGGTCACAAGATTCGCAACATTCTTATATGAAATGTACAGTGCTTGTAGCTCATGTAAAATGTTGTACGGACATCAACGTATAGATTTGTGTGAGTTGTAATTGTCACGCCCCAGAACCAGAATACTGGAGAGCGGGGGACATACACAACCAGCTACGTACATTGAAGTATAATCTATCTCGATATACGGTCACGGCTGTCTAGATGCATGAGGGTTTATCTACAAGCCAACAGTCTCTTATGGTCATGAGCAAGCCTGATGTCTCAATCTCAAGCAAGTAAGTAATGTTACAAGATGTTAGATCATCAGACATACAAAGTAAGGCGTCCCAAACATTACATATTCAGATGATCATGAAGCTAGTCATACAAAATGTGAAGACTAGCAAGAGTTTCAGTCATACATGATCAACCCTAGGATTTGTCAATCATGTTACAGCCCGTAGACAGACAGTAAGTAAAGTTGCAAACGAGCTAACACTTGCTCGGCGGCTAAACACCTCAAAAGAATATATTTTTTACAAGAGAGTTGGAGAGCAAAATAAGAACCCACTCATTGCCAGGGTTGCGCCTAGTGGTCACCATCTGGCGGGAAGGTTGGAGGATCCTCGAGTCCTACTCCGAAATCTGGCCATACAAAACCAGCTGGGTCAGACCCCAAAAGAGCAAGTGTCACAAGGGAGGCTTCACTTAAGAACTAAAACCAGCACATTAGCACATGAGAACATAAATGGTAATAAAAGACAGGAGTTAGAGAAAACAAGGTGATAAACGATAAGACAACTAAGGGACTATTCCGGTAGCCAAGTTACAACCCGTAAACCAAACAAGGACCGGGGTTGTAACCCTTCACCTGAACAGAGCTTAGTCTCCAACCAATTATCGACAAGAGTAAAGCATAAGCAAGTATGTGCTAAAGTATCATAACTGGCATCGATTAGACAAGACTAGACTTGACTACGTCCATCATTTACGGCCAAGCAAAGAGTATGGCTTGATACTTTAACTAACTAGGGTTATCACAAGCCTAGTTACTAGCAAGATGCAATGAGATGTTGCCGCAGCCACAAGTCCTGCAGCTATCCAGGTTATCCAGAAGAGGAGATTTATTAGAGTTACAAGAGTTATCGAGCTTACTGGTGTACTTTCAGTACTTATGTTTTCAAGAAGTGCCCCACATGACAGTGAGCTGGAAATGTGCCCTACTCGTCGGCAGGCTACAAGTCCTCTGGTGTGGCCGGGATAACGGGATCGCCTGTAACTGGAAAAAATCTCTCTATATGAACTACTTGATCAATCTAGTCATTAACCTAGTCAGATTCATTATGAATCCCTGACCGTGGTAACCAGGAATTCATGTCCTAGACATGATACAAGACGAGACAGGTAGCTTATACAGGCACAATCAAGAAAATCAACCACGGTGTCAAGACAAGAGTTACTTAGCAAGTCATGGTAGCTGTCACAACAACGTTCAAGATTATCATGTCATGTCAGGTTACTGGTTACTTGTCAAGATTACTTGTCAGGAGTGCGCCTCGATGGGCCACTATCAAGATTTTATATGTCATATCAAGTGTACTTGTTACTTATCAAGAGTGCGCCAAGCCAGGTTGTGCCATGCTAGGTTGCGGCACTAGCCAGGTTGCGGCACTTGCCAGATTGCGGCACTAACTAGGTTTGCGGCATTAGCCAGGTTGCGGCACCAGCCACAGGTTGCGGCACTACCAGGTTGCGGCACTAGCCAGGTTGCGGCACTTGCCAGGTTGCGGCACTAGCCAGGTTGCAGCACATGCCAGGTTGCGGCACTGTCAGGTTGCGGCACTAGCCAGGTTGCGGCACTGCCAGGTTGCGACACTTGCCAGGTTGCGGTACTAGCCAGGTTACGGTACTTGCCAAATTGCGGCACTTGCCAGGTTGCGGCACTAGCCCAGTTGCGGCACTGCCAGGTTGCGGCACTAGCTAGGTTGCGGCACTGCCAGGTTGTAGCACTAGCCAGGTTGCAGCACTTGCCAGGTTGCGGCACTAGCCAGGTTGCGGCACTTGCCATGTTGCGGCACTAGCCAGGTTACGGCACTTGCTAGGTTGCGGCATTAGCCAGGTTGTGGCACTGCCAGGTTGCGACACTAGCCAGGTTGCGGCACTGTCAGGTTGCGGCACTTGCCAGGTTGCGGCACTCTGCTCATCTTCTCCAACCAACATAAAATGCTTGGTTGAACCCATGAACTTCAAATGACCATAACTTGGTCAAAATAACTCCCAATTAGGACTTTTAAAGGTCAAAATGGGGTAGAAGGAAATTCTCTACAACATGGAACAACTAGTTTTCGAAAACAAGCAAGTTTGATAGATCAAAACCACCAAAAATCGAAAATACATCAAACTTAGATCTACAAGAATCCACCCATAAAAATTAAAAACTCCAAGTTCTAAAGAGGCTTATAATCATGTAAAGAAGAGAATGGAACAATAAAACTTGAGATCCATCATGAAGCAAGTTGCAGTTGCTTAGGACTCTTGGGTGTAGGTGGAGAGGAGTAAATGAAGAAGATGGAGAAGTTATGAGAAATAAATGGAGGAGAGAGAGAGGGGTTGACTTATATATTAAGCCCAAACCATCACAAACCAACCCAAGCCAACATGTTGAACCAAACAAAAATAAACCAAGTCAAGATTAAACCAAGACTAGGCTAAGCAAGACAAGTCTAACTACGATCCACCTGACAAATGTCAGAAATTCGTACACGTATAATGAAAATACGTTGTGAAATTATTGCGGGTTCGAAATTATTATATTATTATTATTATTGCGGGTTCGAAATTATTATATTTATTATTATTATTGCGGGTTCGAAATTATTTTCAAAAATAATAATAACATGGGTTTTGTTTGCAACCCGAGCCCGGCCTCAGTTTGGACCCATTCCCAATTAGGATCCCTAAATTAATATTTTGGTGATATATATTTAATGGTTTGTATTTTGGGTTTTAGATCCTATCTACCCATTCCCCAACCCGACCCAAAATCCGTTCCCAATCGAACCGACCCGGTCACCCCTGTGACTGAGCCCCTCCCACTCCCTATTCTTTCTCCCCATTTTTTCTTTCCCCTTTTCTCTCTACTCCACGATTTTTCCACAGCCACTACACCTACACTTCTCCCATTTAATCCCACATCACTTAACTCTCCTAAACTCACTCACCCCCACATACTTAATCCCCTATCCCTTATTAAACACCCCACCAGCCCACGTTTCCAACCCACCATCACTTTGGAGCTACACCAACACTCCCCAAACTTTTCCCTTCTCTTTCTTCTTAACTAACACACACCACCAACACTAGCATTCATTTTCTCCCCTCACTCCCTCCAAAGCACCCGAACCCTTCCTTCTTCTCCCCCATAGCACCAGAGCCCTCCCCTCTTGGTCCGCGCCCAACGCCGGACCCGCACCCCGCCCGGCGCTGTCTCCGCGCGGCCACCCGCCTCCGGCGCGGTCCCACCGGACCCCCCGCGGCTCCGCACCTCCCCGCACACCTCCCCAACGCCGGACGCCCCTGCCCAAGCCCCGGCGCCGTTCTCCGGCCAGGACCCCGCCTCCACCGGATCTCCTGCGCGCCCCGCGGCTGTGCCCTAGCCGCTGTCCTGCCGGCGTCGCTCCCCGGTCGGCCTCCTCAGCCCCTCCCGGCCCGATCCCCCACCGCGCGTCCGTCGACCCCGATCCCCGGCCGTCCATCCCGTGGCTCCGCCTGGGCCACCTTCCGGCCTCCGCTCCGGCGCCGAGCCCGACGACCCCCTTGGCCGGCCGTGCCCTAGCGCCGCTCTCCAGCGCCTCCGCGCGCGGATCTGGCGATGTCCGAGCATTGTCCGTGCTTCCCGTTCCGCGCCCCGCTGTCCACATGCTTCTGGACATTTCCGAGTCCGCTCGAGATCCGTCTTTTTCCCAATTATACATTTGAGAGCTCTAGCCGAGCAACCCAAGGTATAATTTCGTATTTCCGTCCCCGTTTCCGTAGTCAATGATAAAATTGGTCCCCGATTCCCTCCCGGAAATTCGGTTTTAGGAGCGACGTAGTGACTTCGGATTTTTCGGAGACGTTTCTGTGATGTTCTGTGTTTATTTCGGATTTTTCCGAAATGTGTTTTTCTGGATTTTTGGGTGCTGTGGTTTCCGATCTCATTTCGGGATTTTTCGATTATATTTTGGGTCCGATTAAGCTCCGGAAATTATTCTGTGAATTTTAATTTTGTGTAAAAATGGTTTGGAAGTTAATTTCTGGGTGTTCCCTGGTTTGAGACTTTTATTATGGGTGTTTCGGCGCATTATCCCAGTTTTGGGTTGTCCCGAATATAGAGGAAATGCTGCCCAATTTTTTATAAAATTTTATAAATGAATTTCAAATCGGTTTTCGGAAATTATTTATGGATTTTTGGGCGACGACCATACCGGTCCGTGGGCCCTAATGAAATGCAAACGAAACCGGTTTTACCCGGACGTTGAGGCATTAGCTAACTGTGACGATTGGACCAAGTCTGAGACTCCTAAGATTTTATTTATTTTATTTTTAGTTTTGTTTTCGATATTTAAAATATGGGATATTAGTCAGAGCTAACTAATTTTTTTATTTTAATTTATGTAAAGTTTGTAAGGGCATAAGCCCATATTCCTATTCTGTCAGCTGTGTCCCTGTATTGCGTAGTCTAGGTTTTTCATTTATTTTCTTGGTTGATTTTTTCTTTATTTTCTGGTTGGTTTAACTTCTCCGTAATTAGGCGCTTCGTAACAAATGGCTATTAAATATTTTGTATAAATTAAATAAGGATTTTTTACGATAAAATAATTTGAATAAAATATTGATTGTTAACAAAATCCACGTTTTCTCATTTGAAAGAAAAACAATAGTTTTATATATTACAAAATACAAGTTTTTGCCAAATTAACCGGTAACGACAATTTTTTCAAGTAAAGTCAGAAACTGAATATCCACTAAATGAGAGCCAACGTAGCACGCGTCGTAAACCGTTAGCAGTAGAATAGACAACTTAAAATCTGACTAGGACCTGCTACTAGAGATTGCAACTAGCACACCTAGCTTGGTTTCACAATGGTTCTAAGTCAAGTTCTCCAACTGTAGGACCTCGGAGACGAACCTAGCATCTTTCTGGAACCAACTCCGTTTCCAGTCATAAACAATGGGCAAGTACATTTTGTGTTAGTTTACAATTATTTAGTAATCGTTTTATTGCAAGTTTAAACCACGATGCAACACGGAACTCTCTCTGAGAGCACTGACTGTAACTACTGTAACTGTTTGGGGACTGGGGGAGTAGTGTAATGAGTATGACCACATCCAAAGTAATAATTTAGAACTGTATTAGCTTACCCCTCATACACACGGGGATAAGCCATATCATTCATTGTACAACCCAAGCCGGTCATATTCATTGCCTATTCACATCACAATGTTTTAACTGCTGGAGAACTGTTTATTTCAAATTGTTTAAAAGTGTATTATTCTATTATTATTTCAATTGTCAAATTAGCATGAATTGTACTTTGTTCACTCCTGACTGGAGACCCAACATTTTTGGTAACACTGATGAGGCTTTGTTCCGCGATATTTCCCGAGGTCCCAACTAGAGGACGATGATTTCGAGACTGATGAGCTGTTTGCCTAGAGTTTTTTTTTTCTTCATGATGTATGTAGAAAATGGATTTAAGTTGTATCTTTCATTTCATTGTAAAAGTTTTTAAATTCGGAATAATAAATTGGGGCAATTATTGTGTTGTTGATATTACCTGCAAATGGATACAGCTTACTGTCGCCGTCTCAACAACGGTGCAGGCTGGGCATGATCCGATTCGACCCAAGTAATTGGGACCGGGTCGTGACATACGTATAACGAAAAACGAGAGTGACAGTAATAAATAAAAAAATTAGGCTAAATTACAACTTGATACCCACAACTATTTTAATACCCTCAACTTTGATAGGTACTAACTTAATACCATTAACTATTATAAACTTTTATGTTGATACCCTCCGTCATTCAAACATAACGTTGCTGTTAAATTTTTTTTTTTAAAAATGCTAAAATACTCCTCTTCCCTATTCCAGACCTCTCTACCCTACCCCGGCCACTCCAACAGCCGACCCTGCCACCCTCCCTCCCGCCCCCGCGCCACTCACCAACACCCCCACTTGTCGTGCTACCCTCACTCCCCCGCGCGAACCCCAGCCCCTACGCTGCCCACGACCCCCCCTCGTCCCGCCGTCCCCTTACAGACCCGCGCCCCACCGCTGCCCTGCAACCCCTCGCCCACGACCGCCCTGCATCCCCTTGCCTCGCCGCTGCTCGTGACCTCCTTGCAACTCCCCTATGCCCTGCCGCTGCCCGTGACACCCCTGTGCCCCACCGCCCTCACGACCCACTACCCCCTCCCCCCCTCCACCCGCTGCTGCTTTTGCTGCACCCCCCCCCCCCCCCCCTCCGGCTGCCGGCGCCGAAGAGAGAAGGGGGGAGGGGGTGGCCAGAGAGAGGGAGAGGGGGGAGAGAGAATTGGGTGGGAACAATTTGTCATTTTACTACTCCTTCTATTAACGTCATTGGAACAAGAATAGAGGAATGAAATTAAGTTAGTACCTATTAAAGTTGAGGTTATCAAATGAAAAAAGTCGAATAGTTAAGAATATCAAGTTATAATTTTTAGTGTTTTTTTTTATATAACGTTATTAAGTGGACCGGGCTCGCTGAATAATATTTTTTTTTTCTTTTTTTCATCTATTTTTTTACCATTATCAGGAACCTAAAGTTCCAAATCAGCCTAAACAATCCATTTATTATTTTAGATCATTCTAGGACGCTATCGACAAACAGGCAACAGCAGAGACAAGACAGAGAGAGAGGAGAGAGAGCAGCAGCAGAGCAGCAGCAGCAGAGGGATCGCGGAGGAGAAGGAGAGAGAGAGAGCAGCAGCAGCAGCAGAGGGATCACGGAGGAGAATCGATCTAGTTAGTTCTTCTTCTTCTTCGCTTCTCATGGCAGCCGATGTCTCCATTGCCTTAGCCGCCGCCGCCGCCTCCTCCGTTATTCTCTACTGAATAACTGTTTGTTTTTGTTCCCTTGCTCGTGTTGTGGAGAATCGATCGATGGGTTTATTGAAGAGGTTGTTTATGCTGCTCGTCTGGTTCTTGCTGTTGGCCGCGGCCGAGCTCGCGGCCGGAACTGTTGTTCTGATCGGGAAGAACGTGTCGCTGTCACTCGACGCCGTCGAGGCCAATTTCGGTGAGACTCGATTTTGTGCTTCTCTTTTTTTTTTTCCTTCAAAATTTTACTTCCGAAGGAAATTTGTGACTGTGAGGGAAATGATCGATTTTCCAGTGCTTGTATAAAAGGTCGGAAAGAACTCTGTCGATATCCACTGACGCATTTCAACAAACACTTAATAATCCATGGGAAATGATGATAAAGGAGGCGGCGGCGGCGGGGGAAGCACTACCTAATCTTTTGCTGGAGAGAGCGGAACGGTTGTCGGAGTAGAAACAAGCGTTGTAACTACAGATGTTTTCTTCTAAAAGACCCAGAAGGGGCAAAGGAATGAGGGATGACACAAGATTCAAGAAGAATCCGCCCATGGTCTATAAATTTTTTTTCTTCTAGAATATCCAGAAGGGGCTTGAGCCCCCCTCAACCTGTTGAGTGTCCGGCATGGTTCCAAGTACTGTATTGGATGCATGTGACAGAAAGTTGAAGCAGATGATCATTTGTAGGAGGAAGGATTCTGAAACATTGAGAGGCGTAATTGTTTTCCCTAGGAAGCATGAACACTCCAGAATTGGTAGTGTTCTGTGTAGAACTATGACAAGGACACTGCAAGGTGCACTAAGACGCCGAAATTAGAGTCATTTATGTATAGTCTACATGCCACATTCGTGAAACATGCCTGTAATCTGGGAAACCCTCTTCGACCATTGTTTGAAGTTCTTTGGAACGGAGTGTTTGTTATTAAGGAGGTTCTCGATGGGTACCAACCATACCATAGCAGTGTTATATTATGGTGTAGATTAGTGATCAAGGAGATGCTTGGGAGAGGAAATTGAAGATTTGAGGTTGATGTAGGTAACATAACTTAAAACTGTAGGAGCTTATGGAGAATGGCCTCTCCTTTTGAGAGTGGAGATTTGCAGTGAAGAAACTTCTTCTACCTCTTGACATGCTAACAATAGCAGCTTCTTCTACCTCCTGACATGCTAACAATAGCAGCTAACAGGAAACATATCACATTGGCGGACCAGGAGGAGCCACTAACAGAAAGGTCGGACCTAAATGTTCTCGTTCTTGGTCAGGAGTCCAGAGACCAATCAATTTATGGCAGCCAAATGGACCAATCGAAAAATACTAGTGGACACTATTTTTATACAAGGCAATGGATAAACCATACCATTCCCTTGCGATATGGCTGATGCTTTCCATGAAAAGTGCCAGATATGCCATTTAGTTGAAATGTAGCTTGCTTAAATACTAAAATTACTCGTGTGCATGTGTGTTATAACTGGAATTTTTCTTTTTTTAATTTTGTTGGGCAAATTCCCATGTTGGTTACATAGTAACGCTCATGATTGTTTTAAAGTCCTTTTGTATGGCTATTTATAAGGGCACATCAAAAGTTGATCAAGGTTAGTCCGGATTGGGGCTAGTCCAGGTTTGAGGGAAAATTACTTAGGAGTTAGGACATCCTATTTTTTTACCCATTGGGCTGTCCCAACCCAATACCCCCAAACCCCAATTTTGAGTTTCATTTTCACATTTCACTCTCTTCCAAAATCCTAGTTTTCCTCTCACATTCTTCTTCTTCTTCTTCTCCACCATTTTTTCCTCCCCAAGCTACATCTTCTTCTTCATCTTAGCCCCTTCCCCATGCTCTCATTCCCAATTTCGATGGTATCCAAAAACTCTCTTCCAAAATCATATTTTCTCTCTCATATTCTTCTTGTAATGTTTATTCCCAAAATCCAAGTATACATTAACATGATGGAAACACACAATGTAATGTTTATTTCAATTATTTATAACAAATTTCATGATCGAAGTAAACCCTAATAACATTCGGCCAAGTCGACTTTAGGACTGCCATAGTTTCTGGCAATCCTAAATACTGATAGGACTGTCAGAAATTGTGACAGTCCTGATGTACAGCAAGTGCATTCTAGGACTGCCACAATTTCTGGCAGTCTAAAAGTATTAAGGATTGTCAGAAATTGTGTCAGTCCTGATCTACATCAAGTGCATTTCAGGACTGCCACAATTTCTGGCAGTCCTAGAAGTGTTGAGAACTGCTAGAAATTGTGGCAGTCCTGAAATAGATTTAAAATTTTGAATTTTTTTAAATAAGTTTTAAATAGATTTAAAATTTTGAATTGAAAATTTTCTAGATTGAAATGGACAAAATTGAGAGACTTATCTCTAAAATAGATTTATACCTAAAATGGATTTATAGACCGTATATATGAAGGTTTATTATAAAATTAGCAAAATTAAGAGACTTATCTTTAAGGTATATTCAAAATTTTGAGTTTTCTTAAACCGAGTAGATAATTTATTTATTTTTAAACCGAGTAGATATTTTATTTATTTTAAAATGGATTTATAGACCATTCTAGGACTGCCCAAAGTATTTCTAGTAGTCCTAGAAGTACTTAGGACTACCAGAAATTGTGGCAGTCCTAAAGTTGACTTAGTCGATTGCAATTGCCATAAATTGTAAAGTATTATGGTTTATTTCCATGCATTGTTTGGAAGGAAGTATTAGTGTTTATTAGGGTTTGTTTTCATGTATTGTTTGTGAGAAAGAAAGTATTAGGGTTTGTATCTTGTTTGTGAGAAGCCTTTGGGTGCTGTCTTTGAAATTGGGAATAGAAAAGAATCTAGAGTTTTGGTGGAGATGGGCAAGATGAAGATGGTGGAGAAGAAGTAGGGATTTGAGAGGTTTTGGGAAGAAAGAAAATGTTTAGGATTTTGGGAAGAGAAAATGTTTAGGGTTTTGGAAGAGAGAAGGGAAGAAGAAAGGCAAAAAAGAAAAAAAAAATTGACTTATATACCTATAGTTGGGCTAGCCCTGAGTAATTTTTCAAGTGGCAAACTTGTAAATAAACCAAAATTAGATTTGGGCTAGCCCTGATCAATTTTTTATGTGCCCTTATAAATAGCCTTTTGTATGATTGTTCTACATCTTGGCTTGACTTAAATAATTAACTGCTATAATTATATATTTAAGGGTGTGTTTGTTACACTAGAAAGTTTTTTATTCGTGGGAATATAATGATGGGAAAATGATTACCACATTTGTTTAGGGGTATATTTAATTTCCGATAATTCCATTTTCACACAAATGTGGGAAATCTATTTCCTTCAAAATTGCTGAATATTTTTATTTCCCTCGGGAATAGATTGTGTCTGACCATGCTTAGAGTCGTCATGTTCGGGTCCAGGTCGGGTCCGTTCGGCCTGGTGTCCAGGTCGGGTCCATTCAGTTTCTGATCCTATCCATTCAGGTTGGTTTCGGGTCCAGTGGGGTTCAGGTCTGGTCCAGTCGGGTTGGGTCTAGGTCACATCGGGCTCAGTCGGGTTCGAGTACAATATGGCCGGGTCAAATCCAAGTCAGGTTGAGTTGGGTTCAGGTCTACCTATTTTAGATAAACATAATTTCGAAAAAAGTACAGAACAATGCGTTCAATGAGACGATGTGTTCAATGAGTCTTGTAATTAATAGTGAAATATCTTAATAAGCTACACTATAAATGATTCGGTTATAAAATCAAAGTCAATAAATTAAACTCAGAATAAATCAATAACGTCAATTTTTTTTTATTTTTTATTTTTGCATAATTTATATATTCCTGAGAACATCATATGTTACATCAAAAAACAGGAATATGAATTTCCCATGGACTTGATTCCTAGGAACATGGAATTTTCTGCTATATAGCATTCCACATACCAAACGTCCCAGGTTCTAAGATAGAAGTGCCGAGAGAAACTCTAGAATCTAACACTTTTAAATTAGTATTATGAAAGTACTCTGATGAACTATAATTCCAACCATGAGTCAAAAACAAATGAAGGAGGAGTGCATATAGATGGACAAAGATACCTGGGAGTGATTTTTGGTATTTGTGATCAATCATTCATCATGGTAAAAAAAGATTGAGAAGCATGTTGTGCATAGAATTAAAACATAATTGCTAAAATTAAGGTGTTCTTCTGGAGTACTTTTTGCCCGCATGACATCATTGAAGTTCAAAGAAAAATTCTACAAGACAACTATAAGACCATCTATGTATAATGGATTTGAGTGTTGGGCAACGGAGAAACATGTCCGGAAAGTTACTTTAGCCAAAACGATGATTTGTTATCAAAAAAACTAAAAGATGGAATAAGAAATGTCAAATGAGTGTGTTTGTGGGAAGTTGGAGGTGGTGACAATTGAGGACAAGATGGGAGAAAATTGTATTAGGTGGTTTGAACATGTTCAACACAGTTCAGTAGATGCACCAATAAGGAGCATATGGTTTTTGTTAGTGTTATAGAGAAAGAAGAATAGATGATTTTCTAGACATCTCTTTTCAACAGAGGACGAAGGAAAGATTATTTTCTTCCATTTTTGTAAGCTATTGAAGGATATAATCTAGAAGGCAAAAGGGTTGTTGGGGGGGAGGGGGGTATCTTTTGTTGTTCAGGTTGATAAAGAGGTGTGGAAATAACTAGAACTAAATTCGGAAAGTATGAAAAACCACCTTGTAATATATTTCACCAGAAAAACGATTATGCTCCTGCCGAAGTATCTATTTGTTATGTAATTTCAGGTGTCAAAGTAAAGAAAGAAAAGGAAGCAGCAGACCTCAAAAAATTGGGATAAAGGCTTTGTTGTTGTTGTAATTTTGATAGTTACTTCTATAACCTTCTATAGGTTGTTCTATTATTTTTTCCCCATATTCATTTTCTGCAATATCAGATTTTCTTGTCTAACACACAATACCTCTTCCACTTAGTGTTTACTTTAAGACATGTTTGTGTATATGTAATTCACACAAGGTCATTTAATTGTGCTTCTGTTTGTTTTTCTCCAGCTCCTGCAATAAAAGGATCTGGTGAATATGGGATCTTATATTTAGCTGAGCCTCTTGATGCTTGTACGCTGCTGCAAAATAAAGTTGCTACGGGTTCTGATTCACCATTTGTACTAATTGTTAGAGGAGGATGCACATTTGATGAAAAAGTTAGGAGGGCACAGAAGGCTGGATTTAAGGCCGCTATTGTATATAACAATGAAGATAGTGGCTCTTTGGTTGCAAGTAATATTTCCTTCTTCTATCTGCTTTTCTCTGTCTTATGCTCAATTTTTTATGTTAGTGATTAGATAGTAGCTTCTTTAAATATAAATTTATTTCATTTACATGTTACAATTTACTAGGTGCACTCATTTCAGTATTGCACGAGCAGCCGAATATTAAACTTGGTGCGGTGGTTGTATAATTTAAAATTTGTCGACCATTTACAATAAAATTTCCTTATTTGCAGTTTGGCTTTCTCAAATATAAGGTTCAGTTTGTCAACCATAATATGCTTATGCCATGTTGTACCTGGAAAATTGCCGGACTGAGACAATAACTGTAATTAAGATCTAGTTGGCCTGTATTATGCCTAGTAAACCTTGTCATCTTCCACATTCCAGCTTAGGAGAACCTTGGAGGTTGCATGAGCTTGTGTTCATTAACTATGGTAGGCCTTCCAAACTTGTAAACCTATTATAGACCTCTCTAGTCCAAATGTGGTATTAACCAGTCACCATAAAATTGTAACTATTTTATGTCTTCTTGTTGTAAAACTTGGTCGGTCCATTGACAACTTTTGAGCCAGGTTGTGCCTATCGACCACATCTTGATGGTGAGAGTGCAATGGGCATTAACAGGTGGATCTAAGAAAGGGTGCGTCTTTGTGTGTGTGTGTGTGTGTGGTGGGGGGTGTTGGGGGGGGGGGGGGGTGGTGGTATAGATATCATAAGAAGAATCTTGAAATGCTATAGTAGTTGTAGCACACAAATTGTCTACGTGCAGTTATTTTAATATAAATTGGAATTTCATGATGACATTTGATGGATTGCATTTGAAAGTAGTATTAGTTAAGAAAGTTCTAAATTCTAATTCCACAGGCAAATAAGCTTCTCTAAGAAGCGAACTGGGATGTTGAAGTGGGCCAGAAGCTTCAAAATGATATATTTAGCTAACTAGAGATACCAGATTCAGATGGTTCTTTGAGGAACTGAAACTTGGAAAAAAAATTTCTAGCTGTTGTACTCAGGAGAAGTTTGTATACAGTACCTATAATATTTATTGACATGCACACTTGGGAACTTAAAAAGGACCCCAAATATCAGTATGAACCAAAGAAAAGGTGAGTATGTCGTTTATCAGCATGATTTTTTACCAAGAATGTACAATTCACAACTCAATTAAGATAATGATTAATTAGGTATTATAGTACGTAAGGAATATAACAGTTTATTAGCTGGATGAAAAAAGGAGCGGTGAATTTTTACCAAGAATGCATAATTCACAACTAAATTCAGATAGTGATAAATTAGGTATTATAATACGTAAGGAAAATATCATAGGATGCCCAAGACACCTGTGCCATTGAATGGAAGGAGCAACCACTGACGTACTAAGTAGATGGTCTACGTAGTAAAGGTCGTTCTACTCATGCCCCCCACCACTACCAATGTGTTTGCGTCGGAGAGAGAGGAAGATCGTTGTGAGGCGTAAATCTGTCTTGAAGTCAATTGAAGAGGAAGCATGAACATCAACACCTATGTCGTCGTCGGAGACCATAATCAAGGGCGCACAATATTATCACAACAAAGACTGCTGTCCAGCTCACCAAGAGGCAAAAGATCAAAAATGTCATAGCTCCGTCGAAGTAGAGCAATTTCAAAGACGAGAACCAAGCGAGACATCTCAAGCAAGCCCAAAACCAAGATAGTAATGCAGATGGCATCGAAGAATTATAGAGATCATGGAGGGATGGAGAGGGATATGAGAGAAGCCATTAAGGACAACTAGACTATGGAGGGGCTTGAAGGAAGTATTATAGCTTCTCCGTACGTGTTGGCTGAGCCTCGTTGTAGGCTTTGGTAATAGACTTTGTAAGCGGGCGTTTTAGTCTTGTAGAAGGTTGCACAGTTAGCTCAGCGGGAGCTGATGTTGGCTTTAGTCCGCTGAAGGAGTTGGCTCCGTCAAATGCTATTTTAAACCATGTCATGCCGTAGTTTGATTCCGAAGGGTTAGCTTTGTTAGAGGTTATGTTAGCTTCGTCGGTAGTTATACTAGCGTCGCCAAAAGCTACGACATACACCTGATTCCCAAGTTCAACCACAAAAGTAGCTGGAGAGGGAAGTGAGAAAAAGATTTGGAGCTAGTGTTCTCGCCAAATTTTCATAGCTCTGATACCATAAAATTCAGAAGAAGAAAAAACTCGTAATTTATTGTTGTGAATAAAACATGAGAAGCCTTGGCACATATAAGAGTAAGTCATCACATCCTTCTTTAGTCCAGACGATGTGGGACTGAAATGAGGTATAGAATAATAGTTAACTGCGGGATGAAATTCAAGATCATCATGGACTATACATGACGACCTTGGGGCCTTTTTGAGCATTAGGCCTTCAGGGCTAGGAGCACAATGTCCGGTTTAAAACTTTAGACAAGCTGAGCTGTATGTTCGTGACACAAATTTCATGGGGTCTAGTGAAAATTACCTCATAATTATACAAACCTGATCCCACAAACAAGGAAAGGGATAAAGAATGATGACTTTTGCAGGGAAGTGTATTCTAGTGTCTGATACTACACGTGAGGTAGAACAAAATCACTAACAAATCTATCATCCAGAAGAAATTATTTTTATAATAATTACCTGCCATCAGTTCAGCCATCTGGGTTATTGCAAGCACTTGGAAAATTGAACATATATATATATATATATATATATATATATATATATATATATATATAATCTCCAGCATGGTGAATCTAACGTACCAAGCGTTCCAAAGAGAAAAAAAAAAGAAGGGACCCTATGTATTAATCCTAAATCGTAAACCCCTATATTTGTAAATTTAGCTGAATGATACTTGAATGATTGCATCTCCACTTAAGAAACGTGCAGTTGCAATTCTCAAAAATTGGTATTAGTGTGTGCTTTTGTGTATGCATACGCAAAACATACAATATTCAAAGAATGCATGTTTGGAATCTAGGTCTTTCGTTCTGCTAAAGCTTTTGAAGCATACCCCACCGAAGCACATCCTATACCAAGTGGCCTTTGCTTACAGTTTTTGCCATTGTTTTGGGTAACATTCACTAGGCTGTTTCGTATTCAAAATATTTCACATGGGAAATAAATTATTCAAATAAGTATATATGACCAAGCAGGCCGCAATATGACATGTCTAAAAGTACTACGTGTAGCACTTGGGAGGTAGTATTTACTTATTTTATTTTATTGAGATGAGGCAAGTCATTTTTTGAATATAAATTAAAGACCATGTCACAGGCATCACAAAGACTAGCACATCCATGTATCCAACTTTGCCTATTTTTTTCTTTTATGTAAAATCCTTCGATAGATGGAAAGTATGAATTCACTATATATTTTTACTTAATTTTTGATTTTTTTTTATTTCCAGCCTTTTACTTAATTTACAATCTTATCGTGCCAACAGCTGGGCTTTGTCATTTAGTCTTCGGCAATGTAGAAAACGTTTTCTTTTCAAATTAGTATTTTTATTCATTTACAGTACATTTTTTTTTGTTTAGCCTCTCGTGAGCAGCATAATTATGGTCAATCATTCATGTATATGTTGCATGCTTTTGACTCAGTTGTTTCCTTGTCTTAACTTTCATTTACCACCATTATAACAATTTTTAGCCAAGTTATCTCACTGAATTCTTTTTCAGCACTACATTCTTGAACTATATGATCATGGATCTAATGAAATATTGTTTACTTAAATTGTCTATTATCATGGACTGAGCTTCTTGCCTATTTGTAGACTTTCGCTTTACAGTGTATATCTTATAGAACTGCTAAAATTTTGTTATTGTTTCCTTTATCATGCCTGTTCACATTATTATCTGATTCTACTATTTATGATTTCTTTATGCACACTCAAACATAGAGCACTAACACACAAAACCTAGGGTGTGACCAGGCGTGTCCGCATACACGTAGATATGTGCACATAAGCACTTGCTCTCACACGAATACACACAAATGCGCACATTTAGACACACATGCGCGCATAGAACTTTCCAATTTGACATACTTCAAGGTTTTCCAACATTTTGTTGAGCTGCCCATTCCTTTTCCCAATTATTCCATGGTCCGCATTTATCTTCGCAGGCTTCATGCGAAACTTACATACACCTTTACAACTGAATATGTCCCTCTAATGTTTGAATCATCTAGTCTTACTAGTTTACTGTATAAATTTGTTGCAGTGTCAGGAAGTCCAGGTGGAATCCATATTCATGCCGTGTTTGTCTCAAAATTCTCGGGGGAAACTCTTAAAAAGTATGTCAGCTGTACGGGTACGGAGTTGTGGATCATCCCTACCTTTGAGAGTTCGGCATGGACAATTCTGGCCATATCTTTCATATCATTACTTGCCATGTCTGCTGTGTTGGGTACGTGTTTCTTTGTACGCAGACAGCGAATAAGGCAGGAACAGCCTAGAGCTCCTAACATCCGAGAGTTCCATGGGATGAGCAGACGTCTTGTAAAAGCTATGCCAAGTCTCATCTTTACATCGGTTTTGGAAGATACTTGCACTTCAGCTACATGTGCTATTTGTCTAGAAGACTACAGCATTGGGGAGAAGCTCAGGATACTGCCATGTCGTCACAGTAAGTATCGTCTTCCAAGAACTCAATTGTTAGTACTCTGTACTTTTAAGGTAGTTATCAGATTTATGGTTGATTTGCCTTGTTTTGAGGGGACACTTTTAGTATTTGAGGTTCCATTGATTGTTCGGAACTTTCAAAAGTCCCTAACATGGACGTCTGAATGTATTTCTTGATAAAAAGTGAGTTTGTAGCTTATTCACTTCCAGATGACCATCATGGGGCATCTCTTAGAGAAGGAGGGCTCGTCATGTTATTCACAATGTCTTAGTCCAATTTTATTACATGCAAGCATTGGTATATTCATTAGTACGCAATATATGGTAAAGCAGGAGAGGTTGTCATGTAGCATTATCATAAGGTTTGGTGCTTGCATACAAGAGGATGCAGGTTCCAGACGTGGAAAAAGTCTTTCCATGGGGGTGGGTTGGGGGTGAGGGAGGGGGCATAAGGTTGGACCCTGGCCCTGAATAGTGGCACTGAGCCATATATATACAAGTAAATCAAGAATTTGCTTCAGTCTGTGAATACTTTCTTGGATTTAGTATGTTTCTGATATATGTCCTCTGTGTGTTTTAAGCTGATCAGAGGATAACTATAATATTCCCAGATTGGTAACTAGTTATATGCTTTCTTTTGTAGTATGGTACAAGCAGTTAAGTTGGCAAAGTTTAGAAATGGCATTAAGAACCCTGGAAGTTTCATTGGCAAGTGGAAAAACCATAGCAGTAATATCTGTGGGCAGATGAGTACAATAGCTCCGGGTTCATCTACGTCTAAGTTTAATATTAGAATATATTCACTTATTGTTGATCATCAATTTGGATCAGAGAAATAAAAATTGTGGCCAAGCATTACTCTACTTACTACTTTGATGATTTTGTTATTCGAAGGGGACTTCTGATTCTGGATCTTTTGCATAAAGTGCACTCCACACTCCACAGTTGATTCTAAAGCCAAAGCACACTTAGAAATTGTTACTTTGTTATAGTAAATCTTGTTTGCCTTTTGTTTTTTGAAGCTTTTACTTGCAAATAGTGGATTTTTCGACTTTTGATTATATACATACCACAGCCATCCATCTATTTCTATTATTCCTACTTTTGCGCCTTCTCTTATGTTTCTTTTTCTATGTTATTTCAGAGTTCCATGCAATATGTGTTGATTCTTGGCTTACTACTTGGAGAACATTCTGCCCTGTGTGCAAGCGAGATGCCAGGACAAGTACAGGAAATCCTCCACCCTCGGAGTGCACTCCGCTGCTCTCCTCTGCTGGCTCAACACCAAATTCCTCGTTCTATTCATCTGTAGCAGGATCTTCTGCGGTACAGATAAACGCAGATCCACTTCTGCCACCATTAACGTCCCGAAATCGTTCCGTTTCTGGCAGCATTCCCCGTGCACCAAACCCGAGGTCCTATAGTAACTCGCCAGCGATCAGCATTAGTAGAAGCTCCCTAGACCTCAGGAATGCTTCGTTTCGAAGGCTTCCTGCTTCTCCACACTCCTTGGGCCTCCAGTCTTCGCCAATCAATTCGAGATACGTATCCCCTTACGTTCCCAGCTCGACCAACGCTTCGCCAAGTTACCTCTCTGGGTCTTCGAGTCGGCCGTCATACTTGCGCCATTGTGGTGCATCCGGAACGAGCCTCTCTGCCATGGACTCCATGCACTCTCTGCCCGAATGTTGATACCGTTTCTAGTTTGGAAAGCACGAGTTTTGTTCTGATTTTGTACATTGTACTGTATAAGGTTTGGCCGTTTGAAATTATTTGTGGTGGTGTGCATGCTTAGAAATCAATGATAGTATTTCTTTCTTTTGATATGAAAGTTCATTCACTGAGATTCCTACCTTGTATATACACCAATATGATTGAGGTTTATTGACAACTTTATGGGTTAGTGTTGTGTTAAAAAATTATGGTTTAGTGTTGTGTAAAATAGTCATCTTTTTGGGGATTTTACATGAAATAGTTAAATTGCAGAGTAGGCATCTTGGTCTCCTGGGGTTAGGAGTTGCAATTTTGCATATGGGTTGAATGTTTTAGAGACTAATGAACTTGGTGTGTAAATCTTCAATCAATTAATTAAAAAAATTACTGAAAATAATATTTAAAAACTAACTTGACATATAACTGAAAGTCCTTTTTTCTCTTCACATATATCTATAATAAATTATAATTAAAATATTAACAAATATATAACAAATTTTAATTAGAATATATATATATATATATATATATATATATATATATATATATATATATATATATATATATATATAACATATTTTAATTTAAATATTTAAATTATTTTCAACATTATCCGAAAGAAAGAAAAAATATGTTACATGAATTTACTAGTTAGTTAATAAAGTCCCTAGGAGTAAAGGTAAATTTAAACAACATTTTTGAATTTGTAAAGAAAGCATACGGCATGGCTTGTAACATATGCAAGTTGAAGAAGTGGATTTACACAAAAGATACAGAAAAATTATAATAGAAGTTTTGTTATTGTTTGTTAATGTATTTTGGGAGGATGGTTAATATGAAAACTAATAACCATTTATTTGCATCGAAGATTTATAATGTCTTGCAACTCGTGTCATCAAAACAAGACATAAAAGACATATTGGT
The DNA here is from genome assembly GCA_029216955.1 of Iris pallida. Taxonomy (NCBI): domain Eukaryota; kingdom Viridiplantae; phylum Streptophyta; class Magnoliopsida; order Asparagales; family Iridaceae; genus Iris; species Iris pallida. Next base: position 16,338,164 of record JANAVB010036615.1, on the reverse strand, counting down.
AGTGTAGCGTACATTGTTGCAATATTTGTTAGCGTGGAAAGTACACGTTATTATCATCGTTGAAATTCCACAGAGTATGTACAAGTCTTAGAACTGAAACAAATGGTTAAACTATAAGAGAATTTGTAAGCGGATATAAAGCGGTGATTGTAGTGAAAACTGGAACTCATCAAATACAACATACAGAACATGGTAGCATTGTAACAATAATAACAACATTAACATAGAAAAGTACATGTATGATGTGGAACTGACATATAACAAGAACAAGAACTATGTAATAAAATCAACTCTATACTACGTGTTAATGTGCTATTGGAAGTTAGTTTTTGGTATGTTAACTAGCTTGGGATTTGTACAATGCTAGGCACAACGCTCTGATCTCCTATCAAAGAGAAATGGTTATATCAACGTGCCTAATGACTACACTTCCTCCATTATTTCCACATCTTAATGGTCAAATATAAGATCATGATAACAATCCACTGAATGAATAACAATATGCTATGATGATGTATCAAACATATATTGGATCTCTTTAACTCTCGTTTGTGTACATGAGAGCTTGTTAGGTCTACTTGTCTGATCCTCCATAAGATATAAGATCACAACAACGTGAGAAAATCAATCCCTATCTACTAGCTATCAACATCATAATTATCATCTGAGAGGTATCCATATAGAAACAATTTACACAAAAAGTTAGATTACTTATAAGTGAAGTAATCCTTAGGCTATATTAATTACTAAGGAAGTAAATACCTAAACTGGATTTAAGTATTCAAAATGATATTCTAATTTATTGAAATTTGTATTAAATACTAAATTCTATAATTTTAGCTAACAAGTCCAAAATTTGCCATTCGGAGCTCACGACAAGCAAACCGAGTCAAAAATGTTGACCCAAAATTCAACTCCGCTAAAACCTAGATTTGAGAAATGGCTAACGAAGGCTTTACGATTAAAAGTTATTTGCGTTTTTGGTCTTTAGCCAAAATCTAAGATTGGGTTAAAATTTGTCTATTTCGATTTTTAAAAACTAACAAATGAACTTTATAAATCTTGGAAAAGTAGTAGTAGGTAGGGAATTCATTCTAGATTACAGTAAAAATTATGGATTAAGGTTTGATGGCAGAAATTTACATGAATCATAAAAATGAAATCAATATCATAAAACTATAGTACCTTGCACTAAAATAATTATAAAAAAATATAGAAAACAATTAGAAATAATAATTTAGTGTTATGAAACGCTTACTAGAAGATGAAGATATAAAAAAAAAAATTGGGTTTGATTTAGAGTTTGAAGCTATGAGAAATCCTTCCACGAAGTTGATGAATAGCTATTGAAATTGTAGGGACAAAATTTGGCTAAAAAGAGAGAGAAAACTCTAATTTTCCTTAAATAAAAATTGCAAAAAAAATGACGATCTAAAGATCGAGTGAAGGGCTTTATCCGACGGCTGTAGAAACGCGAGTGCATAGTGGGTTAGTCCCTGACAGGTGGGCCCAACATGCATTCGATGCGTCACTAAGGAGCCCCTATGTTGCGGGTAGGTGTGCTAGAGCTGGGTTAACGTGCGGGCCGCTAGCGTCACCCGCTCTCACTGACATGTGATTCAGACTGCATTTATCTGTCCTGATTTATTAATTTAGAAAATTAGTTTTTCTTACTTATTTAATTACATAAATTAATTTTTATAAGGTTTTTTACTTGTCTAATTCCTATAAAAATTAAATAACTTCAGAAATATCCTCAAAAATTACTAGAAACTATGTTGGGCTAAGAAACTTAAAATCAAAATTTAGAGCTCTTATGTTGTCTAAGATTCCTACATAAATTCTTAGTAAGTCTTTAGGAAATTAGTTTCCTTATGTTATAATTCCCTATAAATTTTCACAAATTCCTATAAATTATATGATAGCCTAAAAATACTTTTTTCAATTAGAATTGGGTTTTAGAATAATCTTTATAGCTTATGGCTTACTTGTTATAGTTACATACTTTACGTTGCCATGATACCCCAAATCAAAATTAAACCTCGTATCTCATTTCATAAGTACTTAATGTATTCTTATACGATATCTTGAGTAGCAAATGCTTGTTGATGAGTTCTCTGCAAGAGAAGGGTGTCACATCTCGATTTCGTCGAATCGATAAGACGCCGACGGACGTGACATCGTACAAGTCTAAGTTGCGTTTGTACAAAGCACGTGCTCGTATACATTTGAAAAATATCAAGCTTCAATAGAGATTTGCAACAGAGATTAGGCAAACAAACTGAATAACAATATGGTCAAGCCACTCATCATTGGAGAATTGCCGAGAGAAAGAGGTCTGCGACACTTCACTCACGATGCACCTACATGATTACCTCCATTCGCACCAATAGATGAACAATACTACTCTTCTCTCTTTCTCCCATAATTTGATATAAATGCGTAAATCGATAAATGTAACAATGAAAACATCGAAAACGTGCACAAAATGCATTTTAAAACAACAACAACGAAAGTACAGGAAAACAACATCGAAAACGAACAATGAAAATGTTTGAGGAAGTGACTCTTATATATAGCTCTTATCCAAGACATGATCCACTGCATGACCTGATTCCAAAGAGCCAATCTAAACAGAGGAAGGATCTTAATTCATTTTGTCTCGAATCAATGATTGTTCATAAAATGCCTCCGACTATGGAGCGAGGCACTACACTATAACTCACGAAGAAAAAGTTTTGTCCTTGAAACTTAAGAACAATGTAATGCCCCGCTCCGCATCGGTGCATTACGATGAGTCGTTGACTCAAAGAGTTACGTTGACCCGGCGGGTATCGATGCGAATCGATGCAAGTGTTACGTTGGCCAAAGGTAAGCTTTGAGTCGGTTGGAATCTATGAATCGAATCGATGCAAAGGATAAGTCCCGTTTGAGCAAGTGCTAACCTTGGTTGATCTGGTGTGCAGGCTATGCTTTTACGCTGGACGATAAGAGGTCGGCATTTTGCCTTATGCAATGAAGTATCCGCGAAACCAAATCGAGGCCCTGCAACGGATTGTGGCATGGGCGCGATAGGCCAAATCGACCGAGTAGAGCAAAGGAATGGCTAAGTCTGAGAGTTAGCTATGCGATCGAGTTATGGAAGCGAGACGCTTCAATCGGCGAGGCGGCAAGGCGTATCGGCTTAAGGTGGGCGGGTTCTTGACTCTCTCTCCCTATTCCTTCACGTCTAATAAAATATATGTTATGGTATGCGTATGATGTTATCGAGTAAGCGAGCGTGGCTCGACGAGTAAGTGCCTAAGTATGTGTCGAACACTAAGATAGAACATTGAACAATCGAACAATTGAAGCGACGTGCATCAAGTGCACGAGTCGCGATAGGACATGATGGTAGAACATTGAAAGACAACATCGAGATGTGCATCAGGTGCACGGCTCCGAGAACATTGAACTCTAGGCGTAGAACATTGAATACGACACTGAGCATGCCTTCGGGCACTTATGCTACGAAATGACTAAGTAAATACGGAGGTAGGCTATGCGAATAACATTATGAACGAGACGCGTTGAATACGAGTACGAGACGACAAAGCCGTTGGGCGTCGTGCATCAATATGGATGTGTTGGGGCATAACGCCGACGGAGCTCCCCATATGAATGGTGGATTATGTTTATGGAATACGAGATCGGTTGGTATGCTATGGATTGTATGATATGGAACGTATTGCATGGTCAATGGACTCGGATTGCCCGTGCACGGGTGCGGCTTCCCTCGAACGGTTACGCCGGGGCGCCGGGACCGTTCGGCCTAGGAGGGAATTATGTGTGGTATTTATGGTGCACAACATTCGGACGGATTACGACCGTCCAGTGCTGTGATAAGCCATGATATCCGTAAGTTTGGGATCCTTCGGATACTGGGCTAGCAACCCGTATCGAAGCGATTGTAGGCTTACACATATGAGATGCCAAGTCCATTACGGTGCGACACACCGTGACCTTCATATAGATAGGGCCGGTAGGCTGAGATGAGAGCTGGGTGCAGGCGCAGGGCCTGCCACCCATTATGCATATGTTTACGTTTATGATCGGTCGGTTGTATGAATCGTACGTTTGATTATGCTAAGTTCTAACCACTGCAGGCTAAGAAAAACGGGACGAGATGAGCACGAGCACTATGTTTATGTTCATATTATGGCTAACTGTATCTGCTGCAGGAACACGGCGTGGAACACATTTATGAATATGTGCTATATATAAGTTTTGCCATGAAACTGATCCTAAGGCTAAATAGAAAGACCACAAAGTAAGATGCATGCTCACTAAATGATTAAGTGTCTGGTTTGGGTGCGAGCGGGTCTTGATCAGTGCAAAGCGAGGACGAAAGCACTAAACCCCCACTAGTTTATGTGCAGGTTCAGGTTATGATCAGCTCGGGGCGGAGCTTGGCTTGGACGTGCCGAGGCATGGAGTCCTTGGCGTTCAAGAGGAGCTTCCGCATATGCGTTCGGACTTGCGACATGGAGATGTTCGGCCGAAGACTACTTGGTGGCTATAAAGGGACATAATGTATGGAACAATGTAATCCTTTGTGAGCTAGAGAGATCATGAGTGTTGTAGCCAATTGGCATTTTATGTTGGGCTATTCAGAGCTTTTGTAACCTTCAGTTCAATATGAATAAAGAGATTCTTATGTTTTACCTTGTTTCCTTCCGCTGCTTATGTTATCGATTTGAGATAGTTCTATGTGAACCTGTTATCTTGCCTTGCACGAGCGCAACTCCAGGCTCGTGCGGCATCACGCCCCAGCGAGGACGATGATTCGGGTAAAATCTAGCGAGGACGAGCGATTTCCCGGGTCGGGGCGTGACAAACAATACCCAATAGGAAAGGACAATTTTCCTTCATATCCAACTCCAGTTCACATGACGACTCCTCGTCTGAATAGTTCCGCCAAAGCACGCGAACGAGGGAAACATCTTGACTCCGTAACACCATATCCTTCATGTCCAATATTTGAATAAGATATTCCGCATATGACAAGTCAGTTTGCAGTTATAGCTGACTGTAGTCTAACACGTGGCTTGGACTAGTCACGTACTTTCGCAGTTGAGACATATGGAGCACATCATGCACTTCTGTCAATGCTGGTTGTAACGCAATCTGATAAGCAACTGACGCGACTCGCTTGAGGACCTTGAAAGGACCGACAAATCTCGAACTCGATTTTCCTTTAGCTGAAATATTATGACTCCTCGTATCGGTGTGACTTTCAGAAGTACATGATTGCCTACTTCAAACTCACGAGACCGTCGATGAGAATCCGCATAGCTTTTATGCCGACTGATAATTTTCAATCTTTTTCGAATCAAGCGAACTTTCTCCACCATGAACTACTTGTCATGATTTCTTCTATAAAATAATGAAGATTTTCTTACATTTGCACTTTCAAGTTAATTTGAACAAATATAAAAACAATCAAACATCCAATTTACACTTGCAACTTGCAAGCATCCAAACAAACTTATGAAGCTCAAAGTTCACTTTCATAATTTCTTATATTTGCAAGCATTCAAACAAATTTATGAAACTCAAAAGTTAACTTTCACACCTTCATAATTTATTTTATTTGCAAGCATGAAGCATCCAAACAAATTTATGACTCTCAAAAGTTCACTTTCATACTTTCTTATATTTGCAAGCATCCAAAAAACTTTTTCTTATATTTGCAAGCATCCAATCAACCCTCCCTTCAAGAGCCATGGTAACCCTTCCATTTTCTACAGCTTGTCTCTCTTAAATAGTAATCCAAAACGAAAGCCCGTCCCTTTCTCATCCCCCTTCTTTTTTATTCCTCTCGCTCTCTCTACTTCTTGCTACTGAAGAAGAGACTTATCAATCCCCAATCCAATCAAAACCCTAATTCCCAAAACCCTATTTTTATCATCACCCTCTCCCTTCTCTCACAGGAACCGGTGGCGATGGCGGCGGTGATGTGGCAGCCGCAGGAGGAGGGTCTCCGCGAGATCTGCGGGCTACTCGAGCAGCAGATCTCCCCCAATTCCGACCAGGCCCAGGTTTGGCAGCAGCTCCAGCACTACGGCCAGTTCCCCGACTTCAACAACTATCTCGTCTTCATTCTCTCCAGAGCAGAGGTTTTATTTTCCTTCTCCTTCTCGATCGATTCCAGTGATTCGTGTGGCTTATTTATGCGGTGTTAGGGTTTTAGGCTACGAAGCAGAAGAAACTCCTAAAATTGAAGTCTGTGTGGAGTCGTGTCGGACACGCGAAAGTAGGCAGTCGTGTCGTATTCGTGTAAAATAGGCTTTACGTTTTTCGGGGGAAAAAGAAGTGTTGATTTCTGCAATGTTTTTGAATTGATAGTCGTTGGGTTAGGAAGATTAGTAACGAAAATGTTAGGGATTTGATTAGGATTCTGGATGTTGATTAATAGTCAAAGAAGGGAAGTCTTTTTCGTAGTAAAGACCATTTTTGAGGTGAATATTGGAGACTACATCTGGATTGGTACTGTTTTATCAGACCGGACATCTACCCGGTCATGACTTCGGGTCACCGGGTCACTGGTCCTACCGGTTTGTCAATGGTCGCACCGTGTTATATATATATATATATATATATATATATATATATATATATATATATATATATATATATATAGAGAACACACCATTTATGAATAGGAGACAACACTGTCAAACAAGGTATCATCAAGTGAAAGTAGGTTAATACTTTAAAGAATTGTGATGCATTTCATATATGATGAGTTAGATATGGAGTTCAATGGGCCAGTTGTCCTGTTTCTTTGGCTTGTAGGACGCTGTAGGTGAGGAGGAGTACAGAGCCTTGTTTCTGGTAGAGTAAAAAAAGATCCATTATTAGTCCCACACCGGAAATGGAGAATAAAGCATAAGTGAGCACATTTTACAAATAGAGTAGGAGCAACGGGAATAAAAATTGAAGTGAACTGAGATGCAAGTTTGTTTAGAAGCCCTGGCCCAGTAGCCTTCGTTTTAAGCCCATCTGTTTTTGTTTTCCAAAACCGCTCTGGTCAGTTGTATTATTTCTTATAAGACCTGGCTGGGTCTGCTGGTTTATAACTAAAATGGTTTAAAGGTATACGCGGACCGGACTGGTCACCAGTTTTCCAGTCCGGCTGCCGGTCCGGCCTGGTTTGATAACTATGGTTCTGAGTTGATCACATGAAAATACATTTTTATTAGGTAATTATTGTGTTATTCGACGTTGTCAAGCTGTTGATTAGAAGATTAGCTGGGAAGAACATCAGGAACTTGCATTTTGTGTTAATTGCATATTGAGCGATATGTAATGTTTTGACCAATAGGTCGCTGATATATAATGTTTCAGCCATAACAATGTCGTTTTTGGGTTGAAAACACATGTCGGCTAATGTTTTGAACAAGTGGAATCTTGAGTTCTTCTAATCTTATGCAATTTTTTATTTAAAAATTATCCTATTGTAGTCAGAATTCTTAGTAGATTATGATTATGATTTCTTGGAGAACAAATAAAGCTTGTATTTGGAATGAGAGTCTTTATAATGTCTTATATTATCTGGATATAGTGTCTTTTTATGTACTGAATGCTTGGTATATTAATAAAGAATGTTATTTTGGATCCCTATCTATCATGAATATCATATTATCAGTTTGTGTTCTGTAAAAGGGATTAATACACTATTAATCAGCCAAGTTATTGACTGGTTAGTTTGCTTAATCATTTGTCCAATAGTAATACAGAATGCCATGTGGGCACATAGTAGTTATTCGATTGCGTATGTAATCTGATTGGTTGGTAACCAGCCTTGGACTGAGCCATAATGGAACCACCTGTACAATATTTCTCTTGGTCTTATTGGAAGCTTTTATTTTGCTTCAGATACAGAATGACTCCGTAACTATTCTGTGTTATGAGATCGGCACTTTTCCATCTACTTATTCGATGATTTGTATAGACCAATCTCTATAGATCTATCCTTACCCTTTGTGATACTGTATTTTTGGTTGGTCCAAAGTGCTCTCCTGCCTACATTTGTTTGTGTTTCAACTTTCAATTTGTATAATTTTATTTTCTTCGAGTAATGGTGCATGACATGATGACTGTTATCTATCATCTCTAAAATTTCCTTTTGTTTTGTTTATACAGTTTCAGTTCTTTTGAAACCAGTTTCTAAACTTATGAAGATAAAACTGGTCTAGTTGGAAGCATATTTTAGGCATTTTGTTTCCTGAACCCTTGTCCACTTAAAAAGGTTGCTTACAATCTCCCTAGGTTACCTTCCAAAATGTGCTTTGGTTTGAAACTTGTCTTCAGTAAGCTGATTTCAATAATCTTCTTCTAAATACCATGATGCCTATATATTGATAATAATGGTCTTATTCTTATCAAAACAGGGTAAATCGGTGGAGATTCGTCAGGCTGCTGGCTTGCTTTTGAAAAATAACTTGAGAACGTCTTTCAGTTCCTTGTCACAATCTAATCAGCAGTATATAAAGTCTGAGTTGCTCCCTTGTTTAGGGGCAGCAGATAGGAGCATCCGATCTACAGTTGGAACAGTTGTGGCTGTTGTTGTCCAGCTTGTTCGAGTTATTGGTTGGCCAGAGTTGTTGCAAGCTCTTGTGCACTGTTTGGACAGTAATGACTTAAATCATATGGAAGGAGCTATGGATGCTATATACAAGGTAGGTATTTGCCTTCGGATCAGTAATTTGGCATGTTTTCTCATTGTAAAAAGCTACAGAGAGCAACATGCTGAAAGTGAAACGAATAGTTGTCGTTAACTCAGCTTTTAGCATGTTATTCCCTTTAAATCTACAATTTCTTTCATGGTCATACTTCTCTGGTTCAAATTCAAATAACTTTCATATGGAACTCTGTTCCCAGGAGAGCTGGGTTTTAGATACATTAACTTCTGCCGACAGCAAATATTTAATACATTTCTGAAGAAGTGTTTGCTAGATTAACAACATTAGCAGTTATATAAACTTGTTCCGTATGCCATCTTATATTCTTACCAAATTTAACATGGTTTGCTACATTGCACTGCTCTCGGAGGATATATGGTCCACCGTATGGGCTAAGACTGAACATCACTACGCACTCACTCTGCTAGCTTATTTATTTGCTACTCTGTTCAGAACCAAAGTCCATAGTGTTTCCAGAGAAACTTCATATTTTTAATTGATTGGCCTCAGCCTAGCGTTAGTTGTTTAGTTGTGTATGTGCTTTGTATGCTTGATCTACAATGGGACACATCTATCAATTGCCTTTGGGCGGAATTTCTTGCTCTGTTTTCTATATTTTCCATCGAAATTAGATGGTTACACAAACTTCCCACAAACAGTTGTTACTGGCAATGTATTGTTGTTCTGTTGTTTATGTTTGGTCAATTTCTTCTGTTTATTAAAATCTGCTGTATGCCTTAATATTTACACCTAGAAATTGCCATCACAGATATGTGAGGACATACCAGAAGAACTTGATATAGATGTTCCTGGATTAGCTGAGCGTCCGATCAGCATTTTCATGCCTAGGTTATTAAAGGTAACATAATGTTCTGCACACTTTAGTTTCGTTCATCTTTAGTATTTTATTTATAGGTTTATAGGTCACTCATATTGTTTTCTGTTATCCAGTTTTTCCAATCCCCTCATGCCATACTAAGAAAGCTTTCCTTGGGTTCTATTAATCACTTTATTGTGATGATGCCCACAGTAAGTACATACTTTGTTGTTTTCATTTCTTGCAATTCTTAAAGTGTAGCTATGTGAAATCTTCAAATAGCTTATTTATACAATTGCAATTAATATGCAGGCCTTGCTTGTATCCATGGATCAGTACCTTCAGGGTCTGTTCGTTCTTGCTAATGACTCAGCTGCTGAAGTGCGGAAATTGGTATTTAGTTTCTCTTAGCTGAAGTAAAATGTAGTTTCTCTATTGGTACTAATACATATATAAACTGATCTAGTGCTCAAGTAAATTGAAGTTTTAGTTAACTTTTGACAGTGGAGCATAGCCTTTAACCTTCACTAAGAGTCAAATATCCTACATTCTCAGTTGGTTTCAGCATTAGTTTCTAACTAGCACACAAATCATGGTTTAAAAAATTAGACATTATTGATATCCATTTCACAAATTTAATCAGAAACTGATCCAAAGTTAAGCAGAATTTATCCGAACTGCAAGAAAACTTAGTACTGTGGATACATTCTGTCCAAAATTTTCCAAGATTGACCCACATTAACTGAATCTTCCCATAATTTGTTAATTTTTTTTATTAAAATAAATCCAAAGTTAAGCAGAATTTATCCGGAACTGCAAGAGAAATTAGTACTGTTGATACATTTGGTATCAACCTAATACTGGCATGTTTCAATTGATTTTGGGTCGCTATGGTCCAAAACTGTCCAAAGTTTTCCAAGGTTGACCCACATTACCTGAGTCTTCCCGTAGTTTGTTAAATTTTTATGGAAATAGCTAAAATTCCCAGAATGCGAAAAAACTTTCTAATGCCAAAAGTACCAGAAAAGTTTTTTTGATTTGGTTTTACTTTTAGGGTTTAGGAAAAAAAAATTGAAGCCTACCTATTAAATTGTATATCGTAGTTTTATAGAAAGTCTGCAACTATGCACCAAAACATAAAAATAAAACTGCATGAGTATGTTAACATGAATTCTTTTCATGGTACGGTACACCATTGGCTCTCTCTTAATGAATAAAATCTAATGACATTCACAATTTAAATTGATTGGCATCTTTGTATTATCTTCTTACTATTGCTTTTCTTCTTCTAACATGTAGGTTTGTTCTGCGTTGGTTCAGCTAATTGAAGTGCGCCCAGACTTCCTAGAGGTAGGTGTAATCAATTGCTTTTTTTACTTTTGATCACATCTGGAAGTTTTATAACATGCTGCAAAATCATTTCCTTTTTGGAGCAGATATTTGATTAGCATATCAGTGGCATAATTGTAAGAGTGATTGAAATTTATTTCACCTAATTGACTATAGATGATCATTAGGAGAAGCTTATAATACATTGTATGTATAATTTTGTCATCTCTTGAATTTCTATTCTCATTATCCTTTGGCTTCATGTTTCAGCCACACCTGAGAAACGTGATCGAGTACATCTTGCAAGCTAATAAGGACACCGATGATGAGGTTTCTCTTGAGGCATGTGAATTTTGGTAAGTCATTCCAACAATTTCCTCTGACAAGCGACAACAACACTTTTCTATTACATGTGTTGCTTCTTGGATTCTTTTGGTACTTTTCCCTCAAAAGGAGAAAAATTGTTCTGGCGGAATTATCATTATATTACATAGCGAAAAATGATTTCTGTATATAAACATTTGGGAAATTTACCAAATTAAGTATGTATAAGTTGATTATTACATTTTAGGTATATTTTAATTTTTATTTAAAATAGCTACAATGTACAAGTACATGCGTTGTCTTTAAAATGAAACGTTCTAGCATTTCTTCTGTCTAATTTTCACGGGTTTTGCTAATTTAGTATTTCTTCCTTTTAATTCATTTAAAAGGTTACACTTTTTTGCTGATATATTAGTATTAGTGAGAGTAATCTGTGTTCTAAACTTCTATTCCATTTTGGTGCTGATCAAGTCAAATCTAAGTCAAATCATGATACCTCATTACTTATGATGCAGTGCATGCAAATGCACATACTCATGTGGAATGCATGATCATCCTTCCAATATCTGTCGTACCATGAACAATAATTGCAAAGTTCGCAGTATCGGTATCGGAATCGGTATCAGACCATTCCTATGAGTATCAGTATCGGCGGTATCGGCGGTTTCGAATCAGAGTATCGGAAAACAATTAATTATTAATAAATTATTAACATTTGATTTGAAAAATATATTTTACACATTTAGGCATAATTTTAAGTATTTTCAGTGTTATTTCTTAGTAGTTTTGAAATTAAATAAAATAGTTGTCACCCTTACCTATTGGTTTACATTCAATAGATAATTTTTCTTCTTTTACAACTTTATTACGCTTTAAACCCTTGCTGATTTGTCTTTTTCGTTCAATTTTTTTTGCCGAATTGACCGGAAAAGAGAGCCCCAATGTTGGTATCGGTCAATATCGGGTATCGGTCGGTATCGGATCGGGACATGCCAAACCGGATCGGTATCGGCCGTATCGGATCGGTATTGGCCGATATTGTAAACTATGACTAATTGCACGTTGAACAAGGAATGAGTCTCGATGACTTATGGAGTTGAAATTCAAATTACTAAATGAGAAGTCTTTTCAATCTTATATGAAGGGGGATCTTCTCGAAGTAATAACTGTAATCTGTATTACTGTGCTCGTTATTAGGCTTGTTAATGTTAACCGATAACCCGATTCAAAATTTAGTTAATTTTTTGGGTTTGGACCTAAAATATAAAACCCGAACCAATTTTGGGTCGGATCGGTGTACATCAAGTAAAATTTGAAACTATTTTGGGTATGGTTCAGGTTTGATTAAATATAAGAAACTTACTTTGAATCATAGTTGTTAACGGCGCAAGGCGCGCAAAGGCTTCCTAGGGCCTCAGCACATTCCTTTTGAATTAAGGCATACTTTTTGCAAAAAAATCATTTATTCTATTATACATAACAAAATAATTAAACCGAATTAACATAGAACCATATATGCTTGAATAAAATAAATCTAACGATTCTTAGAAAAATCCGCACAAGTATCATCAATTTAGAGTATATTATCCAAGTACAAAAGTCATACCAAAAGCTAAAATATCAAAAGAAAAATATATAGGTCATTGACTTAAGATCATAAAACTATATTTCTGCATCATAATCGGGTAGACCCTTAAACTCACTTTCCGCATGATCATATTTATAACCCTCAACATCTTCCTCATATAACTCCTCTGAATTTGCCTCTTCTTCATCAATTGTACAGAGGAAGAAGCTGATGCTGCTGTAACCACCTCTCGTGTTTGTTCTAGAAGTTGTTGATCTTTGTCTAGTTGAATATCTAGGTTTTTCCTCTCTTGATGCTCTAGCGACAGCACCCCAAGTCAAATCATCGACATCATGAAACACAAGCTCACCGTCGGCATCATCCATCTTTCCATCTTCAGAAATTATGAACAATAACTAGTAAGAGAAACTCTACTTAATTAGTTAAATTAAATAATATAACCTACAATGACCCAGTTGAAGTACCAAGTATTGTCCACCATTCAGCTGTTATTAATAATATCATCTTAGTAATTTTAATAATCAAACAATATAATTTTCTACCAAGTATTGTTCAAAATTTATTTTTTCACTTACCTGGTGCCTTAGTTTTTTTCCTTCCTAATAGCCATGACGGATCCAAAGTTATTCTCAGCTTCTCTATACTTTGACAATTCATCAGTTATTTTATCTTGAATATCAACACTAGGGATCAATCTCTGGATACAATCCAACAAACCCTTGTTCACCTTATCATTACTGCTAATCTCGGGATTTGAATAAAAGAATTCTGGGTTCGAAAAATACCCAGCTGCATGCAGCGGACGATGGAGCTAGATGTCCCATCTTTTGTCAATAATTTCGAAGATGTGCTCGTATTTCTCTTTATTATCTTTAAACGAATTAGCAATGCTTTCTTTAGCACTATCCATAGCCTCGTATATATACTTCATATGAGACCTCCGCTCACCTCAACATCAACTAGTCTGAGAATACGAACAAGAGGACATGACACCTTTTATAGAATTCCAAAAGCTAGTCATTATGACAATCTTTTTAGCACTTTTTCCTTGCTGCCTCTTTGTGCATTTGCTATTTGCCCACTCCTTGAGATAAACATTTTTCACAAATTATTATTTTTTGCTTGTAAAAGCTCGGCGATGTCATGAAAGCGGTTGCGAAACGAGTTTTTGCTGGCCTAAGCAACTCCTATCATGTGAAACATCTTATCATGTTCAAGTCTTCAAGACACCTGAACGAGTATAGATAAACCATTTAGTGTCATTGTTCTTTTTATGTCCTCCACCTTTCCGATGTCTTCTAACATAAGTCAAAAATATTGGACATCACATGGTGTCCAATACAAATTCTTGAACCTTGCTTCCAAGAAGCTCCCTAAGAGAAAGAAATATAAGTTGGTTAATCTAACTAGGATAGTCAATACCTAACCTAAGTGTTTCAAGACAAGTTAAATTAAAAGAAGGAAAAAGAATAATGTTTATCACATACCAAGACATTAGCTGATGCAGTATCAGTGACAACTTGGAACAACATTCTTCTCTCCCACACGCGATACAATCCTCTCATGCAACTTCAACATTTCATTTGCACTTATATAGTAGGAGGAAGCATCAACATATTCAATAAACTTGGATCCTTTAGAAGAATTCACCAATTTTTATTTTTTATTTTTTATTTTTAATCAAAGCTCGTTACCTTTTATCTGTCCATTCATCTACCATTATGGAACATGTTCATGGTCTTTCATCCATTTTTTTGTTGGCTCCACTTCCTTTTTAAGTAAAGGAATCCTCACTTCATGATAACTCGGTGCTTTCAATTATGGACCATATTGTCCGATTGCCTCTACCATCACTTTAAAACTATTATATTTGACGACATTAAAAGAAACTCTAGCATCATACATCAACCTTTGCTATATGTGTAGTCTCTCATTTCCTTCTTTTGAGCATCATTCTTCAATGCATATGCAATTAATTGTTTTTTCCCTTTCGATGTTGCACTACTTGTTCCGGATCAGGAGCGCAAATACATCCAATTGGCCCTTTTGTCTTGGTCTTTTTGAACCAGAAAGTTGAGACTTGTTGCTTTCCCAACTGCTCGCACAACTACTAATTGACCTTGGCAAGTTCATCTTCATCATCTTCTTCAGCCTCATAAGCAAAATTAAAATCACACAAACTGACCTTTGCTTTCTCTGCTTTCTTCTGGGCCATAAACTGTATAATCTCTTTTTTGACATGTTCTGGGACTTTCTTACAACCTTTTGCATTTATAAATCCTCCTACAAAATGTTGCTTCATCCTAGTAATCCCTCCATTTTTTACTTAATTACAGAAATTGTATATGACATCTTTATCCTTAGAATTCTTATTTGGACGACAATATTTCCACCCCGGGTCTGTTTTTGATGATTGAACTTCACTAGAACTCATTTTATCTAGTAAAAATACAATGAACATGTTATCAAATGAAGAATGAAAATATATTCTCAAATTACTGTTGTAAAAGTACAAACTCAACAATCATCATATAGTCTTCTAAGGATCTAAAATGCAATACACTTTTTTAAAACAAATTTTAAGAACTTAGTTAATGAGATAATAAATTAGAAGATTCTATCAAATCAGTTATAGTGTGTTTTATGATGGATAATGCTCATGATATGTTTCTGCATTCTGTTGCAGGCATCTTAATATCCAAGTGACATCATTTATTTGTGCAAAAATAAATACAAAACTAACAAAATTGATATAATTATGGTGCTCAAAAAATGGATAAGCAACAATAAATTACTTAAATGAAAGGAAACATTACAACGTAAACTCAAAGACAACAAGAATTAATCACATCTGCATACAAAAGTATAATTACTTGGAAAAAAAAGTGATTTGGATCAGAAGTGCAAGTAAGTTGCAATCTTAAGCCTGATAACCGCATGCACATCTAATTTAGCAAAGTGTTCTTTATTTGAACTCAAAAGTCGTCATAGCAATTTTCATCAAATCCATTTGAACTTCTCTGCATTACACTTCTTTCTGAAACAAGCTTCTTTTCAAATACTAGAACATGTTATCAAATAGTGATCTTCAATTTTTCTTTCTTTCAGTATTTAGATTTTATCTTGGTAGGAGATTCTTGATCTTCTGTGATGTTGTATTTCGATTTCCTAGTTTGATGCTGCTGTAAATTCTGAAGGCTTCATTTTCTTTCATTGTGAGTCTTTCACGAGACTTTTAGCAAAAAAAGCAGAAGAGAGGGGGAACTGGAGAACCAAAAAAAAAACTGAAGAGAGTGGGAATCAGAAACAACAAACAAACAAAAGAATAAGCAGCAGAAAAGAACAGCAAACGAAAAAGAACAGAAAAAGCAGCAGAAGAAACAACAAACCAAAAAAAGAAAAACACCAGAAAAAACAACAAATAAAAAAACAACAGAAAAGTAGCAGAAAAAAATAGCAAACAAAAAACAACACAAATTGCAGCAGAAAAAAATTAACCTGGAGGGAACCGGAGGTGGAGAGGGGAGAGAGAGAAATAGAGGCAGAGGCTCTCTCCCCTCTATGTTATTAGTTTTAATTAACTTAGGGTTTGGTTCGGGTGGTTAGCGGTTAGAAATTAGACACTCAATCCGACCCAACCCAAATTCATTAATCAAAACAGAATTCAACATAATTTATTAAGACACACCTTTCTGCGCCTTACGCCTTTTCTGCGCCTTGTTAAGGCCCTCGTCTTTGGTGTGCCGGGCCATGCTCATGAGAGGCGCTAAGGGTGCGCCGCTCCTTGCGCCATGGCGCGCGCCTTAGCATGCTTTTAATAACTATGCTTTGAATGACATAAAATTGAATATGGCTAGATGGTTGACTAGTTAAGCCTTAAAGTCTCTTTGCTGGCGGTACTATCTTGGAGCCTTCCCAAAACCTTTAGATATAATTATATAATTTTTTTTTCCATACATGTCAGTCAATAGGGTCGGGTTCGGGTATCAAAACTAGAAACCGAAATGAAACCGAGTCGGGTTCGGGTACATATTTGGGAACTCGAAACCTTATCGTGTTGGATACCCGATCCGTTGACAGCCCTACTCATTCTATGTAGTCCATCGTTAGAATCTTAGATGCACTCTTCTTTCCACCCTAGTGTCGATGTTTTTTTTGGTTGGTGGAAAGGTGGTGAGATAAGGTCTTAATATTTCATTCTCTTGGCATTTATGTATCACTACCTAATATTGATTATGGGCTAACTTTTCAGGTCCGCATATTGTGATGGTAACTTGCCTCCTGATGGCTTAAGAGACTTTTTGCCGCGGTTGATTCCAGTGTGTAAAATACTCTCACTACCATTTTTGATTCGTGTCAAGATGCTTTTAGCTGTATTCTCATTTTTATTCGTGCTTTTTCTAGGTTTTGTTGTCGAATATGGCATATGCAGACGATGATGAGTCGCTACTTGATGCAGAGGTGTGTTATGCTTGTTCCGGTACTCCACATAATATTTGTTGCTTTGGGGTGAAAGCTTTATTTAGTAGTTTTGATAATACATTTATTTTATTTGTTTACAGGAAGATGAGACCTTTCCTGATAGGGATCAGGTTTTTGCTTTCGTTGACAATTACTTTTTAGTTATTGTTTTGATTATTTTGTGTTGTATGTTTACTTATCTAATTTGTGGTTCTATGAAAATTACTTAGAACATTATATTTGTTTTACAGGATCTGAAGCCACGTTTTCATGCATCACGTTTTCATGGATCTGAAAATGGAGAAGAAGCTGTAAGTATACAAGTTTAATTTTGTGACCCTGATGTATATTTATTATATTTTTTGCACTAGCATTGGACTGAAAGATGTTGAGGCTCTTAGCATGGCTTTTCCTTGCCATCGATTTTCAGAAGTGTGTTTGAATCTTACTAATTGCAATTCCTGTCACTTACAGGACGATGACGTAGTCAATGTCTGGAATCTAAGAAAATGCAGTGCAGCTGGTCTAGATATTCTTTCCAATGTATTTGGGGATGAAATTTTACCAACTTTAATGCCTTCGATTCAGGTATGATTTTTGTTCAACTATAATTGGTGTGGAAGTAAGTCAGTCACTATCTTGACCTGAATATGAAGAACTTTGTTTTGCTATAAATTAGAAAATCTACATTCTTGACTTGATTTAGAAAGAAATTTTCGATTCTCTAAATTATGCACGAGTGGTAGTATTAGTAATTTTGCTATGCATTTTTGTAACTGTCTGATGCACTGTGCTGAAAGTCCTGAATATATTTGGTTCTTAAATACTTGATGATTTGACCATGATGAATAACCAGGTCATTCTTATGCTTGACTTTAGGATATACTGTAATTGCTGTGGAAGCAAGTACTTACTATCTTGACCTGATATAGAAACTTTTTTGATGGTCCTATATCTATATTAGATAAACCTACTTCCTTGAGTATGAAAGAAACTTCTGGTTTGATTATGACCAAGTGATAGAATTAGTATTGTTGCTATGCATTTCTGTAATCGTCTGACATACTTTTTTGAAAGTCCGCAGTAGATTTGTTTCTCAAAAAGTTTTATGAGTTGACCAGTATGAAGCTGGATCATCCATATGTTCAACTTTAGTATATAGCCGAAAATGCGGAAAAGGGATATCATCATCAAATTGCTAGGTAAATGCCCGTCAGTTTGGTTCATTCCACTCTAGACTGAAACAAAAGATATTAGGCAATGGTAAAGTGCTTCCTGACTAGCGATCTATAGCCTTCAGATGATGAGTGGTCGATCTTGGTCTAATATTCAAAGCAAACCAACAATGGCGAAGGCCAGACCGGCAAAGTGCTTAAGCTCGCTATTTTAGATACAAGTAATATCTAGAGGGTTGTTGGGGTGGGGGGGGGGGGGGGTGACCGTGCTTGCCCTGGCCTGCGAGATTTAGAAACTCCTACTGGGTGGGTCTGCAACTCGCGTGAATGCAGAAGGAATTAGATTATCCCTGGCCTCAAAGTAACTCCCTTGATCTTTCAATCACTCTTCTGAGACTGCAGAGCTCACCTCACTTTCTGGCAGGAACTTCCTGTGGGAGTAAGCCATTTATATCTGTGATTAAAGTCAAATGTACTTTCTTGTCCATGATCATAAAGAAATCTGTGATTAAACTATGCACAATTGATGTAGTTAGTATTTTCTTTATAATTTTTTTGTTACCATTTCATGTGATGGTTGGACGTCTAGAATGCACTTGGTTGTTAAATATTTTTGTTAACCATGAGGAATGACTTTGTTGTGTTTTTGACAAATGACTCCAAGCCACAATGGTTATGCCTTATAGACATTTTATAATTTTTGATTCTGTAAACTCTAAAGTCAAATGTACTTTCTTGTCCATAATCATAAAGAATCTGTGATTAAACTATGCCCAAGTGCAGTAGTTAGTATTTTGTTTATAATTTTTTTTGTTATCGTTTCATGCGATGGTTGTACGTCTAGAATGCACTTGGTGGTTAAATATTTTTGTTGTTAACCATGTGGAATGACTTCGTTGTGTTTTTGATAATGACTCCAAGCCACAATGGTTATGCCTTAATAGACATTTTAGGAGCCAATTTGAATTATAAATATAGAGTAATTATGTAGTGTATTTGAAAATATGTGCCTCATTAATGCAAGTTTCTTATACTTTAGCATGCTTTGTATCTTCATTTCTTGTATTGCAGCACAACCTTGCTACTACAGGGGATTCGAACTGGAAGGACAGGGAAGCTGCTGTTTTGGCAATTGGTGCCATAGCAGAAGGATGTATTGGTGGTCTTTATCCCCACCTTCCCGAGGTACTTATCTTAGCTGTTTATGGAGGTTGAGTGCGAACTTTATCATTGATGGCAAGTTTTGATTATGTTTCTAAGAACTCTCATCATAGTTGTTGCACATATAGATCATAAGCATGAGTACCTTATATCTGTTTGACTATTTAGGGTAGGCATATTGTTTTTATATTAGCTTCACTTTTACGTCTCAAAATATCTCTATTAATATTTGGCAAGATAATTAAAATTGGCTACAGTGGCCGCTATGCCAAGATATTGTGCTCAAACTTTCATAACAGTTTGATGGGCTGTTTGCCACATCTCAGATTTTTGTTTTAGGATAGAGCAAAGTATTTAGCAAATGGTTCAGTGTCTTGTACGTGAACTTGATATGTTTTGTTCTGTTTCTGCTCTACATTGGTTTGCACATTTTCACTATAATTTTAGGAAGGCGGATGTTGCTAGACTAGACAGGTTTACCAAGTTTTTGCTAGGTATCAAAGTTTTGATACCGAAGGGGGTATCAAAGTTTTGATACCCCCTATGTATGACATGTGGGCCCCCTCCCTCTTCGTAAAATGTGTAAACATATATATATATATATATATATACATAAATATTGAGGGGGTCCCACTTGTCATACATAGGGGGTATCAAAACTTTGATACCCCCTTCGCTATCAAAGTTTTACTCGGACTAGTGGTAGGAGTAGACCAGTGCAAACATGGATTAAGGCTATAAAAAGGGATATGGCAGTTACTGATGCACACAAGGATCAAGGGGAAGTGAAAAGGTGTAACCTTGGTTTTTTATGCAATGGCCTGAGAGTTTATTACAGAGAAACATAAAGACTACATCTTGAAAAAGGAAATATATCTCAAAGACCTAAGCCTGAATTCTGTGCCTCTTGTTTCACAAGCTTCAAATTCCTCTTATTGGG
Organism: Iris pallida; assembly: GCA_029216955.1. Classification (NCBI taxonomy): domain Eukaryota; kingdom Viridiplantae; phylum Streptophyta; class Magnoliopsida; order Asparagales; family Iridaceae; genus Iris; species Iris pallida. The sequence goes on along the minus strand of JANAVB010036615.1, from coordinate 16,317,643 downwards.
TCCTCTGCAAGTTAAGTAGAAGAATGAAAGAAAACATATCTTTCAAATTACTGCAGCTTATTTCCAACAATTGCTCCACTCCTAAACCTACTTACAAACCTGAAGATGATGTGCGCTCGAATCGAACTAGCGTCTCTAATTGAACCACCATTAACTAAGCACTGCTGATGCAGGACAAAAACTAAAGTGAAACCTCGATGGGTTTATGCAAAGACAGTCGATGAGATTCGGGCAAAATAACTGATGAAACAGTGATTATCACGAGTTCGAGCAATACATCAACAACAACCAAAGCCTTTATCCCAAATTTTTGGGTCGTCTGTTTGAATCTTCTTCTTCCATTCAGTATGTTATGGGCTATGTCCTATGTAACAGTAACAAGATCCATATCGTACTTTAACACTTCAAACCGTGTTAGTCTAGGCCTACTTCTAGTCTAAGCGGTTCTTTTAACTACTATATATCGCTCATCCTTAGGGGGCATCTATGGGGTGCGTTGCACATGTCCAAACCGTCTAAATCAATTTTTTCTCATATTGTTCTCAATTGGTGCCACCTCTAACTTCCCACGGATACTCATTTATTATCCCATCCTTTAATGTATTTTCAGTGCCGCTTATTCATCTTAGTATTCTTATTTCGGCTACACTAATTTTGTGGACATGTTTCTTAATTTTCCAACACTTTGATCCATGTAGAATGGAATAAAATAGATGATTTCTTTATTGAAGAGAGACTACATATATATAGGAGAGGCTAGCCTCCTCTCCTATTACTCTAAGCAATGTGGGACTAAAGCCCAATAACTAATAACTCTAATATAACACTTAACACCCTCCCTCAAGCTGGAGCATAGATGTCAATCATGCCCAGCTTGTTATATAAAAATTGAACCTGGGAACCTAGAAGAGGCTTTGTGAAGATATCAGCTATCTGGTCGCCGGTCCGCACATGTTGAAACTTTATCACTCCTTTTGTATATTCATCACGAACAAAATGAATGTCAATTTCAATATGCTTCGTCCGTTCATGAAATACTGGATTGGTGGCAATGTGAATAGCAGATTGGTTATCACACCATAGGTCTGCCACTTGAGATCCTGCGTCTTCTCCCAGTTCTTGTAGGAGATGCTTCATATATAATATCTCTGGCGTGCCATGAGCAATAGTTCGATATTCTGCTTCCGAGCTTGAGCGTGCTATCACACTTTGTTTCTTGCTTTTCCATGATACTAGATTTTCGCCAACAAATACTGAGTAGCCAGATGTAGACCGTCTATCTGTCAAACTTGCCCCCCAGTCAGCATCAGTAAAACACTCAATGCGAGTGTGTCCATTATTCTCCATTCGAATTCCTTTTCCTGGATTCTTTACTAGATAATACAAAATTCTGAGAACTATCTGCCAGTGTGGAACTCTTGGAGAAGCCATGAATCTACTTGTGATGTTTACTGCAAAAGAAATATCCGGACGCGTCATGACTGCCAAGTAGTTGAGTTTTTCAACCACTCGACGATACTGATCTGGATTGGTCATCAGGACCCCTTCGTTTGGGAGTAATTTTACCCCTGGATCCATAGGTGAGTTTGCTCCCTTTGCTTGCATAATGCCTGCATCATTTAGTATATCCAGTACATATTTTCTTTGAGACATTACAATGTTCCGCTTATCCCGTGTGACTTCAATGCCCAAGAAATAGTTCAAGGATCCCATATCCTTGGTTTGAAATTGTTCTCCAAGAAACTTCTTGAGACTTGCAATACCCTGGCTGTCATCTCCCGTGATTACAATATCATCAACGTAGACACCAAGAAGTATTCTTCCAGCAGATGTGTGTCGATAGAAGATTGAATGGTCCTTCTTCGACTGACACATTCCAAATTGAGTAACCACCTGTGTAAATCTACCAAACCATGCACGAGGTGATTGTTTCAGGCCATAGAGGGCCTTCCTTAGACGACACACCTTACCCTCCCTTGCAACGAACCCGGGAGGTTGCATCACATATACTTCTTCATTAAGATCCCCGTGGAGGAAAGCATTCTTTATATCGAGTTGAAGTAAAGGCTAGTCATAGCGAATGGCCAAGGCCATGAGGACACGAACGGACGTCATTTTGGCCACAGGAGAAAAAGTCTCGAAGTTCCTGGAAATTCTTGCTCCCATGGGACCATCTGTATCTATATGCGTCAGGATCCCGATTCATGGATCTCTCGGTTCGAGAAATAAGAGGAGCAAACCATTTCTTCTGACTCTTTTTCAAATTCGATAAATGTTGGTGGATCGTATATTTCCTCACCATAGGTTTGAGAGTAACCTTTGGCCACCAGACGAGCTTTCAATCGGTCAAGAGTGCCATCCGGTTTTACCTTAATCGTGAACACCCATTTGCAGCCGACTACCTGTTTACCATGAGGTAGATCGACTAAGTCCCAGGTATGATTCTCCTGGAGAGCCTTCTATCTCCTCGTGCATAGCAGCACGTCAACCAGGATGTCGAAAACCCTCAGCGGTCTTGGGGATCTGAATCCTATCAATAGTAGCTACCAGAGACTGAGTGTGACTGGTAAGTCCTTTGTAGTTGTTAACATATAAGGGATGATCTCGACATGCACGACGAGGACGTTCTGGAGGCGGAATCGCCGGAGCTGCTGGCGGAATTGGTGGAGCTGCTTGAGGGACAGATGGAGGCAACTTACTGGAGCCGGAGCTGTTGGTGGAACCAGAGGAGGAAGATTCTGTGGTTGATGTCGTTAATGGCTGAATCGGTGTATGTGGACCATCATCTTGAGAGACTGGCTCAGTAAGGAAGGGCACCCGTACGGGGGGTTGTTGTGTTTGAGGAGGAAACAACAAAAAATTTTCTTCGGGATAGATCAGGGGAGCAGGACCTGTTGATTGGGAGAACGGAGGAAATTTTGTTTCGACAAAGGTAACATCCCGAGTGAAAAAATATCGCTTTAAGACAGGAGAGAAACACCGATACCCTTTCTGATCTTTAGGATACCTAAGAAAATACATTGTATAGCCTTAGGATCCAATTTAGAAAGGGTTGGTCGGGTATCCCGAACATAGCATAAGCAACCAAAGATGCGGGGAGGCAGAGGAAACGGCTCTCTTCCAGGAAAGAGCCTAGAGAAGGGAGTGCTGCCATGGAGAACTGACGACGACATGCGATTAATAAGATAACAAGCTGTAAGGACCGCATTCGACCAAAATCTCTTGGGAGTACGTGCTTGAAACATAAGAGCACGTGTTGTTTCCAATAAATGACGATTCTTGCGTTCGGTTACACCATTTTGTTGTGGTGTGTACGCACAAGAGGTTTGGTGAATGATGCCGTTGCTGGCCAGATGTTTATCAAGATCACGAGATAAATACTCACGATCATTGTCACTCCGAAAGGTTTTGATTGGAAGACCAAATTGTGTAGTTATCTTGGCATGAAAGTTACACCAGATGTTAAATAATTCAGCGCGACTTTTCATTAAATAAATAAAAATGACACGTGAGTAATCATCGACAAACGTGATAAAGTACTTAAAACCCATTACAGATTCAATCGGATAAGGTCCCCATATATCAGAATGCACCAACTCAAAAGGAGCGGTTGCAAGATTATTTGGACTCACCGGATAAGAAATCCGATGATGCTTAGCTAAACTACATGGCTCACAATGAAAAGAAGAGGAAATATCTAAAGATGGGTACATTTTCTGGAGAACTGGAGACGACGAATGACCTAACCGACAATGTAACTCGATCGGATCAAGTTTTATGCTTGCACAAACAACAGAAGGAGTTGCGTCAAACAGGTACAAGCCTCCAGCCACATGCCCCTTACCAATAGTCTTTCCAGTTGTCAGGTCCTGAAAAACACAATTATCAGAAAAAAAAGGTTACCGAGCAATGAAGTTCACGAGTAAGTTGACTGATAGAAAGTAAATTGAACGGGTTCCCAGGAGTAAGTAGAACAGAGGTAACCGACAGTCCGGGAGAAAGAGTGGCACTTCCACGGCCGCGGACTGCCAGAGAACCGCCATTGGCAACAGTAATGCCAGAAGCACGACGGACAGGTACATAATCATGTATCATACCTGCGTCACCAGTCATGTGTGAGGATGCACCAGAGTCAATTACCCATTGCTTGGGTTTTACTATGCATGCTGCGGAATATCCGGCTGTGGAACCAGACGTTGATGCTTCACCACGACGTTGAGCCTGGAACTCAAGAAATTTCGCGTAAGAATCGTCGCTCATCTGAACCGAACGAACGCTATTATCAGTAGCATCCGAAGTAATATTGGCAACAGGAGCTTTAGGACACTGTCACTGGAAATGTCCCTGTTAGCCACAGTGGAAGCATGTTTGTAAAGTTGGTGTGATTTTTGGGGTTGGAAAGAACTCGTGACGGTTGCTTCCATAAAACATGGCTGGTCTTATAATAGTCTTGTAGAATTTTTCTTTCAACTTCAGAGGTATGTTGTAATCACAAAGTACTCCAAATCACTCCATTTCAACCATTCTGTTTTAATTCCATGCATGACATTCTTCTCAATATCTCCATTATAATGATGATTGATCATAAATACCGAAAGCTATTACTCTTAGTTATCTCTTGTCCATCTATATGGATCCCCCTCATTGCTCCTTGACATCGGAAAGTTCGAGCAATAGACAACCCTAAAATATCACAAGAATTGTAAGACGGAGCAAAGTTAGGGTTTACTTGAGGATTGATGAAATCGCAACAAACACACACAAATCTTAATCCCAGGGAATGATCCTTCTCGTCCATGATCCGTTTATCAATCTCGATCCAATGTTCAAATCTTGACATTGATTGAAGAACCAATTAGGTAATGGGTTGTGTCAAAGATGACTAGAGGAAACACCAAGGGCTGATTTGGATTCTGTTCAAGGAAGTTAGCTGATGGTATCAAGAGAATAGGGAGAGACAAAGGGGGTCCTGGATGTTCTGTTGGGTGCACAAAATGAGGAGGAATTGCTGCTGCTGTCGGGCTGCTGTAGGACAGCAGGAGGGCTGTTGAGTTACTGCAGGACAGCAGGATGGCAGTCGGGTCAATGCAGGAGAGCAGAGGGAGGTCGTTTTATGGGATTGCAAAAGAGAGGGGAGATTTAGGAAGAAGACTAAATTAGGAGTTGATAGAAATAAATCAGGATAGGGGTTAGGGCTTCACACCATCTTACGAGAGCATAATCCAAGTCCCAGTTCTTTATACAAAAGGTCCTGATTACATGTTTATATAGCCACAAGTGACTTGATGGCCGAGAGACAACTAATCAACTACAAACCTAATATAGTTGCAACTAAACCAAGACTAAATCTAAATAAACCAAATAGATACAAGTCTGACTCAAATCTACAAATAACTAAACTCAAACTGGTCCTCCGTCACACGGCCTAGCAGGGACTACCATTCTTGTGTTGAAATTGCTCAATTTATGTTTGTTTTGCTGCTCATCTGCAGTGCAAGCTGATATAATGTGGAATTCTGGTGGCCTGGACTTCTGGTACGAGTGGTACCTGGAAAAGCAGTTGTTTTCTGCCTTCCATTGCTTCATTTTTCGTAACTTGTTAAATATTATGTGTTGCACTAAGAACTGAATAACAAATAAGGTGTCATGCAGTTGATACCAAGATTGGATGGAGGCTTTGTTTTCGTAGCCCCTGTTAAGTTTAATGGTTGTTGGCATTTGCATTTTGTTCCATTAAGGAGGAGGTCTTGATCTTTATCTTTGTAACTGCCTAGTTTAAATGATGTCAGTGGAGCAATCTACCAACATAGTTTACTCCCTTCATGGGTGTCTCAAAATATGAACCAAAATTTGCTGCCGTTGAGACTAAACCGTTTGTTGACTGATTAGATTTTATTCGTAGTTAAAATGCAATAAAGTTGAAGTAATCAAACTTCCCCATTATATTTTCTATATATTAAGAGTCCTGCGAGTAGGGCTTCCTAGCCATCAAACTTTCCTTTAATGACAGCTTCAAATAAATGTGAATTTTACAGTGGATGGTCAGGATAAATTACGATGACATAGAAAGTAAGATAGTTCAAAAACTTGGTTAAGTATTTCAACAATAATTCATTGTTGAGGGAGAGGAGCTAGTGGAGGTTGTAGCCTTGAATGAAGCTTCCTTGGCAAAGTTAAGCATGCAAAGCTGTGGGTTGTATGGTTCTTCTTCTCTCGAGGATCATTGGCAACTTGAATGATGTCTATGGCGAGCCTGTGCTGGAAGCAGGCCCTTTGATGTTGTCCAAGTTTCAAGAAGAGTGGAAAGTTGGGTAAAAAAAAGCTAAAGTTTCTCTATTTTGGTAAATACCCGAATAAATGTTTGTATATACACATAGTCCTGCATACGTAAGATAGGGACGTCTCTCTTAACTGTAAATCAATGTTTGTATATACTCATATTGCTGTATACACAAAATAGGAAGGTTTCTCTCGAGTTCCTTTCAATCAGTGCTTTTTCTGCGAGTGACTTTTTCAGATAAGGTTGAAAGCTAGGCTGGAGATAGTGAGATGTATTATAAAATATAGATATGCTCTCAAACAGGGATTCCTAGACAGGCTTACACTCCTTGAACACCTAATAGGCTAAGATACTAGTAGTAGTTTTGCTCCTGAGATCATTCTACAACATTTTGGAGTAAACAAAAATCAAAATAGATCCTACGACCTTGAATTTGTGAACCATGCATCAATCATTTTTTGTTTTAGAAGGCCTTTCCTTAATCTTCTGAGTGTCTTTCTTGGCAGGTGCATTATTAATCAATGCTATTAATGCCTTGAGGATATGCACCTTCAATTTATCAAGTGTTAATAATCTTTGTTTTTGAGTCTTTCTGTTGGTCTCATCCATGTGCCTTCTTCTGTGGTCTCAAATGCTTATTTATGTATTTGCTTTAGCATTTTAGATTCCCTTGTAATTGTCCTTTTTATCCTTTTGCATCTAATTTGCTATCTAGTATGCTTATTTGTTATCTCTGCAACTGTTGATTGTGGAGGCCGATCCTCCCTTTTATAGCAAAATATAACAGGGGCTCTAATTGCAGATTGTTGCATTTCTCATACCACTACTGGATGACAGATTTCCTCTTATAAGGAGTATCACCTGCTGGACACTTTCTCGTTATAGCAAGTTTATCGTCCAGGTTAGATTATCTGACTCATCAAATCCTTTGTTACTGATATCCCTGTTTACTTGTCCTTCATGTTATAAATGGTATTTGTGGTGTTTTCTCTATATTTTAAGCTAATTCTGTTTCCCGCAGTCCATGTATGTATTCAAAGGCACGACCTATTATAAAAAAATCATTATAAGGCTAAATGCACTTGACTTTGTTGTATTTGTTTGACAAATTAACACTCTTGAACAAGGTTGTAAAAGGCGCTGGTCGGGTGGGCACCGGGTGCCTAGTCCGCATAGTTCTAGGCGGTTCAAAAAGAATCCAAAAAACCTACTGAAAATTGTAGAAGAAGTCCATAAAACTCAAAAACATGCATAGGAGGGCGTTTTGGGGGGGGGGGGTGGGCTTGGCGGGCATCGGACAGGCACCAATCGACCGCCTAGGCTGACTTTTAGAACAATGCTCTTGAAACATATAACAATTTTCCCCTCTATTCCACGACACTATGTGGATGAGCTTCCATCCTTAACGGATATGTCATCTTTGAAATGATCGAGTTCCATTTCAAAGACTATTTTAGAAGTAAGATAGACATGAACAAAATTCCAAGTCAAAATATGTCATTATTTATGTATGCTGGGAGTTGCATGGCAAACTCTGGACCTGGTATTTGGAAGGAAATTTTAATGCCAAATTCCCAGTTAGAAAGGTGTACTATATGGTGGACACAATGTGCCAATGGCATTATAATCCCTTATAAACAAATGCAGTTTAGCTTTTTATCAATCTTCAGCCCATCCTTAAGTGAGGTTTACTATTTCTCACTAAGTATCTTCTGTACTAAAGGAAGTTTACTTTGATAATGAAGAAAGAAGATAACACTATTGCCTTAGAGTAGTTTCTCTCTCTAGATGGGACTCTAGAGATTGAAGAAAGAAGATGATGACTGAAAAGGTTCCTCCATCAATTGGAGGTAATTTTAATGCCAATTTTGGTCTTAATTATTTTTTTTTGTCAATTTTGTTCAAAAAATAATTTTTTAGCATGATCCCCTTTATTTTCTTGGTCAGTTTTTGGCCTGACTCAAAATTATTTATATTGAACTTTTATTTTTAAATTATATTATTTTTGGTGAATTATAAATTATAATTCTATTTGTTCAATACTTGTTATTGTAGTCTTTGGGCTATTTGAGTGTTTGCTAAAGTTCTTTATAATGTAATCATTGTTTTCTATATACATAAAAATATATTCTTGTATTACTTTCAATGAACTAGAAAATTATAATATCTTTTTAATGATAAAGTGCCTAGAGCTTTCTATAACATTGGTTATTGGCATGTGATTTGTAATTTTTGATATGTATTCTGTGCTGCTTGAGCTTTATCCGAAACAGTCCTCACATAATTTGAATTTCTCTGACATTCTACATTTCTTAAATGGATCCTATCAAATATTTTACATTTTCTATGATCATATCTATTTTAGGTATTCGGGGAAAATGCCAAAAATTTGATATTAAAAAAATGGTTATTGAGCAGAGCTAGACTGTTCATGCACAACTTATACAGATGCAGGAGTAAATAGATTTACTTAACCAAGAGTAAAATGAACGTTCTGATTCTATAATCTCTCCTCTTAAGAGTTAAGAATTGGGACTGTACTCGTGAAGAACAGGGATGTAAAGAACTAATTGCACTGTACAATTCTGATGAGCCTAATCTATCCATTTGGTCTTATCTGCATCTTCTAGCATTCGAGAATAGTGCATGGGGCTTGCCTTCATCATATGCGTTATATGATAACAATACAAAGTACAAACAAACATGTCAATCCGAGGCAGTTATATGTTAGTGATTGTATCTATAGAAATTGAAGAAAGACCGAATGAATTGGATCCTATTTTAATTTCTCAATTATTTTTATCTAGCCTTGTCAAGCTGTCTGCTCTGGATATGATTCTCCATTACTAGTAAAGTCTGCAGTGGCAAGCAATATGATTTCATTTTTCTTTATGGCTTTTACAAGAACATGCTTACTCGTTACTTATTTTGAAGTCAGTGCATTCTCTATTTCTCTCCATATAAAAGTTGTCCTGAACACCATGTAATTTCTCATGCAGGGGATTAATCATCAAAATGGCCAGGAACAATTTGATAAAATTCTCATGGGACTACTTCGAAGAATTTTAGATTCCAATAAGCGAGTGCAGGAGGCTGCTTGTTCAGCTTTCGCAACACTTGAAGAGGTTTTTTCCCCGATAATTAAGAGTTTGATGAAATCCTTCTTTTCTATTAATTGTGTCCAACTTCTTTGGCTGGTTTCTGGCAGGAGGCTGCTGAAGAATTGGCACCACACTTAGAAATCATTTTGCAGCACCTCATGTGTGCTTATGGAAAATATCAGGTTCCTTTTGAGCATTTTCATTTTTTCATGCCTCTTAAGTCCCTATCACACCACAATATTTTGATTTGAACGTTGTCCTGGATGTAAAAAATATTTATATGTGAATATACCTAATGCTTTCTTCCTCTTAGACCACATTATACCTTTATGTGATTTCTCCTGTTTTCCCTTGTTTTTATTTTCAGAGGAGGAACCTCCGAATTGTTTATGATGCCATCGGTACTCTAGCAGATGCAGTTGGTGGAGAGCTAAATCAGGTACAAACATTTTTTCTATGTTACCGTGTTTGCATGTTCGCCCTCATTTTGGATTTAACATGGAACGGGGAAACCTGGAACTAACCTTTTACTCATTTCTACAGCCGAAGTATCTTGATATTTTGATGCCCCCTTTAATCTCAAAGTGGCAGCAAATTTCAAATTCAGACAAAGATCTATTTCCTTTGCTCGAATGTTTAACTTCGATAGCACAGGTACCTTGCCTGTATGCCATTGCCTAGACCCTCAATTTTCGACTTATAGTTAGATGACCAAAAAAGTGAGAGCGTCAATTACAAATCAATGATGCTCCTTATATTGTATTACATAGTTTTTTGTTGGTTGCCTGCCTTTGTAAATTAAAGTTTCTCAGTTCCTTTCAATTTATGACAAGAAATCCTACACAGAGTCTGTGTCTTATCCGTAGCCAGACGTGATGGTATACATTTACATCCTTGTGCTGAATTCTCTGTTAACAGAGAAAATAATCTGTTGTTCCAATGGCATAGTTAACATTCCAATAGGAAGGACTAAAAGTTCCCTGACAGGGAGATGATTGTAGTTCTAACATAATGAGTGCCTTGTTTGACACTATTCTTTTACCATTCATTTCTTACAATCATTTCCATATATCTCATAGATTTTATGATTTGGATGGTGTAATTGCTTGTCCAGTTGTCTTTGAAAGACCAATTAGTCATTTCTTGCTCTCATTTTGCTTATGTATTTCAGGCTTTAGGCCCAGGATTTTCTCAGTTTGCTGAGCCAGTATTTCAGAGATGCATCAATCTTATCCAGACTCAGCAATTGGCAAAGGTGTTTGGTTCTTCAATTCATATTGTCATACATGTTTCTATGTTTTCTTCTGATCCTTGGTTGCTTGGTTCTGTAGATTTATGATCTCTTTGTATTTGTACTATGTTATTTAAAATGTAACTGTCCATGTAACAAACTGCTGAAACTTCAATAATTACATAGATGGCCACCACTGTATGATCACACAGTATATGCTGTTGAATTAGTTATTTCATTGATTCTTCATTTTGGGTATTTATAATAGTGGAGTACCTTTTTCTTTTTCTTTTTGTCTAGGAATGCTGTTACCTATATTTATATCTTGTGATTAAATGTTTTTATTCAGGTGGATCATGGTTCAGCTGGTGTTCAATATGATAAAGAGTTCATAGTTTGCTCCTTGGATCTATTATCAGGACTTGCTGAAGGTCTTGGCAGTGGGATAGAGAGCTTGGTAATTTCTTTTTCTTGGTTATTCATGATTAAAATTTCTTTAGCTTTGAACATGGAAGTATGCACTATAGATGCTTCGGGGTGTTCTTTACATGTCAAATAATGACGCCTTTCGTCTTGAGTTTATGTTCTAGTAAAGCATGCCAGTGATTTCAGTTGTTCTGTCCCCTGCCTACATCCCAACCCCCCCAAGACGAAAGGCTTATTCTGCTATAAGGATTGTCCCAAATGCAACTCACTTTAGTAAACCCTAGATTAAAACTAATGTTATGCTTAATTCTCTATTTCTTTTTCTACAGTTCAGTACTTCATGAATAAGTGAATGCACTTCCTTAATTGCTTGTTACTCCCTTATGCTAAATACTCTATGTTCTGCTTAATTTATATTTCTTAAGAATCTTGTGCTTTCTTTTTATGTTTTTTTTTTGCCTAGTCAGGCGGCACTGAGACTATCAGGCTTCATGTTGACTGCTTGTGTAAAAAGTAGAGCCGGCAAGCATTTCTTCATTTTCCACTTATTTATACTACTTTTATTCTTTATATTATACTACCTCTAATTTTTTTTTTCTATTAGTTATTTTATTTTCTTCCTTGTACAAATACAATTCAGTTAGTTTTTGATGCACTTCAAGCAATTATTGACGAAATGCTTTTGGTGTGTCATTATGCATGTCCTTGTATTTCACCAGTCATATTTTCGAAATACATATATGGTATGTTTAATCATCTACAGTCAGTTATGGTGGTAGAAACTCTATTTGTGACTGCTTTCTTATCAGTTACGTGATCTACTGTACTAGGTGTTCTGTACATTTTCATACTTATGGCGAAAATGGACTTTCCAATATTCTGTGATTTGCCTGTAGGTCGGGCAAAGCAATTTGAGAGACTTGCTTTTGCAATGTTGCATGGATGATTCTGCTGATATACGGCAAAGTGCCCTTGCACTTCTTGGAGACCTTGCTAGAGTGAGTGAAAAATTGAAACTTTATACTTGTTCATTTAAAAAGGTTTCATGCTGCAGCAGTTCTAAGAATTGCAAAATATTTCCAGGTGTGCCCTGTACATTTGCACTCCCGCTTATCAGAATTTCTAAATGTTGCAGCCAAACAATTGGTAAGTGATTAATTTATTTATCTTTTTGAAACTACAGAGTTTATTTTATTTTACGGACTTTGATCCCCAAAGTCTTTATAATTTATTTCAGAACCCAAGTCAGTGTAAGGAGGCTGCATCAGTAGCAAATAATGCTTGTTGGGCTATTGGAGAATTGGCAGTCAAGGTCAGTGCAGCTTGCTGTTCCGTATTCCAAAAAGGATAATTTTCTCCTCGTGATTGTTAGCTTATGTTGTTTGGTAAGACTAATCTTGTCATTGGTTATTAGTAAACAACTACTTCAGTAACCTGTAATGTAATTCTGAGTCTCTGACATACTAATAGGAGTTGGAAGTTTCACAATGTTTAAACTGTACAATTTCGTTAAATACTATGCAGATAACAATGGTCAGCCTAACTTGCACTTTTCTTGCTGCTGTGTGGGGGTGGTGGGGGTTCGGGTAGATGGTTTTGAAACTGAATTTTGGAAACCTATTATGTATGTGTTCAGTTAGTAAGCAAGAGGAGGGATAAAGTCTTTTGTAGACTGGTGTCAAAGGAAACTTGATGAGAGAGGAAGATGCTGGAAAAGTGAGAATAAAATGGTAACCGGTAGATAGGAACCGGGAAATAATTTCCCATATTTTTGCCCCACTGGGTTTATGTTTTAAGACCCCTCCCAGGAGTAACACAAGGGTTAAAATAAATCCTTAAAGGATGCTAAGTGATGTACCTGATAGAAATCAGTCTAGGAAGAATAGAATAGATTTCATCATTGGCCTCAACCGGTCGGTGGCTCTCGTTGTCCGACCAATATGGGACTATTATATGAAGTAGTACAATATGTAATATACTCCGTCTCTCACACCCCCTCAAACTTACGATATAGAACAATGCGAGTTTGACAAGAGGGAAGTACAAATGAAAAATAATTGTAAACAACAATCAACTACCGCATCCCCCCCCCCCCCCCCCCCCCCCCCCCCCCCCAAAAAAAAAAAAAAAACACACCCCCACCCCCCTCTCTTTCCCTCAAACTCACGAGAATCAACCATCGAAAGTTTGTCCAGTAGAAAGGAGTACCTCTGGACTGTATGGGCCTTCGTGAAGAAGTATGTAATATGCATATGAGATATAACATGCAATAGCGATTCGGTCCCAAGAAGATATTATTGTCTATTTAGTGACAATTAACCTGTGTGTTTCGTTTTTTCATGAAACACATGGTTGCATGCAATTTGAACAACACTAGTATTGTCACAATGCATAGGAGTAGGACTGTAGGACCAAAAACAGTAAGGCTCATATCAATAACAAGCCAACATGCTAAGTGATCTCAACAGCAGTAGTAGCCATGGTCCGATATCAACCTCAATAATAAATCTAGAAACCACATCCCGCTTCTTCGATTTCCAGGAAATTAGAATCACAAAGAAACACACAAAACTCAGTTGTGGATCTCCGATCAGTAAGATCACCATCCTAATCAACATCATAATAAGCACAAAGATCCAAAGATGAATTAGCAGAGAAGAATAATAATCTAGTGTTGGTGTCCCGTATATAGCGAAGAATCTGCAGTAAAGCAACATAGTGTAGTACGTGCACAAAAACAAACTAACTGAATACATGTACAACATGAAAAATATCATGAGGACGACTGATAGTGAGATAAACTAACATTTAAACATATTTTTTGTACCGAGACACATCCGGAAGGACATCTCCATCATCAGAACACATCTTGAGGTACAATTCAAGAAGCGTAGGTATCGTGCGAGTATCACTAAGCTATGCTCTATCAAGCATCTCGCCAATGAACTTCTGTTGTGAGAGAAGGTACCAACGAGGAGAATGATCAACCTCCAAACCAAGAAAGTAGCGGATATGATTAAGATCCCTAATTTCAAATTCTGTATGCAAGTGCTGCATGACTGTGCAAAATCACTACCAATAATAGTCATATCATTAACATAGAGCATAAGTAGTATTCTAGAAGGGTGTGTGAATGGAGCATGATCATAAGAATTCGTAGACAATCTAACATCATGAATAACAATATCAAATCTAGGAAGCCATGTTCGAGGTGCTTGCTTTAGGCCCTATAAGGCCTTGCATAGATAGACATGCATGACCAGTAGAATGAAATTAAACCAAGAGTCATGTGGACGTCCTCAGATAAATCATCGTGTAGAAATGTATTTTTCACATCCATCTGAGATATATGTCATGCACGGACAGAAGCAACAATACGAAGAGTCTAAACAATAGTAATCTTCGTAACATGAGCGAAGGTATCATCATAATCAATACCATACTGCCGAAAAAATCTAGGGGCAACTAGCATGGTCTTGTACCTATCAATGGTACCATCAATCTGAGTCTTGATCTTGTACACCCACTTGTAGCTAATTGAACGCAAGTTGGTGGCAATGTTCTAAAAGGCGGTCTAGGCGGCGCCTGGGCTAGCTCGATGCCCCTTAGGCGTCCGCCTAGTACCCCGACGCACGTCTATGCATGCTTTTGGGGTTTATGAACTTCTACAATTTTTAGTTATTTTTTGGAATTTTTTGAACCGTCTAAATCTTGGTGGCCACGTAGGCGGGATAGGCGCTAGGCGGCGGGCGGGTCGCACGTCCGACTGACGTTTAACGCTTTTCACAACCTTGGTCAGTGGATAATGGTATAAGATTTCATGTATGTGTATGCTCAAAAGCTCGTAACTCCTCAGACATGGCTGCCTACCACTCAAGAATGGTGACAAACCTCTTGGTACATCTGGAGCTCCCAGTTACTCGAAATAGCACTAAGAAAAGACTGAAGTACAGGAGTCAAGGTGCTAAAGAATAAAGGATTAGGCGAGCGATATTGACTAGTGGAGCGACACAAAGGTGGAAGGATGGGTGGTACAAGATCCACAGAGACGTGGTACAATATAGTCAACAATAATGGTTGGGCGATCATGACACTGGTAAACATGACGTGCGGGCAGAGCACGTGGTGATGTAGTCTCAATATCAAGGAAAACAAGCTCCTCGCGTGTGGATGGTGGTAAAGTGTGGATAGTGGTAAAGGAACTGGAGAATATGGTAAAGCATAATAAAGGAAGTTCGGCAGAAAAATAACATGGCAAGAGATGAGAAGACGTCTGGCAACATGATCATAACATCTATAGCTCGTATGTTAGGACTACACTCAAGAAACACAGAAGCAACAAACCTAGGGGATAGCTTTCTCGCTAAGTTGAGGGTAACATAACAAAACAAGTGTAACTAAAGACACGAAGTATGGAATAATTAGGAGCACAATCATATAAATGATGATAATAAAGACACTATCAAGGACAAGGGTCAGAATCATGTTGACCAGAAATACATTAGTAAGCACACCTTTTGTCTAGAACTGAACATGGACATAAGCAAACAAGAGAAGCGGCCTAGAGACATCAAGAATATGATGACATTTTGTAACCCTATTCTGTTGATGAGCATGGGACAAGAAAACTGCGCAAGCTTCCCCTGAATATGAGCAAAACACCTTTATTTTGCAAGAAAATGTGTTTCAACCATATTTGCAAACTCGAGATACTTTGAGAAGATCTCAGACTGTGAGATATCCAATAAAGCCAAGGGAATCAAGAATGATGATCAATAAATATGGACATAAATCTGTTTCATCCCTCTGACATATGAGGAGAGGGTCCCCAAACATCAGAATGAACAAGTCAAAAAGGAGAAGCAGAAATAGACTCACTAGATGTAAGATGGTCCATTTAATACATATACGCAACAATAGGTAGCATATATGTTAGATTGTCCATGTAATACATCCATTATGCCTATGTACTGGCCTAACGACCATTCCTGTGTGTGGATTCTGATCCTATATAAAACATATAGTAGCAGTGAATGAGCCACTGTAAGACACATCAGTTAATTGGGAAACCGACGAGACTATGGTCAAGCGGGGAACATGATAAACGCCATGTATGATAAAGTGTGGTAAGTCAATCAAGTCACCGGGACCAACAATAGGCAAAAGAGTCATTTACCTTGCGAATAAACCAGACGAATAAACATGTGTAATACTACCAAGTCTAGAGGCATCAGTAGTCATATGATAGGAAGCACCATAATTTGTGTTTGTAACCGAGGAACTGTCGAAGAACTACCGACTACTGACGAGGTGTCATAAGTACACATATCACCCGTAGCAGTCTGATGATGTGGAGGTCGTACATGAGGCCTGCCAGATGCAATCTCCCAAGTCCTGCACTGGGCAAAGGCATGGCACTCCTAAATAGAATGTTGTTCGTATATCTTGTGCCAAGCACACCACTTCCGGTAAGAGCCAGAAGAACTAGTAGACAAAGATCCTGTAACTGGATAAGACCGACCGTGATGTGTAGACGATCGAGCATCATAGTGAAAGGACCCAATAATAGACGAAGAGTCGATGACAACATGGAACAAACTCTGATGTGCAAACAAGGGTTTATCAGTTGGAAGTACACTATCATATCCTGCAAAAGAGGTTCGTGGATAAAAGTGTCATAAAGGGTGCCATATCATATATGGTACGTAAAGATGAATCCGTAGAAGGAATCATGGATAAAAATTAATCTCAAAATCTCAAGCAATCAACTAAAATATGCTATTACTAACAAGTGGGCCAAGGTGCACTAATCAGTGTAAAGGTGGGGATGCATAATAAATCAACTCAAAAAAATTGTAATGAGTGGCTGATAGGTGAAATGAAGGGCCAGAAACTGACAAGTGGGCCTCGACACCACCACTCATATACCACTACAACTCAAATCATAACCATACCTAGTAAAGTACGCTGACTGCCATGTGGGCCAAGTGTCTCCGGGTACAAGAATGGGTGTAAAACTGTGGGGAAGCAATGGCTCAGATGAAGCCACGTTTCTACACGGTCAGTGGTTTAGATTGCCTCAGAGCACGATCTAACATCAGAAATTGACTGTATATGTAATTCAAGAAGAAAGGGAGCTTTTCTTCTCCTCTACTTGACAACATAAAGGAGAAAAAAATTAGGGTTAGGGTAAACTCTGTAAAAGCCTGTGGACCATTGTTGGAATCTCAAGGCTTCCTAATAGTTGCAATCTCAAGGCTTCCTAATAGTTGTTGAGCCATCTCCGGACGTTGACAACGAGGATTCCATTATATAATGTCTATTAATGGGTTGAATTTTTTAGAAACTTACGAGTCATCAGACTTTTATAGATGATGGTTGTTGAACTTTTATTGTTTTCTGGAGGAAGTTTTGGCTGTTAGAAGTCATCAGTCTGAGAAATATAAGAATCTCTATCTTCACTAGACTTGTGATGTGTTATTGAGCTGTTACAAGTCGTTCAAACCCCATGCATTTTTGTAACTGTTGGCGTATTTGCACTTAAATACCCTCAACTTTGCCCTATGTTCACTTAGCTATGTTGACATCCCCCCCCCCCCCCCCCCCCCATATTTATACCTTATCTTTGTTTTATCACTTACATACCATGTACTCCATGAATTGTCAAAAAAAAAGAGTAAAATGGCATTTATACCCCAAGTGCCATGAAGAAGAAGATGGTGGTGGAGGCGTGGTCTCTCATCATATGAGGGATGGGAAGAGAGGGGGGGGGGTGTCGGTGGCGGCGCCAACTAGAAGAGGAGAGAGCATGGTGGTTGTGTATTTGGGTTTAGGGAGGAGGTGGAAGATGGTGGTTGGTTGAGGTTTATGGATGAGAAAGGAGGGAGACGGTGACTTAAAAGTTTAGGAGGAAGAAAACGATAACAAGTAACAACTATGAAGTTCAGGGTAGTCATGCGCCTAAAAAGCAAATAAGCCCATGATTTATGTTATCTCATGAGGGTATTACTTCTCCTGTTGCAGATTTTAGTTCATTATCATAAATGTGTTCAAGTGAGCTTGCTTGCTCAGATTTTAGTTTCATGAGGGTTTTACTTCACTCGATTAGCTTACATGCTCAGATCTTTTATTGGGTGTCTTGTTTTCATTGATTTGCTTACTCAGAACAACTATGAATAAAATCTGATAAAGGTGTTTGGGCTAAAATCCATCTCTAAATATGTCCAAGCTTTTAATGTCAATTTTTCGGGGCTCTTAATTATATTAAATATAATATGAAGAACTGGGCTATTATTAGGCATTACACTGACAACAAAGAAAATCTCACATGTTGCTAGGTATTAATTGTTTATACAAAATCTAGATTGTAGTGAAGGATAAATTTCTCTTCTTAAATAGTACATTTAGATCAATCATGCGGCTTACAGTCCTTATTACTTAATAT
Source organism: Iris pallida (assembly GCA_029216955.1). NCBI lineage: Eukaryota > Viridiplantae > Streptophyta > Magnoliopsida > Asparagales > Iridaceae > Iris > Iris pallida. The sequence goes on along the minus strand of JANAVB010036615.1, from coordinate 16,299,161 downwards.
GATGAACCTACAACCTTAAGCCCGTGTACAAATGATTTGCAGGTCCATAAAGAAATTTCTCCTGTAGTAGTGACAGTTATATCTTGTCTAGTTCCAATTCTTCAAAACCCAGAGGTCAGTCATGTCATTTTTGTCTGAATCGATGGTGTAATATTTGTGTGCATTCGTTTATGCCTTCTTGGCTTGTACAGGGTCTCAACAAGTCACTCATAGAGAATAGTGCCATCACCCTCGGGAGGCTTGGCTGGGTCTGTCCAGATCTTGTAGCACCACATATTGAACATTTCATGCAATCTTGGTGTACTGCACTATGCACGTAAGAAAGCCGTTTTCTGTGACCTTGCTACTTCTAGTACAAAGAATAAAGTTTTGTTATTTGCTACTTATATACAGGACCTTTTAGTGCGACATCTAAAAAATGTCTGACATTTAACATGCATGCTAAAACCTTTCTACTTTCAGCAGCACAGAATTATGCCCATATTTTCTTGCTTCTGTTTATATTTCTCCGGGATGCAATATGTGATACAAAGTAATGACTACAAACTGTATATGTGGTCTTGTGTTGGTTGGGAAGAGGATGGATGGATGCATATGATTTCCATGCACTCATGTGAAGCACCTTGACTACTTTTTTTGGGATGACAGCTAACAAATCGTCACCATATCCTATCATTGATCCACAGATTAGTGTTATCTTACTGATGTCAATTTCCCTGCTTTGTATTGCATTTCTGGGAACAGTGTTCGACAAATATGGTCTCCTCTGTAGTATGGAACACTGGGACTAGCAGATTTTAGCTAAATCTTGAGGGGAAAACGCTCCCTTGTTCTGGTACTCCTACGAGTACAAGTTCCCTATTGTCGCGTGCTCTCCAGCCCACACATCTTTGTCAGTTAGATGTCTCCTCGCATGAACTTTCGTCTCCTTACTTGCTTAGTAGTACAATAGTAGACTCTCATCGATCTGTTTAATAGTCCCATAATCTCACTTTTCGTCGAGCCATTTTTAGTAAGATGCAAAGCGGTCACACATTGACCGACTTTTCAGACTACTCATGAACTATAATATTTCCTGTCCCTGTGCAAATTATCTTTATATTCTATGAAAGGTCGATTGCAATGGGAAAGGATTGGATCCAATTGATAGAAGTATTACTTGTCTGCTTATTTAAGCAAGTCTTTTACTTAAATCCTCGGGGAGTTGATTAATACTTTTATATAAAACAGAGGCCAATTTATATTCTCATTCTTAGTTAGTAGGGGCATCCAATATTTAGTGTATAGCTCTAATCCTCGGCAGGTAGTTCATGTATATGATGGAATTCAGTTTTTTTGTGATTAACCATCGATTTTGACTTTTGACTCTTTGAGGTCTTTAAAATTGAGGTCTCTGGGGAGTTGACTAACATTTTGTAATTAACCACCGACTGTAACTAACACTTGCAGTTTCGAAATACTTGAATACAACTGAATTTTGAATTGTCTGTAAATTTCTCTTGTAATCTATAAAGAGATTACGAACCAAGGTGAACTTGCAGTTCTAAATCTTGCTTTTCTATCCTTTAGTACCTCATGAAACTTTTGACTCTGCAGGATAAGAGATGATTACGAGAAAGAGGATGCATTCCGTGGCCTTTGTGCAATGGTACCTCTAAAACAGTATGTATTATCGCTATTGCAGATTTTTTATTACACTTAAACATTGTATCTGACCTTCGCAGGTGAGGGCTAACCCATCTGGCCCCGTGAGTTCACTCACTTACATGTGTAAAGCTATTGCTAGCTGGCATGTGAGATCCACAACCTTTAACCTGAGACTGTTAAATTTGGATGCTTTATGTCTGCTTTGCTGAATTGTCTTTTCCTTCCAGGAAATACGGAGTGAGGATCTACACAATGAAGTTTGCCTAGTTCTTAATGGTTATAAGCAGGTATTTATCTCGTCTTCTATCATATTTGTGTATGGAGAAGTATTTATGCAAGCTAGTATCTACTAAACGTAATAACATGAATTTCAGATGCTTGCAAATGGTGCCTGGGAACAGTGCCTTTCTACTTTAGAACCCAAAGTGATTCAAAAGTTGACAAGATATCAAGTATAACAACACCTGAATAAGTACTTTCTTCATTTGGCGATATATTTCTGTCTTGATTTGAGATGGCACGAATGAGCAGAGTCGTCGTTGGTTTGAAAGGTCCTTGTGTGTAGATTCGAGGAAATCCAAATGCGAGATCTGTTTTCAGTATATTTGATTTCAACCCACCAGTCTGCCATTTCATTCTTGTTCATCAATGGAAAATGTATACGAAGGCAACTTTTGCCAATTCGGGTTTTCTTAGGGGTCAGCAATCTTGTTGCTAATCAAGCTTTTCCAGGACAGTTTGATCCTACATTTAAAATTGGTGTCAACGGTATCAGTGGGCCCCTTTTTTGTGTGTTTCCACAGGGTCCGTCATAGGCATTTGTTGAGGTTGAAAATGTCCAGTGTATTATTATTTGAGGTGTTTGATAAACAATAGTGCATTTGTAGTCGTTTTTGACAGTACAATGAAGAATTGGATGCGGAAGGACATCCTTTGAAACCATGTAATCTTCCAGGAGTGCCTAGAACTATAAATGTGGAGCATGTACAAATACCTGGAATCGTGTAAACTTGATCAGTCACTTTCTTTTGTGCAGAAATGGTATTATCTATGAGTGGAAATCTCAGTTAGCTTTTGACAAGATACTGTCGAAAATTATATAGTGTCAATGTTTTGCTTGTGCAGCTTAAGAAGTTTCAGAATTTTATTCTTACCACTATGGCTGTGTTTAGTTTATTGGAAAGTGAGAAATAGTAAAGGAAAAATAAAAATGTTTTATGCCAAATGGGATGTCATTTACATTATACGCTAGCAAATTTTCTATTAGAATAGTTTTGCCTTTTATTTGCTAATTTTCTTTCCTATTGATCTATTTTACAAAGGGGTTTGCCTTAAATAAACAGGTTGACACATGCATCTGTCCATTCATTGAATGTGTTTTGTTTGATGATGAATATACATTTAACAAAATGATGTATTGATTGTGTTGGATCAAAGGGGTCAGTCTTGAGCCTAGTGCGGATTTTTCTGTTATACACTAGCTAAGTTGTGTTTCAGAACTGCTTTTGGTGACATTGATCTTTCTTCGGTCGTCGCACAAATCCAGTTGTTTCATAACTGCTCTGGGTGACATTTATCTTTCTTTAGCCGTCACACAAATCCAGTTGCGTTTCAAAAGGCTAATTTCGAAGGGCACTTCAACAATCGCTAGGGGCTAGTCCTTAATAGGGGACAGCCTACTTTGGTAGAACTTTTACTAGGGACAGTACCAATTTTGCTTGGGGCTAGTCCACCCCTCCCAAACCCTCAACACTCATTTGCTAATTTTTATTCTTTCTTCCAATTCTGAAACCCTAAAATCCTAAAAGAAGTAGAGATGGAGAATGGAGAAACAGTAGTCCCCGCTCATTTTCGGCACCGTCGGCCGTTGGGCCTCGCGCCTGCTTACGCTCGCCGCCATCGCCTTCTTCCTGTGCCGCCCTGGAGGAGGACGAGGAGGAGGAGGCGTTGAAGGAGGAGAAGGAGGAGGCGGCTGCGGAGGAGGAGGAGGAGGAGGAGGAGAGGGATGACGAGTCCCGGTGGGCCGCGGAGGAGGAGGCGGAGGTGGTGGGCCTTGGCCCTAGCTGAGACATTGTCGGGTTTGAAGAAGAAGAAGACGCATTTAAAAATAGGATTGCAACTAAGTTGGCATTTCTAACGTAACGTAGAACTTGTTAAAAAAAATTTGGACTTGTTTCTAACAAAATGTGGAATGCTCTTGGAATTACCCTTTCAAAACTGCACTGGTGCATTTCATTGTGAAAGCATTAAAAGTCGGAGTGGTGTCCAATTTGCTGTCTGGCCTGCGTTTTTTTAGATTTTACGTGGAGCCCATACTGATACTTTCCCGTTGCAGTTTGTCACCAACTCAAAAGAGTTCGTTGGTTGCATTAAATTGTCCGTCAAATATATACAAACATAAGTCAAGATCTACTTCCACGTGCCGATACAAAGCGCACACATTGTTTTTGGATGACGAGTTGGCATGTCCGACCAAACGTCACTTCTTTCTTACAGGTGAGGAAACGAGTCTGGCTGGCCCAGTGATCTCGCACCATTTGTGGATCAATAAAATAATAAAAAGAAAGTCTACGTACTCATTTGTAAAAACAATATTATTTAAAAGTATGTTTCTCGTGGGTAGTGTAGACCGGCAGGTAGGCGATCTAATTATCAAGTACTTTTGCATTCAACTCCACTTGCAATATCTTATTTTAAGATACATCCTCCAAATTTTATTATTTGCTTTAGAGACCACCGAATAGTTAACAATCGGGTTATAAATTCCGATAGTTAATTTCTTAAAACATGCTAATTACATGCACACTATGAAATATTATTGTTTTGAATTTCTTTTAGTATCTAGACCCCTCATATATAACTAAAATTATAAATACTAAAACAGGAATAAATAACTGAATTTAACTATTTTCTTTCACTCCATCTCATCATGTAACCGAGCTCATCAATGGAAGAACTTATGGCCTGTCTGGATACATACAAGTATATGAAAGTGTGCAAGTGTTATCTTCACACTTTGTAAATGTATTCTATATGAAATTTTGGAGACTTTGAGGAGTTACAAAAATATGTTTGGATATATAATATTAGGTAACTTTTTAGATGTCTAAATATGAAAGAGGTAGAAAGGTCAAAATAATATAATACAATAAATACTAATTAATTATGTAAGTAAATTCATAATTATTCATAATACTAATTATTTAACTTGTTTTTAGTTTAAGTAATAACAATAAATATATCAAAATATTTCATTAGTACTTATTTTTATATATAACCTAGTATATTTTGGAACTATGGTGTGTCCGATAATTTTTCTTCTTTAAAAACTAATAATTAAAATTAATAATAATTTTTTAATAATTAATTATCAAATTTGTTAAATAATATTATATTACGATCAATTACTTTAAATAATTAATTATTATATTTAAATAATTATCAATTTACGTTAAATCGAATCATAATTAAAAAGAGTTTTTAAACATTAATATTTAGTATCAGTTTGTGTTATTAGTTAATAGTTAATTGCTTTAGAAGAAATAATAATAAAATACATGTTTAGCCACTTCCATCCACATTCTTGGAAAAAAAAAGAAGATGTAGAGGCTATAGAATTCACGAAACAAAGCTCCCATAGGAGTTCCGTGGCACATCTCTTTTAACACTTCCAAATACTATTCATAAAATAGTAGGATATAAAACTATTGTTCCTAAAAAAAAAAAAAGTGGTGAAATCTGAGTCACTTTCAACCAACCAAATAGGTCCTTAGGCCACGTTTGGTTCGCCAAATCAGAACATTGGAAAAGAAAAACGAAAACATTTATTTTTCTTTTTGTATTTGGATGCTAAAGAGAAGGAGCAAGAAAATACAATGGCTCCCAAAGGTTAAAAAGAATATAAACAAAATAGTGTCCCCCAACTTATCCCATTCTTTCGCTTTTTCTTTTAATTTTTTACATATATTACAAAAATTTAGAACTAAACTGTTTCGGTTGAAAGATATATTTTAACTATATTCTTGGCGTTTCCCAACATTGAATTTTTTTTTATAAAAATTATAATTTTAGAAAGGAAAAAAAAAAAGAAAAAAGGAAAAGACCAATAATTGTAATTGGCTAAATTTCAACTTGATACCCTCAACTATCCATGTTTTGTAACTTGATACCCTAAACTTTTAAAATAGTTAACTTAATACCATCAACTATTGAATATTTTCAACTTCATACCCTAAAATTCAAAAAATTCCAAAAATACCCTTGCCCCCCCCCTCCCTCCCTTTCCGGCGTCCCCCCCCCCTCCCTCTCCGGCGTTTCCCCCCCTCTCTCCCCCGGCGGGGCGGCGCGCAGCAGCAGCGGCAGCCGGAGCAGCAGCGACGGCCGGAGCAGCAGCGGCGGCGCGCAGCAGCAGCGGCGGCCGGAGCAGCAGCGACGGCCGGAGCAGCAGTAGCGGCAGCGGGGCGGCGGGGCGGCGCGCAGCAGCGGCGGCCGGAGAGGGAGGGGGGGGGGGTTTGGGAAATAGAGAGAGCATTTTGGGAAATATAATTTTCAGGGTATCAAGTTGGCTATTTTGAAAGTTTAGGGTATCAAGTTGCAAAACATGGATAGTTGAGGGTATCAAGTTAAAATTTAGCCTTGTTTTTTTTTTCATGAACATAAAAAAAAAAAAAAAAAGTAGGAGGAAAAGTAAAATATTAGATGGACAAAATTATTTTTTATATTAGTGATCTAAGAATCTGGTTACCATGTGGGACATGACAGAGGGATTGGCATTTCTTTGAACCGAGAGAGTGCTAAGGACAAAAATAATTTTTGGGAGAGCCATAGACAAACCTCAAACGACTCAAACCCAGCGTAAAGCAAATAATAACAAGATTTGGAGGACTTGTACAAAAGTAAAGATAATCTAAGGGACGTATATGAAAAAGAGAGGGCTTAAAAGAAAAAATAATATTATTTCAGATCCACCAAGTGTTTGTTCCTTGTCGTTCCATTCCAGCTCCTTCCATTAACCAACCCTCTCTCTCTCTTCCTCCTCCTCCTCCTCCTCCTCCCGGTCAAAGCACTGTTCCTTCGAGATGGAGAGCACCATTAGATGAGAGTCAATCTCCACCGTGGGATCCATGGCCGCCAGACCACCGCCACCGTCGCCGCCGCCGTCGTCGTCGGCGTTCGAAGACAACCTGAAGGGCTTCATCCTCGCGCTCGCCTCCAGCGCCTTCATCGGCGCCAGCTTCATCTTCAAAAAGAAGGGCCTCAAGCGCGCCGGTGCCAACGGCGCACGCGCAGGTCGGTCAGCCAGCAACCCTAACCCCGAAAAGAAACCCTAACCCTAGTTTTTTTTTTTTCCTCCTCCTCCTCTTCATTTCAGGAGCGGGTGGGTATGGGTATCTCATGGAGCCGCTATGGTGGGTCGGAATGATCACCAGTAAGCAATTTTTTTTTAGCTGTTTCTATTGATCGATTTTGAATTCTACGAACTTTTTGTTGATTTTTTTTCCTGGGTTTTTTTGGAAATCTTGTAGTGATTGTCGGGGAAATAGCAAATTTCGTGGCGTACATATTTGCGCCGGCGGTGCTCGTCACGCCGCTAGGGGCGCTGAGCATCATTGTCAGGTTGGCCGAAATCCCTGCCCAGAATTGGATCTTTAGTTTCTCGCGGAAGTTAATTTTAGGAAAGATCGAATTTTTATTTATTTGTTTTTTTTGGATTTGGGCAGTAAAATCTGACACGATGAATTGTTCGAGTGGGATTAAGAAAAAAAATATTTTAATTCCTTCGTTATTCACAATTAAGAAAAAAAAAAAATCTAATTCGTAATTTGTTCAGATTGGATTGTATATAGCTTCTAATTATTGGTGGTTAGAGACTCATTTAACATTTCATCATCATGATGTTGGTTAAGGAGCATAGAAAAGCTCCATAAAATAATGGGCTAATTAGCGTTTAGACCCTGGATTTTATACCAACTTAGAGTTTAAGCCCTGACATATCCAACTGGAAAGTTTGGACCCTTGTTTTTTTTTTTTTTTCTTTTTTTTTCTTTCTATTTTACCCTCAACATGAGTACAAGTGCAACAACAAATCGAGGTTGAAAAGGTGGGTATAATGGGAATAAAAAAACTAAAAATAAAAATTTAGGGTCTAAGCTTTCCAATGGACATGCTAGGGCTTAAACTCTAAGCTTGTATAAAATCCAGGGTCTAAAGGCTAATTAGCACTAAAATAATTGATGGAGCTTGTCAGATCAGCTATCGACCTAGCATCAACCTTCAATGCTGGTGCAATTCCTAGCCTGGATACCTATCCTACCTTATGGCAATGAAATTTAAGCTCATGCAACAAGGGGCACCCTCCAAGTTAACTTTAGACTAAACATTCTAGACAAATGGATGAAATGATACGATTTTCTATAGGGAGATGCATTTGTTGCTATGACTGATTAAGCCAAGAGTGAAAAAGGAATGACATTCCCATGCTCATTGGTCATTAGCATTTGGTTTTCTTTCTTCCTTGATTCCCAACTGTTTCTTTTGGGCTAGCGCTGTTTTGGCACATTTCATACTGGGAGAGAAGCTCCAGAGGATGGGAATATTGGGGTGTGTTCTCTGCATAGTGGGCTCCACCATGGTTGTTCTGCATGCGCCGGAGGAGAAGACTCCAACCTCGGTGGATCAGATTTGGAACTTGGCAATTCAGCCTGGTACATCTTCATGGATGTTCTTTATTTCTGGTTCACCTTTTTTTTTTTTTTTTTAAATTTTGGTTAATTTGTTGGTGTATTGTTTTCAGCATTTCTCTTGTATGCGGCTTCAGCAGCTGCGATATCTTTGGTACTGATGCTGCATTGCTCTCCTCGATATGGGAACACAAACATAATGGTGTACTTGGGAATTTGTTCTTTAATTGGTTCTTTGACGGTAATCTTTTAGTGATTCTTATTGCTCATAATTCCGGTAAGCAATATGTTATATTTGTCAGATATCTAATTTTATTGGCAATTATCAGGTGATGAGTATAAAGGCCATAGGAATTGCCATCAAGCTAACTCTGGAGGGCATTAACCAAGCTGGTTACTTCCAGACATGGGTGTTTGCTATGGTGGCAATCTCATGCATTACTATCCAGTTGATTTATTTGAACAAGGTAATGAATAAATTGTTTTTCGTATCTCTAGCTGCATTTTAGTGCCATCCTGGTGCCATGTAAATATAGCATTTATCAGTATAGCATAGTTTCATTTCTCACGTATGCTCTGCCACGGACACAAATTCAACATGTTGCAATACAGACACCGGGACACACACATGACACTGACTTTTGCTTGCCTAGTGTATTTTTTTAGTCTGTTGCAGGTAGTGAAGATGAGCATTTCATGCAGAGCAGTATATCTGCATACTATGCAACAAGGTTCTAACGCGGTAGGCGGGTGCGCGGCGGAGAGAGTCCGCCTACCGCCTAAGCGGTTGATACATTTTGGACATTTTTTTTACTATTTACCACTGTTTTTTTTATTATACATAATATGCATATTTTAAGGGTGTTCCATGCATAACTAAGTTGTAGAACGAAGATTTATGAAGTTTTACTTTTGTAAAAGTAAACCACATGCCCTTAATACTTGCAAAACCTTTTGGCCAAAACATTTTGTTAGGTATTGCTCCGCCTAGGCTCCCGCCTACGCCGTCTCACCTCCGCCTACGCCGTCAAACCTCCATTGGCCGCCTACTCCACCGCCTACCACAAAGGCAGTGCGGACAGAGACCGCCTACCGCCTAAGCGGCCGCCTCAACCGCCATTTAGAACACCGCTATGCAATAGGCTTTTCTGGTCATCTTGTCTTAATAACTTGACATTGCTTTAGCGTGTAGGCTATTTGCGTAGATCATGTGTTGGTTGGCTGATATTTGCAGATGCTTTGCTTGAAACTTTTTTTTTTAATCTTCTTTGAATTTTGTCTTTGATTTGGACGAGACATGAAGACGCAAGCAAAATAATGCTGGATCAGTGTGCCATCAGCCCATCAGAAAATGTATAACAAAATCATTGGCGGCAGACCCCTCTAGTATCTGGCTGATATCAGAAAATTGTGAATTTTGGATGTGTTATAGCCTAAAACTGTCTGAAATTAGCTGAACTTACCAAACCTATCAATATTATTCAAAATCGAGAGAAACAAGGCTGGATTTTGGTTGCTTTTAAAGTCCAAGATTAATATGGTTTATTGGCTGTAAGTTTAGCAAATTTATCTATGTTGTGATGTCATAGAAGTCATAGTATCATAGTATTCATTCACCAAGGCCAACATAATGGTCAGTAATTAATGAAATTATGCTTTAACTTCTTTCATTTCTTATATTTCAATGAAGAAATAACATCTTAAAAAAATTAAGTAGCTGATCCCAAACATTTGGGATAAAGGTTTTCTTGTTGTTAAAATATTTGGAAAACTACGAACCAATACCAACAGAACTACAGATAACAGTGCTTATAAACAGTATAATCCCAATACATATACGCCATTTCCAGAATATTTTCTCAACAAATTGAAACATATAAAAACAACAGAGTTAGATCAATTTCATCATGCAAAGAACTAGCGGCTTTGAATTGCTTGCCATCAAGAAGTTACTGGTTATTTGTTATTTCTCTACTTGTTTGTTGTGTGAAAGAATTATATTTTCAGCAGATATTGTTTCACCTTGTAAGTTATAAATAGTTCAATAAAAATGCACTACTTGAAGAAACTAAATTATGCCAATGACTTCCATGGTCACTGTTGGAACAATTAAATATTTAACCCTCAACCCTCTCAACAACTCTGGACATAAAGGTGCAATGGAAGGGACTTTGACATGGTATCAGAGCAATATGGGTTCAACTCTAACTGGCATGCATTTTGAGCCTATTTAAGCAAAGTACACTGCTGTATGAACTATGAATCCAGCTCCCAGCCTGTAAAGTGGGACTTTGACCTGTGCGAGCATGTTGGAACAGTTGAATATCTTTAACTGATTTAAACTGTCTAAATTAGCTGAACCTCTGTTCTAAAAGGCGTCCGCCTAGGTCGCCTAGGTGGCGCCTAGGCGCCGGGTGCCCGTCCGATGTCCGCTTAGGTGTCCGCCTAATCCCCCTGACGCCCGACTATGCATGTTTTGGGGTTTTATGGATTTCTTTCTGTAATTTTTTTGGATTTTTTTATTTTTTTGAACCGCCTAGATCTAGGCCGCCGCTGCCTAGGCGGACTAGGCGCTAGGCGGAAGGTGCCCGCCTGACTAGCGCCTAGCGCTTTTCACAACCTTGAGCTGAACTTACCAATTTTTGGAGTTATGGCACAATGGAAGGAACTTAAACATTACCTTGATCACATTTATTTATAATTTATTTGCCTCTTTGCTTTCAGAAAATGTCAATATGATTTTATGTTCTTGTTAAGTGTTATATTGTTTATCCAAAAACAATATCGTCAGTTGTTTTTCTGTCGCTGGTTTAGCTACAAATCTTAGTGTGCTCTTCCATCTGCAGTGATTATTTTCTTTATTTGAACTTATATCTGTTTTTTCTTAAGCCTCAAATGAAATAATTCCTGATTTGTTCCTAACATTTCAGGCACTGGATACTTTTAACACTGCCGTGGTTTCTCCCATATATTATGCCATGTTCACAACTCTTACAATTTTAGCTAGTGCTATAATGTTCAAGGTATGTCAAATCATTGCAGTTGGTGTAAATTGCTAGCTAAAAAGAGTTGGTGTATATTTCTTTGCACAAGTCATAACCATGTTGCTTTACTATAGGATTGGTCTGGACAAAGTGCGAGCAATATAGCATCAGAGATTTGTGGATTCATAACAATACTTTCTGGAACCACCGTCTTGCATTCCACAAGAGATCAGGATCTATCTTCCAATACAGGTAAGTACATTCTGATCTCATGGGTTTGTTGAACTTGTTTGCTAAGTCAACCGTGGGGACCTGTTGAAATATCTTTGCCTCTTACTGGACCTCATTACTTTTTTTTCTCTTAGTGACGACATTTTATAAGCAAGTGGTAAGTGTATAATGTTATAGGAATATTTCCTATAAATTACTTTGGGAAGAGATACAATTTAACTTGATTGCCCATTCAAGCATTTGCTTAGTAGAAATGGCAAGCATGGCACTTCAACCCATAACTGAATGTCCATTTGAAAAGTTAACTTTTGGCTCGGACAATTTGAAGCTCCTCACAGAACCGGATGTTCACTTTAAGATAACTAGAAATCTGTACACTGTAAATCCAGTTATTTCCTGCTTTACCCTCCTTGCTTCTGCATCTACTTTGAGAACTCCCAACAGCTCTTGTACTCGACTTACTCCACCACATTGCAAATCCATTAAACAGCCCAAGATCCTCTGGAACAGTTCATGAAAATCCATATATATTTAGTGGCAAGGTTGGATACACAGAGGTGTCCAGGTCGTCTCATGCAAGAGACATGGTTTATACCCGCTTAGCACTTGTTCTTGCGAGTCCCACAAATCTTGAATGTACACCATGGGAGAATTTTGTACACTATACTTAGATTACCAAGTAAACAATTAATGCTTTAAACCTACGTGGTAAAGTACTAGTGTATATTAGAGTTTTAAGGCTAAATATCAAGATCGAAAGAACAACAATCCCATTATGTCAAATGCATTAACCTGATCCATCTTTTATCAAACCATGTAATATAATGAATATTCAAACCCTAGTTTTGCTAAAACTTTTTATTGTTTCTTGGAGTTCATTAAATCAGAACATATTTTCATATTAGCAACATATTAGCAAGTGTTGTATGTTATGTGGATGACATTCCTTATTGTTTAGCTCGTCTCATAGAGATGAGTCCAATTCTCTACAATAATTCATTTTGTCATACCTCATCCTCTAGACTCTTTTCTAGTCCAATTTCACATGGAGGGTGCTCTTTGGTTTCACGAGCCTAAACTACATGACGAAAAAGTAGGTCCACCTACAAGCCAACTAGTTTTTTAGGTTTTTATGGCAAGGCCCTCTTTCTCATAGCTATCTTGGCTCGGAATCTGGCGCCCCATCCGCATAAAGGGTTGAGCAATTCAATTCTTTTGTAGAGCTTTCTTGTGTTCCATAGTGGATCCCATTCGTATGGGAGAAGACTTGGAAGTTGATTGCGAGCAAGTGCCTTATGTGGATGCCCGACTCAAGGACCTTATAAGCTTCTAAATTCAATCTCTTCCTTTTTGAAGGAAGAGAGCCACACCATGCTTTAACAATAGGTGGACTCATAGTTAACTGCTACCTTGTCCTGGTTCAGAGTACTTGTTATTCAAAGGGGTCTCCAATCCATGTAGGATGAACCTCTAAATTTCTTTGTGCATGAAAAAATATCAGAATTAATGCGCAAAATACAAGCACACATTTGAAGGACAGAAGTCTTAAGTTTAGTATTTGCATATTATCTCCATACTGATAAAGAACCTCTCTTCTCGGCTTGACTCCCACCCTAAGAAGCATGGACACTCCAAATGTAGTGTCAGTGTCATGTCAGACACACGTATCGGAACACATGGGCACTCCAATACTTACTCTAGGACACACCAAAATAGGTGCCTAATCCATGTCACCGAGTCTAAAACATGTCGTGTCAAATTCGTGTCGGTGCAATATCCCCACCTTAATCATCACATAGCATCACATATGAGAAGAGAACAGGAGAGGTTCCACCCTTTCATTCATTGCTTCCTTAAGAGAGTCCACACATTAAGCTAATATTCAACAATTCTACCCACGACTACTTCACAAATAACTTACAAATAACAAACTTGTCTTTTGTGTATGTGAAAAATAATAAATGGATTCATAATAATATAAGAGAGATGGAATAGACTAAACAAAACAGAAAATGGATGTCTCAGAATTGAAGACTGTAGTGATAGAAATCAGCAGAATGAGGAGTATAAGGCTTGCTTTACAAGGATACTGATCCTTCTCTGGCATTCAAAAGCATAATATTTCACATGAAAGAGAAGGACAAGAGTATACCAATGCTATTGAGAACTCTTTACTAGTACTAACGATAAGTCTTAAAATTTTCATCAAAATGTAGAGTTCTGAGTTCTCTGTGTACTACAATTACAATCATAGTTCATATTCATCAATGACGTCAAAAAATGGCAGTTGTTAAATTGTTCACCATTAACTGCTTTATATAGTGATCTTTTTGAAGGAAAAAAAATTCATATTTTTATCAGCTGAATGGACACTGTTGAACAGATCTTGGTCAGATTCTTACAGTATATGATTATTGTAAAAATGCAGATATATATACTCCACTCTCTCCTAAAATATTCTGGCACGTTCAAGGGAATGGTGAACTAGTGAAACACAAGGAGGACGATCTATTATCTCCGGAATTCATCACTGTTGTGCGCCAAGACTACTTCACTTAGAATTCTTTGCTGTCTCATCATTTCTGAGCTCTCATAGCCATCAGAGTGCTGATGAAAGATGTCAGTTTCCATTGCATGACCAACTCAAATTACCCAGAGAAATCAGCAATCCCTGGTGATGTCCATCAAATTTCTCAAGAGTAAACTGAAATCACCGAACCTACCAAGGTATTCTCCGGGCTAGTGTAGGTATCCGATTTTTGTAGCAACACACACAGGAAGAAGCTAGAAATGAAGGTAGCCTGATGAGATTTGTTCGCGAACTGGGCATGATTTTACTTCTATTTTACATTATTTGTTTCAAGGGGAGTCTATGACGCATCTCTCTGTTTGTAAATGTAGCTTATGTGTTTGTGATTTATTTGTATTATAGGAAAACCTAACTAAGTACTAGTTGTAGATTGCTGGTTGTTACAATTTGCCACCGTGGTTTTGTTACTGGTGAGAGAGTGATCACTTTGAATGTAAGTTTGAATTTGTGTCATTTTTGTTTGTCATTGTAAATCATTGAACTCTACAATTTTCCCATGTAAAGGGTTATATTTGCTAGTCTTTGCAAGCAAAATGTGGGCTGATACATATCCTTTTACTTCTATTACACTTTCCAACCTATGGCTGTAACAATACTACGAATTTAATTATGCTTACAAAATGAATCTCTCAGAAATGTGACACTACTTTATAATGAGTTATAGTAAAGTTATCTACATGAACAGAATGGTTCTATGGTGCAGTGGTTCACGAAACAGAGAACTGCTCAGTATTTTGTCTGAGAGAAATACTTATCATAGTTACATTTGTGTTAGTGAGTCAGGAAGTAGGTAATTACAGAGACGACACAGTTACATTTGTGTTTGAGACTTGCATTTTCTTAGACAACTGAACTACGAAACTGCAAACAGGACACGCGAGAGCGTGTCCCTGACCATTGGATACAAACTAGGCATGTATAACCCTGTGCGCCAAAATTAGAAAATAATTAAAAGTGATGTGCTTATCATTTATCCGTCCGTTTAAAACAAATTGTAATACAAACACCATTTGTGAATTCTCCAAAGAGTCCATTTTTGTTCACCCGAAATGGAGGTTCACCGTTCTACTCAAGAATTGCCATAAAAGTACTTTGTGGTTTGATGAACATCAACACTAGTTTTGACTACTAGCTTTGGTGAACATCTTTGAGTAAAATGGTGAACATCCACACTGTTTCGTGGCGAGGTTTTTAATTCGTTGGTTCCAAGCTAATTCTTGTACAGTATATAAAATGCATAGCCAAATGTTGACCTCCCTCTCTTTGCAACACTACTTTATAATGAGTTAGACTACAGTTGTGAAAGTATACAAAGTGGTTCTATGGTGTAGTGGTTAGCACTCCAGACTTTGAATCTGGCGACCTGAGTTCGAATCTCGGTAGGACCTTTTTGATCTTCCATTTTTTTATTTATAAATTAATGATTTTTCCACCACCTGGTCTTATTCACAATTTTGCTCTCGGTTGGGGCCATTATGTCAATGACCTGCCCTCTGCCCTAGGGATGGCAATTTCCTCCGAACCCGACGGAACCGATTTTTTTTTTCCGATGGGGACGGGTTTGAGAATTTAAAAACGAAGATGGGGGCAGGAATGGGAAGTAAAAAAATTCTCCAGTCAGATTCGGAGTCACGATATGGGTATAGTACTTCCCGTCCCAGTAAATCTCCGATCCCGATTATTTATACACATATGTGCAACCCATTGGTATGATGGGTTCATGATCTATATCTAGTAGTATTTTTTTTATGAAAACCATATTTTATTAACATGTCTTGTAATTTTTTTGAATGAAAATAATTTTTTTAAGCTTATAATGTACATAAAAAAATTGTTAACCGGAAGAGACGGACAAGAGAAAATTTGGTCCGGAAAGTGTCAATGGTACGGGGGCGGGGACGGGGACGGGGAGGAAATTGTTTAACAGGAACGAGGATGGAGGTAAAAAATTGAACCCACGGAAAACGGGGACGGGGATGGAAATTCAAACATTACTCGAAGATGGAGATGGAGGATATGGTCCCCGGCCCCTACCCGCACCGTTGCCTTTCCTACTCTCCCCACACCCCCTCACCCCCACACCACAGGACTCCAAGGAGGGGGTCCATCAACATTCAACGCACACAATGAAGCCGGTCGGTCTTTAATTTGTACCCTGTTATCAACTATCAAAGTGATGAATTTATAATTATGCAGCTAAGAGTTATAAGACAACCCTGACTGGATGGCAGAAGTTCAATAGATCGAGTCACCAGGATGTATTATTCCTTTTATTTATAATAATTATAGAAGTTGGGAACAAAGAGTCCAAAATACATGCAATACAACATGGATAAAGTTCGCTGGACATCTAAAAAGAAAGCTAAGGAGACTGAGAATTCAATTTTATCTTAAACAACATTCTCCCAGATTAGGAAACGGACACTGGTAGGGCTGCAAATGAGCCAAGCCGTTCGCAAGCTGCTCGAAACTCAGCTCGATAAAAGCTCGTTTGAGCTCGGTTTGTTTAGTATACAAGCTGGACTCAAGCTTCATTTTTGAGCACTTTTAATAAACGAGCCAAGCTCAAGCTTAGAAATACTCGGCTCGTTTGAGCTCGCGAGCTAGCTCGTTTACGAGCTTGCGAGCTGGCTTGTTTAGAAGCTCGTTTAGGAGCTTGTTTAGAAGCTTATTTGTTCTTTGTTAAATTTTAATTTTATATATGTTTGTATAACAATATAGTTGTGTACATTATATATTTATATGTACTTAATAATTGACATTAAGGAAATTTTTTAATTAAACTTTTATAAATAAATTGTTAGTATAACATGTACTTGAATTTAAACCTAACTAGCTTCAAATAGCGCTTGTTAAGCTTGAAAGAGCGAGCTTGAAATCAAGTTTAGCGAGCTTGATTTTGAACTTATCGAACTTGTTTATCAAGCTTGCTTATCAAGCCAAGCTCAAGCTTAATATAAACAAGCTCAAGCCAAGCTCAAGCTCTAGCTCTAAAATAAAAAACTTATTAAGCTCAAACTAGAGCTCGAGCTCGATTCATCCTAGTCAAGCCAAGCTCAAGCTTACAAAAGCTTGGCTCGGCTTGGCTAGTTTGCAGCCCCAGACACTGGGCTCTCCACAGTACGGAATCCTATAAGTTTAAAAAAAAAAAAAAAAAAACTTAACACACTATATACAGACGGTATGGAATGGACAGCCATATGAACAGCATGTAACACACTTGTGTAACATCTCAATCATGTCGAGAGTAGTTGATAGATCTCATCTCAAAGCCTCTACACATACATTTTCTGTCGCAATTAACACTCTTAACTTACAATCCCGAAGCTCTTAACTTAGAAATAGGCACACAGCTCAGCAATACCATAACTTGCAAAAATCGTAATAGTCCTGATATGCGGAATATAGGAAAGACGAATCTCTTTGACCCTGAGTTGCGGAATACAGGACAGCCCTATCAACAGCATGTAACCGACTTCTTGCAGCTCATATACCAGATTTCCTTTCCTGGTTGCGAGTCGTAAACAAACAGTAAAACGACACTGCTCTACAAAGACAAATGGTACAAGTTCTGATATGCGGAATACAAGACGAAATGGCACTGCTCTACAAAGACAAATGGTGACATTTAGAGGCCGGGCTAGCTCGGGGTAAGTCGGACAAGTCTTGGGGCTTGGACAACTCTCCTCTGCTAGGACAATCCCCCAGATGCAGCATGATCTAACCAAAAGTCAAAGTCACGGACAATAAGAGTCAGGGGACAACCAAAATTAATTAGATCTAGACTTCTAGGATAGAACAACCCAACCCTCGGACAGGCCCTGTTGAGAGGCCACATTTTCGTACGAATCAAGCATACTGTAAAACGCTCTTGTGCTTAGCCGAATAAACTCTCTAGCAACATATCCACCACCGCGCGAAGTCTTGCCACTGTTGGGAGTTATGACTCACAAAACCAACAAATCATACTTGATCCCAACATTGTAGAGTAAAATAAGATGAGAGCTAGGAAACCCACAAGCTATACATTTTTTATTTTTCCCCTTTTTTCACACGTGGGGGCTCAGTTATCGTGTGTCTCCCCGTACACGATTTTTTAGCCGGTCGTCATATCATTTCGGTCTCTTCGTGCGGGTCTTGTCCAAAAATATGTCACGACCCCGCACCCTGTTTAGGGACACGAGCACGTGGGTACGTCCAGCCTACGCCGTAGTGTCGACGGTAGAACGCTGTAGAGGTTGTCTATGCTATCTAGCATCTAACAATATAAAATGTAAATCTGTCATCTCCGCACGGAGGAATAATATGACATATGAAATATATAACTCAATCACATAGAACTAAAGGAAGATAAGCACAACAATTTGATAGAAGATAAAAGATAAAATAGTCTGAAATAGTAGCAAGAATCACACACAGATAAGTCTAGATGTCTAAGTTAATATAATACATGTCCTAAATAAATATAACATCTTAAACTCATAAACTGGAGACAAGGTCCAGTAACCCTAGCTACTATCTAAAATACTACTAGAGGTGCACCCTCAGCGAGCACCGGCTTCAAAGGAATCTCCTGGACATGGTCGTCAGTTCTCTAAAAAATATTATCTAGTCAAGATTGGAGCGAAGTCAACCGAAATAGCAGTTCCATTTAATTGCCAAAACCTATAAAGCAGTGATAAAGACAATGCTATATACGATGAGGAAAAACATGCCTGAGACAATAGTATAATTGAAAGAGACAAGCAATATAAACTGAAAATATAATCTGTGTGAGCAAGTAATGGAAGAGTAACTATCACATCAAGGATAGAGCAATGTAACTAGTGAACTAAGTATGAAACTATAATAGACCATGTGTTTTGGAATACCAATTTAGATATGTGATCGGCTTGGGAGATTCAATGATTTACACTAAAAAGGCTAGCTCAACCATACGTGAAGTGTATGATAGCTAGTAGCCAATGTTTTACACTACTTGTCGATAGTTCTTGATCACATATCTAACTAATATTTTCTCCGTTCCGACTGATACGATGGATCCAACCATGACACGTTACTAGCCAATGTATTCCAGTGTTATCCAATATTATCCAATGTTATCCAATACCAACGAGGACAACATCCGATACCATTGCGATCAATTAAGATAATATCTCATGATGAAGATCCAATGACAATACCAATCCGTGTACCATCGTGTCAAGAATCATAAGTAACATTTCTAAATAATTGAATTATAGTGGTAATCAATAATGAAAAATATCAGAAAATGTACTCGCCTGCAGTCCAGAACAATGAATGTGAATCGATGTCCAAAGTGGAGTCACAGGGACCCATATATGAGATACATAGGTTAAATGGTGTTTAATAGTGGTAAACATGGTTCTCTAGTATGTGATATGCAATTTAGGTTCCTTCTAGGTCAAGTTTGACTTACAGTTGACTTTTGGTCAACGGGTCAACCCTGGTCAAACCCTATTCAAATCTAGGTTAGGTTAACCTATTTCAAGACAATTGCCTACCTAGATACATTATATATATATATATATATATATATATATATATATATATATATATATATATATATATATATATATATAGCCTTATTATGATATTACCTACCCTTATATATTTACCTACACTTAGCCAACCCCTATACGGTTATACTCTACTCTCCCTATTGGCCCTTATATACATGGTTGTATGTCATTACCCACATGTATATAGATATACGGTCATGACGTCTTTTGATGTCCGCAACTCAACGTCTCGCTTCGCTCTTACGACGTCGAAGGCGTCTCCGACGTCTTCATGACACCTACGACAGCTGATTGGTTCCTATGTCTAACGGACACAAATAATTTCTTACTCTACACCGCGTTTTGAATTGAAGTTGGCTCATGAGGTGCGATATTTATTTTGATCCATATACCTTAAAAGAGAATTCTCATGTAGAACCTTAACCAATTCCAATTATCTATACCATATAATTCCATCTTCTAATCGAAGTGGGACTAAATTACCAATTATATTATCACCCCCACATGAGCGCTCAACCGAAACCGAGATATACAACCCAACACTTATAAGCTTGCCATGCTTCGTGTCCCACGCAATTGTTCCTGCTGCAGTGCGAGTGGAGCACGTCTGAGGAACATTTTATATTTCTTTTGGGAAATGCTAAGACAATCATTGCTCTGAACAAGCACCAGAACAGTTCCCATATGTGGAATCTTGAAATCAGGTACTTGAAACCAGGACCAATTTTTTTCAAGTTTGGGTGCGTGACCAACTATTGCATGACTTAATCCAACAATATATAATAACAAATGTCTAAACTTTCCGTTGAACTGTACTACATATTTTCAGAAAAAAAAAAAAAAGATCAATCTCATATATCTATGTCCCATCATTTTACCAAAGTTATTTGCTATAAGTAAGACTAGACTCTTACCTTGACTTGTTTTATATTATACAAAAATTTTCTTACAGAGCATAAAACTTTAACGGATTCGCGGTGAAAGCACAAACTTTTAAAAAATTCTAAATATAGCATAAGAACGTCCATAGGAAGGACGTTCTGGTTTAAAAAAATAAAAATTTATACTTAACAAACAAATAATAAACACAACGTACGTACTGCCAAAAAATTATAAAATATATAAAGTAAACACATAACGCGCTTCACATGGACGTTTTCCCTTAGCATATAAGTCCCTCCATACATTTTTTTTACATATAGGTCCCTCCAAACTCTTTATGTTATTTTTTTTATTATTTGTTATCCTTTTAACATTATTTTTTTGCATATAGATCCCTCCAAACACAACAAAA
Organism: Iris pallida; assembly: GCA_029216955.1. Taxonomy (NCBI): domain Eukaryota; kingdom Viridiplantae; phylum Streptophyta; class Magnoliopsida; order Asparagales; family Iridaceae; genus Iris; species Iris pallida. The sequence goes on along the minus strand of JANAVB010036615.1, from coordinate 16,278,192 downwards.
AAAACAATGTTAAACTAAAGCTAATAATAAAAAAGTAGCATAAGGAGTTTGGAGGGACCTATATGTAAAAATAATGTTTGGAGGGAGTTTAATGCAAAAAATTATGGAAAGACGTCGTGAGAAGGGCGATATGTGTTTGATTTATATTTTTTATTGTTTTTGGGCAAAAGATAATTTTTCGAAGGGTTTTATTTGTATATTTTTTAAGTAAAAAACGTCCTATCGTATGATGTTTTTGTTTTTATTTTTTTAACAAGAACGTCCTTCCTATGGGCATTCTTGTGCTATATTTAATTTAATTTTTTTTTTTTGAAAGTTTATGCTTTCACTGCAAATTCGTCAAATTTTTATGCTAAAATTTCCGTATATTATACTGTTGCCAAACTCGTGATCAACGTAGTACCTGGTAGAAGAGAACCCTGAAAACATATGTTCCTGAAGAAGAGAACCCTTGAAAATATATTGATTGGAACAGTAATAGTTTCTCCAGCAAAAAAAATGCACTTCAACTTTCTTCGTGAATACTTCAAATCATGATGACAGTAACGTTTCACCAGACGAAGATGAAGAAGAGAAAAGCTAGGGAGGAAATTTATTAGAAGAATTGGAAAAGAGAGGCACGACGATGATGATGAGATCAGTAGTGCATGACAAAGCAGTCATAGTGGACAATAGCGTCCCCAGTGTTGAGATCGAACCAGTGCGTCCTCGCCTCAACGTAGCCTCGGGCGAACCGGAACGCCCCGCTGCCTCCCACAACCGGCATCTCCCTCACCTTCTTGAACACCTCGTTCCTCCCCATCACTGTGAAGGTGCTCCCGTTGTACCTGCAGGTGAATACTATGTATCATTGTCGGCGGAGCTAGCCTCTAAAATTAGCGAGAGCTGAACTTCAGGTATAGCTTGAACGACACGAGGATTAGCATCGCACCGCCTAAAATGTTAGTTTTTTTCGAGAATTTATTTATATCTAATTGTTGTATACTTCAAATTCAAACAAAAATATAAAACACAAGAAAGAAAATTTTACAAAAAAAAATTCAATTTTTTTTTTCCAGAAATTTGGGACGGACTACAGTCCATCAGTGTCAAAGGGTAGCTCTGCCCCTGATTGTCAAAGTAATTATTATACCTACTGCTACCGGCGATATGTCGATTCCCTGAATGTCGTTCATTCACACACGAAACATACAACTAAGGCCATCTCCAATGTGAGTTTCTACCTCTCCTATTTCTACGGTAGAAATCCATCTTAGAACAAACTTGTCATATCTCAATTTCTATCACGTGGGGTGAAATATTAGGCTCCACATCATTAAACTGATCAAGAAGCATTGGAGAGTATTTTTGTGTGTGTACAATTTCTATATAAAACTAAAATAGAATTTTTTAAAAAATACAATATCAAGTAGGATAGAGACTCAAGACAACCCTTTAGCAAATCACGGATTTGCTTTTTTTTTAATAACTTTTCTAGTTTGTTTAAATTTATCTTTGAGGAGTTGCGGAGGTAACTTACTATAAATAGAGTGATGTAGAGAGAAAATGTTACATTATGAAAAATTTGATTTGACTAATGAGTTATTCTGAAATTTTTATCTATTTTAATTATCGTTCTTGAGAATTGAGTTATCAATCCTCAAATTGATCGTATTGATTGTTGATTTAGCGATATAAGGTTTTTTTTTTGAATAAAGCGATATAAGGTTTCGAACTGCATAAATGAGTTTGTGATCAAACACGCACTAACCGGAAACTGAAGGTGGTTGTTAATTGCTTACATTTTTTTTAAATGAATTGCTTACATTTTGGACACTAAATAAACTACAAGAATAACAACAACAACAAAAATCAAAGATGCGGCCCTCCATGTCGGATGGTTGTTAAGATGTGTCCCTCCCGACATGCTGAGATAGCTATGAAAGATGTCTGCTGAGATAGCTATGAAAATTGGGTTTCTATCCTACTCTAAGCAAATTTTTATCTTAGAATTTATATATAGAAATTACACGGACAAAAAAAATAGCCTTCCATAATTCTCAATTTCTATTCTATGTGGCAACAAATGAAAGTATTACTTTAATATTGTGGGACCCAATATTAATTGGTACGAGAGATGAAGACTTTATAGAAATACATGAGGTATTTTTTTTCCTTTCTAAAATTGGTTTCTACAATAGAAATAGATGAGACAGAAACCTCAATTGGAGATGGCCTTAATCATCAATATATCTCTATAGGTTTTTTTTTTTTTTCAAAAATTCTATTTGGCTTCCAAAATATTTGGGTGATGCTATCTCTCATTATGTGGTATATGACATTGTTGCTGACATGGCAAAATTTAACATTAAAATTAATATTAAAATTAATATTAAAATTAAAATTAATATAAAATTAACATGATAATTAACATTAACCTTAACCTTAACATTAAAATTAACCTTAACATTAATATAACATTAATATTAATATTAACATTAACATTAACATTAACATTAATATTAACAAAAAAAATTGGATAATTAATATTTTGGGTTAAAATTTGTCATGTCAGCTGTTATGTCAGCTGCTATGTCAGATGTCACATAATGGGAGATGATATCACCCAAATATTTTGGGAGCCAAATAGCATAATTTTTTTTTTTGGTGTATTAATGCAGAACTTTAACATGATATCAAAATAATTTAGATTATAATTGTTTTACAAGTATATATTTTAAGCGTGTTTATAAAAAATATTATACCGCAGCGTGAATCTAACTGGTTATGAGGAGAGGTATAATCTAATTGGTCGACGGTCTCGGGATCGAATCACGAGGGAGGTGGACGTGTGTGTTAAAATTGCGAACAGTGGGCTCAGATAGCATGTAACACAGTGTGCACAAAGCCTCCTGCATTAGGCCGAACATCGGGAAAAAAAAAACAGTAATTACCTGCCCTCGTGAAAGACGAAGTTCATGACCATCATCAGGCCCACCGTGTCGAGCGCGGCGCAGGCGTAGAAGCCCTGCGCCCGGCCGACGATGGAGGAGGAGTTGATGGTGGGGCCCAGGGTGAGGGGGTCGTCGATCATGGTCACCTGGCCGAAGCCGGTGGCGTTGCTGGAGAGGCCCGGCGGGGCGCGGGCGACGGGGACGGCGGTGGGGCTGCGGCCGCTGAGGATGTCGTGCCAGTAGAACTGGAAGTGGCTCAGCTTCTCGCGCCGGAGCCTGGCAGCCGAAGCGAGGGGGGTGGTGGTACTGACGTTGAGGACGAAGAGGAAGACGAGGACGAGGAGGACTTTGGCCATTGGAGCCGAGCCAGGGATGGAGAAGGGATTGAAGTGAACAAATAAATATCTGAGAGGTTGGTTGCTACTAATAATATTAGTGTGAGTGCACGAGTTCATAATTGTGATTGTGGAAAAGAGAAAGGTTTGTTGGTTGGTGAGATTGGAAATGAGGAAAAGATGATTCCTTGGATTTTGACGCACTCCACATTTTAGGACGGACTATTATAATTATCAATAAAATTAACAGAAATTAACAGTTCTAACATTAAAGAGGACTGTTAATTTTGTCCACAGTCTATCTTAATCTTAAAATTCTTCTTCTAGGATTGAACTGTCCTGGAGTAAAATATTGAGTGTATTTAGAAATTATCTTGATTTTTTTTTTATCTTTAATATTTGTGTACTTCTAAAATAGAGAAATTTTGAGTCGCACCCCACTTGATTTATCCAAATTTAAGGTGCACCCCACACAATTTCCATAATACGAGACACCCTCCACTTTTGACGGTTTCCGTCCTTCGTTAGCGGTCAACTCTTTTGACCCATTTTTTTGGACGAAAATGTCATTTCCTTTCCCGCGACCCTCCGTTCCAAGATACCACCGCCGGCTGCCGTCCATCCCCTCCCCGCCCCGCCCCCCACCCCCCCCCTCCCACACTACTCGCCGCGCGCTCCCGCCGGCGGCTGCCGCCGCCGCTGCTGCTGCTGCTGTTGTTGTTGTTGTTGTTGCTAAGCGGGAGGGGGGCGGGGGCACGAGGGCGGAGGGGGCGGAGCGGGTGCGGGCGGAGCGGTGGGGGCACGGGAGGGGGGCGAAGTGGGGGGAGGGGGCGGAGGAGGGCGAAGCGGGGAGAGGGGGGCGAAGGCAGGGCTGGGGCTAGGGCGCGGCAGCCGAGCGGGGACGTGGGGGTGGCGGAGCGGGGCGGCGGGGGAGCAGGGGTGGTGTTGGTGAAGGTGATGGGGGTGGTGATGGTAACGGTGATGGTGTTGGTGAAAGTGATGGGGGTGATGATGGTATTGGTGATAGTGAAGGTGGGTGGTAGTGGTGGTGGTGATAGTGAAGGTGGTGGTGGTGGTGATGGACGTGGCATCGGCGGTGGCGGCGGCGGCGGCGGCAAGGCGGCGACAGGACGGGGGCGGGGACGCGACAGCGGTGGGACGGATTTGGGTTTGGTTTTGTGAGAAGACGAGGGTATTTTCGTCAAAAATTATCGGTCAAATCCTTTGACCGTCAGCTATGGACGGTTTCCGTCAAAAGTAGGAAGATTCGTACATTATGGTAAAGCAATGGGGTGTACCTTAAATTTGGGTAAGTCAAGTGGGATGCGACTGAAATTTTCTCTTCAAAATATTCGGATTAGTATATAAATTTTAAGCATGTAAAATTTTAAACGTGTTCGGTACAAATTATTGACAAAATTAACAAAAAAACGTTGTGACAACCTGTTTAATTAATCAAATTTGACAACATATTTATGTATGTGAAATTTCTAACCTTAATATCTTCGTTTGATGAATATTTGATCGAATTTTTTAATATATTGTTCTTGTACTCGGTCAATTTAAACTCGTACTTTTGCAGTTCTGAATTTTTTTCGTTGGACGATGGCCCGCACGAGTATGGAAATACCTGCATACCCCCCACAAGTTTTTGCCGGGGTACTAGAATGTAGGACTTTTACTTTCCGCGTCTTTGGTTCCCAGTCAATTTCTTTGTGGTGGAGTTGTTGATGCCTAATTTTTCACTTTAGGGTCTGCTTTAGGCATTAGCTATGAGAACATTTTTAAATATCATCATTATGGAGGGTTACAAGAGATTGAATTTTATGTGGTCCTAACGCTGTGTTTGGGGACCTACGAGGGGAGAGGGAGAAAAATTTGAGGAAAAAGAAAATAGAGGAGAGTAAAATGAAGGTAAAATTAATTTTTCCTTCACTTGTTTGGATAAACAAAAAGTAGGAAAAAAAATTTAAAAAAAATATTTTATTTATTATGGAGAAAGATATAATTACCATTTAGTCCTTGATTTTTTCAAATCATAATTAATAACTACTTTATTGAAGGGTAGTTGGGTAATTTATTTCACAATTTGTAGAAAATAATGGATTGATAATTTTATTGATGGACTACTTCACTACTTATAGGGAGTCTAGCCCCTCTACATATAACATATTCCGATGTGGGACTAAAAGTCCCTTATTGATTCTCAACACTCCCCCTCAAGATGGACGATAGATATTGATCATCCCCATCTTGTTACATAGCTTTGACAGACTTAATGAACTAAGACCCTTAGTCAGACAGTCTGCAACTTGTTCTTCTGAGCGGACATGGTCAATCTTCACTATCCCTTGTTCCAGCTTCTCCTTGATGAAGAATCGATCAATCTCGATGTGCTTCGTTCTGTCGTGCTGAACTGGATTGTTAGCTATACTTATTGCAGCTTGACTATCGCTCAGAAGACGCAATGGTGCTCCCTTATCCAGCTGCAACTCTGTCAGCAATGCTTTCACCCACAGCAACTCTGACACTCCCAGAGCCATTGCTTTGTATTCTGCTTCAGCTGTCGACCGTGCTACCACTGACTGTTTCTTGCTTCTCCATGAGACCAGATTTCCTCCTACAAAAACACAGTATCCCGTGGTAGACCTTCTGTCGTCTATGCAGCTCGCCCAGTCTGCATCACAGTATCCCTCAACTTCTATGCGTCCATTCTTCTTGAACCATAGCCCCTTTTCCGGCGTTCCTTTCAGATATCTCAAGATCTGAAATACTGCTCATATGATCCTTTCTTGGATCATGCATGTAGCGACTCACTACACTTACCGCAAATGAGATATCAGGGTGAGTGTGCCCCAGATAAATCAATCTCCCTACAAGTCGTTGATATCTTTCACGATCAACTGGCTCTCCTGCTTCTGCTCCTAACTTGTACTTCTAGTCAATTGGAGTGACTGCTGCTTTGCATCCTAGCATCCCTGTCTCCTTCAGCAGATCTAGTGTGTATTTTCTCTGTGAGAGAACAATTCCTTGTTCGCCTTCACACACCTCGATACCTAGAAAGTACCTCATCGCTCCTAAATCCTTCACTTCAAACTCCTTCGCGAGTTTTGACTTCAGCTTAGTGATCTCGACTTCATCACCACCTGTGATCACTATATCATCCACATATACAGCAAGTATAGTGATGTGGCCTCTTGCATGCTGGAGGAAGACCGTATGATCTGCATTTGTTCGACGGTATTCCATGCCTGTAACAGCCTCTCTGAATCTGTCAAACCAGGCTCGAGGAGATTGCTTGAGCCCGTATAGCGACTTCTTCAGTTTACACACCTTTCCTTGCGACGTCCCTCCTTTTGATTCCGTCGCGTAGCACCCTGGCGGGAGCTCCATGTATACTTCTTCTTGCAGGTCCCCATGAAGAAAGGCATTCTTCACACCAAGCTGGTACAGCTTCCACCCATAGTTCGCTGCAATGGAGACAAGAGTTCTCACGGTGCTCATTTTTGCTACTGGGGCAAACGTCTCATCATAGTCTATTCCATATGACTGTGTGAATCCTTTTGCAACCAACCTCGCCTTGTATCGCTCTACTTTTCCTTCTGGCGTCTCTTTCACTGTGTACACCCATTTGCATCCCACAGTTTTCTTCCCTTTGGATAATGGAACCAGCTCCCATGTCTTATTTTTCTCCAGTGCCCCAAGTTCTTCCATCATTGCAGCTTTCCACCTTGGATCTTTCTTTGATTCCTGCCAACAATTGGACAACGAAGTAGAGTCTAATGATGCAATGAAGGCTCGATAATTCGAAGAAATGTTAGAATAAGACAAGAAGTTGGCAATGTCATGTTCGTAATCATCAAAACGAGCATGAGCCTTACCCGCATTGATGCGAGAAGATCTCCTTAAGGGAGCAATAGGTGATGGAGAGATCATACCATCCGAGTCGGAGAGATCTGCATCAGAATCCGAGTGATTCAGTGCGGGGGGCAACATCTTCAGGAGTTGGAGCAGGAGTAGACGAGGGACTTGGTACAGTAGGCACAGGGCACGGCATAGGCACAGTACCGGACTTCTGTTGTCTCCTTCTGTAGACTTGGAGCTCCTTTTCCCTTGTCTGCTGCTCCCCCTGCGTAACATATGTATCGTCTTCTTCATTCTCTGTATCTGAGTCACTGTGCTCTCCCCCTTTCGTCCAGTTTTCTACAACCGGACACGGAACCGATCCGACGACCACATTTGGGCTTATTATCTCCCCCTCACATCGAACACCATATGTGTTTGGTATGTCACCAAATGCTGAACCTTCATCCGAACCATAGTATGGTTCGAGTTCTGTGAATGTAACGTCCATGCTGACAAACATCTTCCGCTCGACTGGACTCCAACAGGCATATCCCTTCTGAGTCGCCGTGTAACCGACAAAGACACATTTAACTGCCCTAGGATCCAGTTTGCCAACGCCTGGCCTATTATCTTGGACAAAGCACACACATCCAAAAACTTTCGGTAGAACAGTGTATGTAGTTGCCCCAGTAAGCATCTCTAACGGTGTCTTCCAGTCCAATACTTGAGATGGCATTTTGTTGATGAGATAAGAGGCCGTCAATATAGCCTGCCCCCATAAGTGTTTCGGGACATTCATAGCCAGCATCATCGTCCGTACGACTTCTAGCATGTGTCTGTTCTTTCGTTCAGCCACACCATTTTGTGCCGGAGTATAAGCACATGAAGTTTGATGTAGTATTCCATGAGTGGAAAAATACTCAGCAACCCGCTTATTAGTATACTCCGTCCCATTGTCAGACCGGAAACACTTAATTTTAGCGCCATATTGTGTTTCCATCCGTCGATGAAAGTCCCGAAAGGCCTCAAGGACGTCACTTTTATTCTTCATAAGGTAGACCCATGTCACGCGGGTATAACAATCAATAAAGGTGACGAACCATCGAAAGCCGTTAATTCCGGTTGTAGGACAAGGGCCCCATACGTCCGAATGTATCATGTCAAAAGCAGCTAAACTCCTATTCCCCGAGCTCACATACGAGCTTCTGGTATGTTTTCCCAACTCACAAGCATCACAAAATAACTTCTCTTTATCATCCCTTTGATATAAGGACGGATACATTCGACTAATAACTTGAAAAGAGGAATGACCGACACGCTGGTGGTGGAGTAGCAAGTCGGCTTCAACACTGCGACAGGAAGCGTCTGGTGGTGCGGCTGCGACCAAGGATGCCAATGCGTTGTCCAGTCCAGTCCTGTCTAAATACCACAGCCCCTTATGCCATGTGCCAGTCCCAAGTCGTCGTCCTGTCCCCTTCTCCTAAAAAGTCACCGTAGGAATGTCAAAGGAAACGGTACAGTTAAGATCAAGTATAATGGCACTAATGGATAGAAGATTGACAGGAAAAGATGGAGCATGTAAGACATTGGTTAGAGTGATGGAAGGGGTACATGCGACAGTGCCTTTACCCACTACAGGGCTGGATGTACCATCAGCGGTCTGAATACTCTCCGGCAATGGTAGGTGAGTATAGTCCTGAAATACACCACGGGATCCCGTGACATGGCGAGATGCCCCAGAGTCCATTATCCATCCTGGCTGATGGACTGATGCAAGAGCACGGGCAGGATTACCGGTGCTGGTTTGGGCAAAGCAACTCCTGAGATCCCCCGAGGTAGAAGACGTCCCAGGACTGTCGGCCGAACCCAGCTTTGTGCCTCGCAACTTCTCAAGGAACTCCCGCTCAAGCGGGGTTATTTCAGCCAGTTGATTCTCTCCCCCTTCCTCCACCAGATTCGCTTTGTGTCCTCCCCGTCTACCAGCATATCCTCCTCGACTACCACGTCGGCCTCCACGACCCCGTCCTCGATCAGTAGACTGATTTCGCAAGGGTTTTGGACAAAATCGGATGTAATGTCCGGAGTCACCACAATTGTTGCAAACACCACCAACAGATGGAGGTTGATTGAAGGCAGCAAGGGTAGACTTTTCAACCTCGGCTCGCTCCCCCTGATAGTAGCCCTTGTTGGGCATCAACTTCAGTCGAGCTTCTTCCTGTGTCATGACGGCTATAGCTTCTTCCAAGGTCGGAAGCGTGGGTTGGGATAGGAGGATATTCCGTCTCTGCTCAAACACAGGGTGTAGTCCCTTCAGGAATTTCATCATACGCTGTCGTAAAATATAAGCCAGGAACGTCTGAAAGTACTTAGCGAACGCCAGTTCGACTTGTGCATCTTCCATCCTAAGAGGATCATAATGATCCAGATCAGACCAGTACTTCTTCAACAGGGCTGCGTACTCAGAGATGGTACGTTCGTCTTGGGTCACCCTATCGAGTTCATCTTGTAGTTGAAAGACCCGCATAGGGTTGCCCGAGCCGGAGTACATATCTTTTAGAGTCCGCCATATACCCGCAGCAACCTCCATTGCCTCGACATTGCCCGACACCTGGTCGGTTAATTGTAGTGCCCCGTCCATACATCGTGTCCCGTTGTTCGTCCACGGGGTGCGCGAGAAAGGAACACTGTCGCTATCGACTCGGTCGGGACCGATAGGTCGGGATCGATCGAATCGATCGAACGGGAACGGTTGAATTAAGATCCATTTCCCGTTATGGAATGGCCTCTTCGGAACCAAGTCTCATATTCAGCGGGCTGCGCCTCAAGGATTAACTCTGCGGCTGAGTCGGGAGAGACCTCCCGTTGCTCTGCTTTTCACGCCGCTTGCGTTGGTTTTGGCTTTGTTTTCTGAATGCGTTTTCGTGAATGTTTTCGATGGTTTTCATGGCTTACGTTTCGAACTTCGCATTCTTATCAAAATTCCTTGAATAATACAGTGTTCTAATCGGTTGTTTGTGCGATTTCAGGTGATCGCGTAGGCAACGTCTAGCGCGGCCAACCAGTTTCTCGCCTCAAGTAAATACTAAGGTGAGTGGCTGACCCTTCTTCCCTCGACCCTCTTCTCAAATACATTATCAATACTAGACATGTGCTATGCTAGATGTAATGCAACGACATAAATGATATTCCAATGAACGGTTACACGATGTCCCACGAACACGAACTATACAGATGCTTGTCATATAATATTTTCGTGCCTGCAATTATCAAATCATATAGAACCGTGCTAAGGATGGATGAATCGATTAATTGAATGTCGCAACGATACTATAAGATGTGCCTTGAAATAACAATTAACTTAGCACGGTCATGGACAACTTGTCGACAAGGGCGATTGTTTCTTCGGACGGTATCCCGAGGCCACGGGACCGTTCCGGCCTAGGAAGAAACACGGATAGCTATGCCGGATGCATGCCACGGTAGGCAGTGGCTTTCAACGGGGGTACATGCGACAGTGCCTTTACCCCGCTCGACAGTGCCTTTCAATGGGGGTACATGCGACAGTGCCTTGTCGCTACCTGCGCTGAAGGACCTCTGTCTACCAAGCTATATGTCCAGGATGGCTTGTCGTGCCAGTGACCTTCACGAACGTACTCAATTACGTATCATTATTATCAACATGACAGGAAAGAACATGGTAAGTTTACGCTACGATGGCACGCTCTGCCGGGGGTAAGTTCTATCGTTATCATACGGTTGTGCCTTCAAATATAAGTTGAATTGAGTAGGATGGCTAGAAACTTCAGTAAATAATTGTTCGCACGCTCACTTAAATTCTTCAACAAATGAGAGCACGGGACTTAAATTGCCACGCACCAGCACAAAGTGTAAAGTTCTGACCCTCGCTCTCAACAGGTACTCGGGACCAGGATAGCGTGCCAAGGAACTGAAGGCGACGCTCCTTTCTTTTGAAGCCTTGCTAGAGCGAAGGCTAGCTCTGCAACATTTTGAAGACTCCAACTCAACTGCATCATGAGTCACAAACTCTCGTCGATCCCAGGTCTTAGAGAGTCATTTTGATGTTTGTATAAAGGGATGTAAATGTATGGAATGACTATCTCATCGATGTCGGTTGTAAGCCCGCGAGGCCTCTTTTGTAATCGAGTCTGTAATCTACTTATTATCAATGAAAATGCAAGTTTCCTTTTATAAATGAATGTGTTCAATTTTTCTGTGTACTCTTATATATGCTGTTGTTTCGGATAACCTTATGAACCGCCTTGTGCAAGCGCAACTTATGCTTGCACGGCATCACGCCCGGGGGACGACTATCGATTCTATCGAATCGGGGCTTGACATAATGGTATCAGAGCACGGCTTTATGTCCTTGGCCTCCAGTGTCGAGATTTTAGTCTCAAAATCGTTGGTCTCGTGTCGATGAGATATGTCGTTCCATGCGAGTGCGCCCGCAATAAGTTTGGTGACTAATATATTTTGCCTTCAAATCCCAGAAGGCACGTCGGTGAACGTGGCGGCAAACGAAGAAAGTGCTTCGAGCGGCTCGAGTAGCTCGAGGCCCGGACCCTCAAACGATGCCATGGAGCGGATGTTGCGCATGCTGGAAGCGCAACAACGACAAGCTGAGGAGAGTCAACGCCAGAATGAGCAACATCGACGGCAGGTGGAGACACGTCAAACTCAGTTCGAGGTCCGATTCGAAGCACAATTCAAGTTGCAGCAGAAGCAGCTTGATACTCTCCAGCAGATTGTTCAGACGGTGGTGGCCAACAACAACAACAACAACTCTGCGACAACTCCTGCCGTAACCGAGCCTGCGGTCAGACAAAGTGAAGTCGATCTGGAGGCACCCGAGCTTACACCTGCAGCACCGAGAAGTTCCAACTTCGACGTGACGAAATTCACAAAGAGTTGCCGTACTTCCTTCAACGGCACGGAAGACCCCTCCTTGGCGATCGATTGGTTAGAGGAACTTGAAGACAAGTTCGAGCTTCTGGGCGTCGAAGAGTCCAAGAAAGTCGCATGCGCTCAACTTCTACTCCGGTCGAACGCGCACGACTGGTGGGCCGTGCAAAAGCGAGCGATCAGACGCGACGACGAGACAGCAGCAATTTCTTGGGCCACCTTCCGTGAGGCGTTCGAGATCGAGTACCTCCCCATAGCCATTCGACAAGAGAAGGAAAATGAATTCATGCAGCTAAAGCAAGGGAACATGACGGTGCGGCAGTATGCGACGGAGTTCAACAAGTTAGCCAAGTTTGCTGGAGAATTCCTGCCCTCCCTGGCAAGTCGTGCTCGACGGTTCGAAGTGGGTCTACGACAATCCATCTACGCCCATGTGTCCGTTCCACAATACAAAACGATGGGGGAGTCTCTCAACCACGTCCTCCGCCTTGAACGCCAATATCCTCCAGGTGCTGCCGGCACTGTGCATACCTACAATCACAAACGCCCTAGCCACGCGGGAGGAAACAACGTGACCAAGCGTCCGAACAACGGGCCCCAGGGCGGACACCAGGCGCGGAACCAGGGACCTCACTGCACAAAATGCAACCGGAACGGACATCTCGCCGTCGACTGTGAAGTTCAAAATGGCAGATGTTTTATTTACGAAAAAAGGGGTCACTTTCATGGAGATTGCTCGAAGCGTAGAAGAAACAACTTAGACGCGCCTCAGCATCCACAACACCGTCCAGGGAATCAAGTTCCGGCACCTCGAGCACCTCAACCCGCACTGCAAAATGGCCAAGTCCGTCGCCCCAATGCCCAGGGCCGCGTCTACGCCATGACCCGAGATGAAGTGCTTGCATCAGATACGGTCGTGACAGGTATACTTAGTTTCAATAATGTGCCTGCTCGTGTATTATTTGATTCAGGTGCTTCACATAGTTTTATATCGGCGGACTTTGCCGCCGAGCACAAATTTCCGATGATATCGTTAGACCTCGACCTTAGCGTAAGCACACCTTCGGGCACACCAATACTCACTAATTTAGCTTGCACCGATGGGATTATCTGTATCGGCGGTCAAAAGATCGGTCTTGACGTGATAGTCCTAGATATGAAGGACTTCGATATCATTCTGGGAATGGATTGGCTCGGGCCGTGCAACGCAACCATAGACTGCGCCAGAAAGACGGTCACCTTCCGTATTCCAGGAGTACCTAAATTCTGATTTTCGTGTGGTGAGGCGTCGTCGACCTGTATGCTGATTTCGACGATTTCTGCTCGGAGGATGCTGCATTCTGGGTGCGAAGGCTATTTGGCGTCCGTCCGAGACATACGACAGGATGGTGCAAACGCGGGTCAGACCGACGTTGTGGCAGAATTCCTCGATGTGTTTCCGGACGAGCTACCCGGCATGCCCCCCGATCGAGAAATTGAGTTCAGCATCGATACATTTCCCGATACTCGACCAATTTCTAAGGCCCCGTACAGAATGGCTCCCGCCGAGCTGAAGGAACTCAAGGTCCAGCTACAAGAGTTACTCGATAAAGGGTTTATTCGGCCTAGTGTTTCACCGTGGGGAGCGCCCGTATTGTTCGTGAAGAAGAAAGATGGGTCCATGCGTCTGTGCGTCGATTACCGAGAGCTGAACAAGGCCACCATCCGGAACAAGTACCCATTGCCCTGCATAGACGACTTATTCGATCAACTGCAAGGCGCCTCGGTATTTTCGAAGATTGATCTCCGCTCAGGCTATCATCAACTCAAGATCAAGTCAGACGATGTGCAAAAGTCCGCCTTTCGCACTCGGTATGGCCACTACGAGTTCCTGGTGATGCCATTCGGCCTGACGAACGCTCCTGCTGCCTTCATGGATCTGATGAATCGGGTGTTTCGACCCTTCCTTGATAAATTTGTGGTAGTCTTTATTGATGATATTCTCGTCTACTCGAAAGACAGGACGCAGCATGCAGAACATCTACGGGCCGTGCTCCAGACACTTCGAGAACATGAGTTGTACGCGAAGCAGAGTAAGTGCAAATTTTGGCTAAGCAGCGTATCCTTTCTTGGTCACATCATTTCGTCCGAAGGCATTGCAGTCGACCCGAAGAAAGTGGAACCTGTTGCTGATTGGAAGCGGCCTGCGTCTGCTAGTGAGATTCGAAGCTTTCTTGGTTTGGCGGGATACTATCGACGCTTCGTGAAAGACTTCGTGAAGATTGCATCGCAACTGACTCGCCTTACTCAAAAGGGAGTCGTGTATGAGTGGTCGAATGACTGTGAAGCTTCATTCCAGGAGCTGAAGCAGCGACTAATTTCGGCACCTATACTCGCACTTCCGGATGGGCCAGAGGGTTTTCAGATATTCAGCGATGCTTCAGGCCAGGGCTTGGGATGTGTGCTCATGCAGCGAAACAAGGTGATATCCTTCGCCTTCCGACAGTTAAAGCCGCACGAGAAGAACTATCCTACGCACGACTTGGAGTTAGCAGCAATTGTGTTCGTATTGAAATTGTGGCGTCACTATCTATATGGTGTGGCGTGCGCGATCTATACCGACCACAAGAGCCTCAAGTATCTCTTCACTCAGAAGGAGTTGAACTTACGATAGCGGCGCTGGCTTGAACTGATCAAAGACTATAACTTGACGATCGACTACACTCCGGGCAAGGAAAATGTGGTGGCGGACGCTCTGAGTCGAAAATATCTTGCCTCGCTATCCATCAACCGCAGACTACTACAAGATTTAGAAGAAATGGGCATCGATCTCCGGGTTCGATTCAGGGATATACGGTTGGCGCAGCTGCAGTTAGAGCCGAGTTTGCTGGAAAAGATCAAGACCGCTCAGAAGGATGATCCGTACCTGAAGAAAATGCGCGAGCGAATTTCAACAGGTAGTGCGACCGACTTTGCAGAAGACAAGACCGGCGTGCTGAGAATGAATGGCTGACTATGTGTTCCGGATGATTCAGAACTACGAAAGGAGATAATGTCGGAGGCCCATTATACGAAATATACATTGCATCCAGGCAGTACCAAGATGTATAAGGACCTCCGCACGACCTTCGGGTGGCACGGGATGAAGAGAGATGTGGCGCTCTTCGTGTCGCAATGCATGGCCTGTCAGCAGGTGAAAGCTGAGCATCAACGACCGGGCGGGGAGATGCAGAACCTTGCCATTCCAGAGTGGAAATGAGATCATGTCACGATGGACTTTATTGTTGGCCTGCCGAAGACACCACGGGGGAGCGACGCCATCTGGGTCATCGTCGATCGACTAACCAAGTCAGCGCACTTTATCGCCATCAAAGTTACTTGGAGCGTTGATCGCCTGGCACAGATTTATCTTGACGAGATAGTACGGCTGCACGGAGTTCCAGTATCCATCGTCTCTGATCGGGATTTACGGTTCATGTCGCGATTCTGGAGTAGCCTTCAGTCGGCGCTGGGTACCAAGTTGCAGTTCAGCTCAGCTTACCATCCTCAGACCGACGGTCAAATGGAGCGCGTTAATCAGATTCTCGAAGACATGCTACGGCTCTGCGTAATTGACATCAAATCAAGCTGGGACGTCCACCTACCGTTGGCAGAATTTGCATACAATAATAGCTATCAGTCCAGCATCCAAATGGCGTCGTATGAAGCTTTGTACGGCCGGAAGTGCAGATCGCCCAATTGCTGGGATGAAGTCGGGGAACGGCAGATACTCGGCCCGAAGCTGGTGGAACAGACTGTGGAAAAGGTCAAGCTCATTCGGAAAAGACTGAAGATTGCACAGAGTCGGCAAAAGAGCTACGCCGATACCCATCGAAGACCGCTTGAGTTCCAGGTGGGCGATCATGTGTTCCTGAAGGTGTCGTCCATGCGAGGTGTTACTCGGTTCGACGCGAAGGGGAAGCTGAGTCCGAGATTCGTTGGGCCGTTCGAAATACTCGAGCGGGTCGCCCCAGTGGCCTATAAAAATTTTCTACCGCCGGCGCTCGAAGGTGTGCACAATGTCTTCCACGTCTCCCAGCTGCGGAAGTACGTGCACGACCCTAGCCACGTGGTAGATTTTGGCCAGCTGGAGCTAAAGTCTGACTTATCCTACGTTGAAGAGCCCGTTCAAATCTTAGAACGCAAGGATAAGATGTTGCGGAATAGGGCGATCCCTCTCGTCCGCGTGCTCTGGAGGAACCATGCGGCAGAAGAGTCGACATGGGAACTCGAGTCAGAGATGAAGAAAAAGTTTCCTTCATTGTTTTCGTAGAGGTAGGTTCTTTTCTTAAGTTTCGAGGACGAAACTTTTTCTTAGTTGGTTATGGTGTAGTGCCCCGTCCCTACATCGTGCCCCGTTGTTCGTCCACGGGGTACGCGAGAAAGGAACACTGTCGCTATCGACTCGGTCGGGACCGATAGGTCGGGATCGATCGAATCGATCGAACGGGAACGGTTGAATTAAGATCCATTCCCCGTTATGGAATGGCCTCTTCGGAACCAAGTTCGATATTCAGCGGGCTGCGCCTCAAGGATTGACTCTGCGGCTGAGTCGGGAGAGACCTCCCGTTGCTCTGCTTTTTATGCCGCTTGCGTTGGTTTTGGCTTTGTTTTCTGAATGCGTTTTCGTGAATGTTTTCGATGGTTTTCATGGCTTACGTTTCGAACTTCGCATTCTTATCGAAATTCCTTGAATAACACAGTGTTCTAATCGGTTGTTTGTGCGATTTCAGGTGATCGCGTAGGCAACGTCTAGCGCGGCCAACCAGTTTCTTGCCTCAAGTAAATACTAAGGTGAGTGGCTGACCCTTCTTCCCTCGACCCTCTTCTCAAATACATTATCAATACTAGACATGTGCTATGCTAGATGTAATACAACGACATAAATGATATTCCAATGAACGGTTACACGATGTCCCACGAACACGAACTATACAGATGCTTGTCATATAATATTTTCGTGCCTGCAATTATCAAATCATATAGAACCGTGCTAAGGATGGATGAATCGATTAATTGAATGTCGCAACGATACTATAAGATGTGCCTTGAAATAACAATTAACTTAGCACGGTCATGGACAACTTGTCGACAAGGGCGATTGTTTCTTCGGACGGTATCCCGAGGCCACGGGACCGTTCCGGCCTAGGAAGAAACACGGATAGCTATGCCGGATGCATGCCACGGTAGGCAGTGGCTTTCAACGGGGCTCGCTACCCGCACTGAAGGACCTCTGTCTACCAAGCTATATGTCCAGGATGGCTTGTCGTACCAGTGACCTTCACGAACGTACTCAATTACGTATCATTATTATCAACAAGACAGGAAAGAACATGGTAAGTTTACGCTACGATGACACGCTCTGCCGGGGGTAAGTTCTATCGTTATCATACGGTTGTGCCTTCAAATATAAGTTGAATTGAGTAGGATGGCTAGAAACTTCAGTAAATAATTGTTCGCACGCTCACTTAAATTCTTCAACAAATGAGAGCACGGGACTTAAATTGCCACGCACCAGCACAAAGTGTAAAGTTCTGACCCTCGCTCTCAACAGGTACTCGGGACCAGGATAGCGTGCCAAGGAACTGAAGGCGACGCTCCTTTCTTTTGAAGCCTTGCTAGAGCGAAGGCTAGCTCTGCAACATTTTGAAGACTCCAACTCAACTGCATCATGAGTAACAAACTCTCGCCGATCCCAGGTCTTAGAGAGTCGTTTTGATATTTGTATAAAGGGATGTAAATGTATGGAATGACTATCTCATCGATGTCGGTTGTAAGCCCGCGAGGCCTCTTTTGTAATCGAGTCTGTAATCTACTTATTATCAATGAAAATGCAAGTTTCCTTTTATAAATGAATGTGTTCAATTTCTCTGCGTACTCTTATATATGCTGTTGTTTCGGATAACCTTATGAACCGCCTTGTGCAAGCGCAACTTAGGCTTGCACGGCATCACGCCCGGGGGACGACTATCGATTCTATCGAATCGGGGCTTGACATTAATGAGGCAGTCAACCACCCAGCTACTACGTTGTTGACAATCTCCCAAACAGCAAACTCCTTTGCGGAGTGATCGGCTGGCGCCTTGGCTTGGCCAGTGACATAGCCAACCAAGCCACGTCCCTTCAGCGTCCGCATCGCCTGCCGCGACCACTTCAAGTAGTTGGACGTTCCTTCCAACTTCGTCTCCAGCTTCTCCAGCTTTTCCATTTTGTAAGGTGACGGATCCACATCAGTATGGATCACACGTGGGGTTGCCTCGGTTAATCTCTTTGATAAGATATCATCAACCAAGGCCTTCATCTCTTCGGCCGTCAGTTTGCCACTGATCGAATCCATGGCGTCTTCAACTGTGAACCCTATTCGTCGTCTTCTTCGTCGTCGTCGGAGTCTGCAACTGACCCAACGTCGTCGTCTTCGTCGTCTTCGCCGTCTACGTCGTCTTCCTCAACGCCAGAGACTTTACTAATGCGCTACTAACTTGGCCAGCACCGGCGCGCACATGTAAAGTGAACACGTCATGACACCAGAGAAGACATGATCAGCCTCTGTATAGATCCCGATGTGAAGAAGGAATAACAAATAAAGTATTTGTTAGTTCCAAACGGCGTAAGCGAGGAACAGAGATTGTGCAAATAAAGCATTTGACAGCCGTCTCTATTCGAAATACGCTATTTTTTTTTTGTAAAAAAAAGAGGCGGCTAGGGTTAGGGTTAGGGTGTGGATGGGGCTGCTAGGGCTAGGGTTAGGGTTTCCATGTCAAGAGAGGGAGAGGGAGGAGGGGGGGCGGGGTGCTGCTGGTGGTCGGGGGGGTGGGGGGGACTGCTGGGGGGCGGGGGTGGAGTTGAGGGCTGCTGGCGGTTGGGGGGACAGCTTGGGGGGGCGGCCTGGGAGGGGGTGGGGGGGCGGCCTGGGAGTGGGGGGGACGGCTTGGGGGGGGGGTCGGCAGGAGAGGGGCTGGGAGTGGGGGGAACGGCTTGGGGGGGGGGCGGCCTGGGAGTGGGGGGGAAGGCTTGGGGGGGGGGGGGGGGGGGGGTCGGCAGGAGAGGGGCTGGGAGTGGGGGGGGACGGCTTGGGGAGGGGGTGGGGAGGTTAATTTTTTTTTTTTTTTGTGGAGAGAGAGAGAGAGAGAGAGAGAGAGAGAGAGAGAGAGAGTTATGGCTCTGATACCATGTAGAAAATAATGGATTGATAATTTTATTGATGGACTACTTCACTACTTATAGGGAGTCTAGCTCATCTACATATAACATATTCCGATGTGGGACTAAAAGTCCCTTATTGATTCTCAACACCATCCTCTCATCTCTCTCCATTTTCCTCCCACTTTTGGGAGGAAAATTTTTGAGTGAGACCCACATGAATTTTTCTCCCACATTCCTCTCCCTCAATTCCCCTCCCTCTTTCCAAACACCACTACTTTTAATTTTCCTCCCATTTTTTCCTCAAAATTTTCCTTCCTTCCATTTTCCTCTCTTCCCAAACAATACCTAAGTAGCAGCTTTTAAATCACTCCAAGCATTATTCATTACAAAATATTTCTGAAAGTTTTTTAACTAACAACTCACTAATAAGTAACGTCATGTCTTCTACATTTCAATAAGGGTGTCGTTATTGGCACTCCTAAAATGTCATCATGCACTTCTCTTTAATTTTCTATCATTCAAATTCTAAACATATGGCACTCCTAAAATGTCATCATGCACTTCTCCCTCCATGGATGCACAAATTAATGTCATATTTAATGCATTTGTAGATTTGAAATTTGAATGAAAAAAATTTATAGAGGAGTGCAAAATGACATTTTAGAAGTGTCAGTAAAAGCACCCTTCAATAATATCCCACAATTAACTTTCATTAAACTTTAACGTTGTGTATCAATTTTTTTTTTTTAATAATATCCCACAATTAACAATTCACTGAGAATTAACTTAATGTTTTTCTAGCCGGCCCCTCTTGGCCCATGCCCCCTTATCATCCCAAGTGAAGATAATAGCTAACAAGATTATTTACATTAATTATATCTAAATTTTGGATTTGTAACACAGAGTACTACTTTTAAACTCGGGATATCCCATGTTTTACTATTATATTAAAGTAGGAAATACACAGTTGGAATGCAACAATGGGTAAGCATATATGTGCTGAATGTTGATATAGCTGGGAAAGTATTTTGTTTGAGGGGATATTACTTCACAGGTTGTTCAAAATTCTTTGGCATTTGGCATTTCAAAATTACGAGTTTAAAAATTATTTTGGCATGAAAGTATTTTTAATGTATTGTTCTTATTTCACCTTCCTTTCCAAAATTCTTTGGCATTTCGAAATATGGGAAAGAAAAAAAATTATAATTTTCCAAAGGAAAGGAAATGCTAAGGAATTGATTTCCTTTCCATTCCTTTCCGCGAACCAAATGAGGCCATACTGATAACCATCACTGGAAATCTGTGTCAGAACAAAATTTCAAAACTTCACTGTGACGAAGGAAATTTACACACAAAAATGTATTAGTTCACATCTACACTTTCAACCATGCTCATCATTCCTATTAATATTACTAATTACAAAGAAAAAGAGGCATATCCACCCTTCTGTCACTAATTCTACTCTTTACATGACAGCCTCTTCCTAATAGTGTTGAGCCCATCCTTTCTTTGCCCTCATAGTTTTCTTAGTGTGTCGACATTATCGATCACATCCAGAGCTTTCACTCTATCGATATCAAAATCAATAACGGGAAGCATAGACGGCCTTCTGACGGGGATCGTCGACTCTTTCTTACTCCACGTGGCTGGCGAATGGCTGCTACTCTTTGTTAACCTGCTGTGGCTGCACAGCCTATACTTTGCAGTGTCAAACTCCTGGCTTTTGCTTATTCCAGGGGTTAGCTTTCTGGAGCTGATGTCTCGGAGCATGTCTCGGTCTTCCTTGGTCAGTACAGTAGTCGGAGAGCTGGATTTATTCAAAGGCGACGACGGTGCCTTCAAACCCTTTTTAGTGGGAGATCGAAGTGGGGACTTGATGGGGGACCGCACGCCTCCAGGCCTGGAGAGGCTGACGAGATGGTGAAGCCACACAACCAAGTCGAGGATGTAAGCCTCTGTCGTATCTTTATTGGCATGGTGGAGCGTCTCTATTTGGATCAAGTCTGAATGGCCCAGTGGCTTTCGATTCAATTCGGTTCTAGAAGAAGAAAAAAATGCAACCGAGTCAGCTTATAATCAAAGACATTTTAGTAAACTACCATGATTTTCCTCACAATGTCAGCTACTGACCCTGTATTTGCCCATTCTCCAACCCAACCAAAACCATGGTGTGCTCTGACAAGACCAAAATGTCGACACAGAAAGTAAGAAAAAGATTATTCTTAGATCTTCAAAATGATTTAGGGGCAGAGTACTCGGATGGATGAGAAGCTATATTACTTGCTTGTGTTGGTGGCAATCGGGAGAAGCCAACGCAACGTTTTCTCCATCTCAGCTTTGATTCGAGGTGCAGTGAGCTACATGTATGCCAAGGAGTTGACCAAATTGATTGCAAAAAAAAAAAAAAAAATGTGTCAGTAAACTAGAACGACCGCTGGTAGAGGATCGGATACTCAATATCTGGGTGAAATGTTACAGTGTATTTTCTACCTCTTCCTCGACCTCAAATGACTGTAGCTTAGACCGGAGAGCAGACTTTATTGTAGGTGGCAATCCCTGGTACAAAGAATCCCTTGTGTTTGGAGGCACTGAACTTGATCGAGATACCTGTGTCGAACTTTGAATTTTTCAGTAAAGACCTTCACCAGTATGAAACTTGCTTTCTGTCATAATCTAAGTCATAGATAAGACATTGAGAAAAACTAAAAATGAACTAAGAAAGCACTGTCAGCCAGGTATGCTAGGAATAGGAATGCTTCAAGAGGGAAAAAAAAAAACATAGTCCGTGACAAAATGCCAATCTCCTGTCAACATATGTAGTGTACTTTGAGTAATTACTTTTTGTTGTTTACATAGTATTGAATAGTGCGCCCTAAAAAGCGAGGCTCATCCCTTGACGCATCAATTAGGTGGATGTAGGTGGAGCAAGGCCCCCTTCATGATGCCCATGCCTCAAGAACGCCTCTCAGCAAGGCTCGCTCAAAGCCCATTTGAAGCGGCTCACACATATTCTACTTTTTTATAGGCACAAGAATTTCATCTGTTGGGAAAGAAACGCGGAAACCTTTCCCCAAACTAGAGAGAACCTGCGAGAGAACCGAACAATACAACGCACGAACCAAAACACCAAAACAAACCACGCAGACACAGAGAATTTTTGACGTGGAAAACCCTTGTGGGAAAAAACCACGGGACGATCGGAGTCCAACCCTGAGAAGCCTTCACTAATGAAATAAAGGAGTACACCCTCTACAAACTTCTCCCGATCCAAATCGGATCACCACAACACTTAGAAGCAAGAATAATGATTACAAGGCTACGAAGAACAAAGACGACGAGTAGAGATTATCCGAACACGATCCTCCTTCGAAAACGACCTTCCATCCTCATTCTTCTCTCCCAAAGTTGCAATGGCACTCTTGTCTCTTTTTCTCTCTTTTCTTCAATGTTGTGTGTAATTAGGGTTAGGAATAACCATGTATAAACCTCCTAATCCGCAGCAAAACCTGGATCGTATGATACGATCCAACGGTATAAAAATATCCTGAAATCCACCTGGGCCCGAAGACACAGAGTTCGGCCAGAACTTTGTGTTTTGGTAACAGAAAGGTTCTGGAACCAAGGGGGCAGAGTTCGGCCCGAACTCTGCCTCCCCTGTTCCAGAATGTCTCCAGGTAGCTCCCGAGCTTCTTCTTCGCCTCCGAATGGCCTCGTCACCTCGCCGAACTTATCTGACACACAGACGGCGCTCGTCGCACTCCGGGGTCTTCTCCACATAGGTTGGGAACCCCACCCACTCCAACACCATCTTCCTTTATATTTGGATTCTCGATACCACTATTTCTCGGTACCACAATTATCGTGTTAGTATGCTATTTATTGTTCACGTGAACAAAATATTAAAAAATTAATGAGTTATTTTATTGTGTAAAGAAGAAAATGATCAATCATTAATAATTTAGTCTTCAAATACTTGGTAATCTTTACTGCATATATATGATAAATAAATAAATTTTACATAATTAAAAGTGGTAGTATGCTATTTCCTATTGTTCACGTGAACAAAACATGAAAAAATAAATGAGTTATATTATTGTGTAAAGAAGAAAACGATAAATCATCAATAATTTAATGATCATTTACTTAAAAGTAATCTTTATTACATATATTATATATATATATATAGATTTTACATAATATTAAATAAGTGCGCATTTTGCCTTCACGAGGCTCGCATTTTCGCCTTGCGCCTCGCACTTCAGCCATAAACATCCTTTTAGCCGCAGTGCGCCTTGCGCCTACAATAACAACGGTGGTTTGTTGAGTCTATTGGAGTTGTTCATGATATATTTTATGCTCTTTGGTTTACTATATACTAGGTGTGCCCTGCCGTTGTCACTCCCCAAAATCTTTCTTCGGTCAAAAATAGATATGATTTGATAAATAAATAAATAAAATATTGGATTGTACACAAACTACATCATATAAAAGAGAAATTACTAATAAAATTTTGCTAGATGTAACTTAGTATTTACTCTTTAAAAGTAGTCCCAACGGCCCACCCTGCCACTAATGTAGATGTAACAACTTACCAAGAACTTCTGGTAAGAAAGCAAAATAATATACAATTTCTCACCTAATTACATAATTTGTGGTTGCCACAGAAAATAGAGAACCGAAAGGTGATAGAATGAGGCAAAGGCAATATAATCTCTAATATATCAGGGTTAAAAGGAAAGTTTCATTATTCTTTATGGATTACATAATTTTTTTTAATACTGCATCAAAGGGTAAGAAGACTAGAAAGGATACCATCCTTCTCGTAATTAGATAGACTAAAAGAATGTCACTTCCATCGTAATCCATAATGGGCAAGCTATACGATATAAATGAACTACTTAGGTTAAAGGCAAGTCCTGAATAAGTTTTAAACTCCCTTACACTTCACTGTGGCAGGCAAGTTTAAGTCAAAGTGTGGTAAAATACTATAAAAGGAGAACAAGAATGCAAGGATATTGAATAGCAGAATATGCACTTACGAGAGTGTCGACTTGAGCGATGATATTTGCATAGTGCAAAGCAAGGCCAGCAGAGCCCAGCCTCTGATGATAGTTGATAGATTCACCGACTGTTTTATCTCCATCTACAGTGTCATAAATACAGAATTTCTAGTAAGTAGATGAAAAATTAGAAAAAGTATCAAACTATGTGACTTCAATTATATACTTTTATATTGGAATACATTGTTACAAATAAAACAGCTATTGTTAATAAATATATGAAATGTGTATTAAGTTATTAACTATAGAACTATGTGAGATTATCCTTGCCCTCCCTCGAGTTCATTTATAATTAATTAATTTCCAAGTCACGGCTTCTTTGAGCAGCTTATTTTTTTCTTCTTTTATAGTGTGATGATTGATGACCCTGGGCCTTTACATTTGCACGGCATCTTATTGATGACAACAGGGAACAGGCTACCTCCTCAACATGACTTGCTCTTATAAGCTAGAGAAACTAAATTATGCAGTAAGCACACTAATATAGCTGAGTATTGAAGAATGGAATAAGTCGCTCATGTTAATATACATTTTCTCAGTGAAGACAAAGAGATTATCTTCATAAAATGATGAAAGTCAGAGATAAAAAATCATAAAACATTACCAGCACTTCCAAAGGCACTATATATCTCCAAATGCAAGAAATGCACCACATCTACTAGCTTCCCCATGACCTACAACAAAAAGGTGGATTATTTAGTCCCAGAAGGCATATTCTCAAACCAGGTTAGAGCAAAATATTCCACATTAACTCTATAGCCTAGCCAAAAGATGCATTAGGTAGATGCCTTGGAACATAACGTATTTAGATTACAACAAGAGAGAGCTTGTTGACTTCATGGCACATACGGGAAAAAGATGGAGGAAACAAATCTGTAAAAACAAATTTGGTACATTCATTGCCCTAAACTACTGTAACTTTAATATAAGGAAGAACAACCTACCTACCTCTTCCAAAACTTTGGACCATAGTGACTTTTTCTTCAAACTTTTTACATGCTTTCTTTGGCTCTTCAACTCTTGCCTTAGAATTTGAAGATTTTCTCCTGAATGTCCATGTAAAACATACTTGGGCCATCACACACTAAGCATAGTATAACATCCCACTACTGGTATTCAGATTGGTAAGTTACCAATTAAACAAACTGTTTATGTTTTGACGGTTCATTTGAATCATTTCCTTTACAACAATAAAAAATCTAATGAAAATCGATATGGACATTGCAAGAATAATAACTCTACAATAACGGGATAAAGCGGTTGTACCTCAACAACGACAGGCAAATTTTAGGAGCAACTCACCTCTTTGAACTGCAGTTGGTGCATCCTCTTCTTGAAGTTTGCGCCGATAATCTTGCTCAAATCTATCCAAGGCATGCAGTTCATGATATAGTTCCTGAATAACCAAAAAAATTGATGCAAGACGCTGGTATAGGTTAGTAAGTATAATTAGAGAACCTGCTTACTCAAGGCAATAAGAATCATGACACTAAAAGAAAAATCTTAAGCCATAGAAGAGATGATTTTACAACAATAGTGAACTACATTCGTATGTAAATAGCCTATGGAAGCCAAAATGACCTGCCTTTGAAGGATAAATAGTTACTATTGTAGAACAAGAAGCATTCATGACGAACTTGTCCAATTTAAAATCTGAACCAACTAGAAAAACTATACAAAAAAAAGGTGCAGAAGGATTCCAGTTTGGTCAAAAAATATATCCACAACTCGATAGACAAAGATTTAGTTTTACAATGGAAGGTACTGCTTGCAATCTCAATGGTGTTGCTTGTATTATCAGGCGCACATGTAACGGTAACTATACAGGAATCAGTACATTACTTACACATGCAAACATTATCTAGGAGAACATATCATGGCAAAATTTGAGAGGAGAAAACTATGACCCCATTGATATAGATAATTAGCTACAACAAGAAAACCATCATAGACTTAAAAGACAACATTACAATCCAATACCAATATGTGAGAAACCCTACTAATTTCAGAAGTTCAAGAGATATAATGGCATTATAAATTACCATTCAACAAGTTTATGGTTAAAAGATGAAGAATGGACACCATTTATGTGCAAACATACTTGAGTTAATTGGTGTCATCGTTAATAACTCTGACCTACTGCTATCTGATTATATTCAGGTATGAAAGCACTTCAAACACAGAAGGCATCATCTACTCTATGTCAAACTAGGTACAGATATGATATATGAGTAGTCTACATGCTGCTTCCATTCTCACAGTAACCAAGAAGTAACCATTACAAAAGTCGTGAATGATTGTAGTAAATTTGAGCCATCATCTCTCTTCTACTATAAAGATACTCACAGCTGTATATTGAACCATTGTCATCAGTTGCTGCATCATTGCCTCTGCTTCTTCTTTCAACTTGCTCTGACGTGTAAGTTCTGACCCTAACCTAAGATTGATGGAGGGATAAAGTCGTATTTGTCAATGATGTTGAAGGCATAGTTAACTTTTGTGTCTAGGATAGAATTGTACTTGTCAAAATAGCGATTTAAGTTGTGCCACTGGGGATCCTTACAGCGATTTCCAAAACGAACAACTTCCCCAGAAAATATTTTCAATTCTTCTCTGTTCATCAAAAACCAAGAAGTGCTTATTTGAGAAGTATGAATTTATATATAGGAATCGTAAACTAAAATACTCTATATATTTTTGACTTACAGAAGCATATTTTCCAGTAAAACAACAACAATAACGAAGCCTTTATCCCAAATTTTTGGGCTCGGCTGAGAAGTATAGTACCCAGTAATGAGACAAATATAAGTGTGAAATAAATAAAAAGCAGAATGAGGAATCGTCCTTGATATACCTTTTATCACCAGCAGCCATCCTTAGTAACTCATTCATATCTTTTGATATTAGATGTTGCACACCCTCTGATGGAAGCACCACTTCTTTTAGATGTTTTACATTTTCTTTGGAAAGTGAATGCATGAGATTGGCACCTTTAACGATTGTGTTGGCAACCTCAAAAGCTAAAATAGATATCTTGTTTCCTTTTGTTGTAACCCCTGAGACAAAGCCACCACTAAGGTGTAAACTTGTCATGCTACTACCAAGAGTGTCCAAAACTTCAACTGCCTTCCCAAGCCCAGCAGTACCAGCCCTGCCTAAAAGCGAGCTAACTTCAGAAACCTGCCATAGTAAGATAATTTAATTAGAATACGTTACAGAGGAGCCTCAATTGGTAGTGCAATTAATTATTGAACTACCCTTCTTATTCATGTAAATCATAAAGGTGTTAGCTCAACATAAGTGGACATGGTATGCTAAAAAAAATAAAGATGTTAGTAAAGAACACTAATATATGAACAAGAATTAGCAGCAATTATAAGCAAAAATCACATCTTGCAGAAAGAGGTAAACTAAGGGGAAAGTAATAAAGCAGCATTTGAGTATACAAAGTCACAAGTGCAACAATCTTCTTATACCAGCAACTGGGATAAGGAGCTTGAGCTTCTACAGCTTGTGAAGAAAGATCAACTAGAACTCGGGCCATGATTCATGGGGAAAAGATGAAAGAAACAGCAACTTTTTGGCATTTTTCTCATTATCTTCTGTAATTTGGTTTGCATGCAAGACAAAGCTCTTTCTTACTAATAAACATATGAATAAAGCCATTTCATTGGCTGCAACAATTAAAGACCTTCAAAATCAGGAATAAATGAGTAATCTTTCAATTTATTAATAATCATACATCTTCAATGATTGATCATTATGTTGCATGTAGTGCCCCGCCCGTTCAACAGGATGAATCACTGAACGCAACGGCATTCGGACTTGGTTATGCAGCGACTTGCTCGGAGTTCCGCTCGGTCGAGGAAACTCCTCGTTCAGGTGGGTGGCTTCGATGAACTCGTCTCTGCTTCGCCTTCGCACTTAATAAATGAATGTTTTCTTATGCACTGAGTATGTATCTTAATAAAAGAGACGAACCTATATAGCTAAGGGAATAATCTCCTTATGTGTCAGATGGTGTAGAACATGAAAATATTGTACGTGATGCCTAGATAGCACTTCACACTGGGTTTCCAAATTGGAACTTGGTCTTTCGATCCCACAACTTAGGTAAATTAGAAGTTTGCTATGCTGTCATAGGCTATACGTTCCCACAGTTTCAATGCACGTTCCCACGGCTTCAAGACGTGTCATATAGAGTATGACTCGTTTAGTGGCACTGCACGGAACACGGTTGGTTCAAGTTAAGCAGGAGGGTTATCAAATAGCTGTTTCTGAGTTTGAGTCAGAAAGGTATGAAAATATGAAAAGTTCTCGGGACCATTAATCGCCGACGCAGTTCCTGGTAAAGGGAGCTGCATGGAAGTATGGAAAGGAAAGATGAGGAATGGTTCAGAAGTATGGTAAGTTGAGTTGAGTTTTGCATGGTCATTGGATAACTTGTGCACAAGGTTTGAGTTCCTCGAACGATTGTTGAGCACTGGAACCGATTCGACCTAGGGACAATTGTGCTTGCGAGACCTTCGAGGGGTGTGCGACCGGCCCGAGAGGTGCGTCGCAATGCGGATATTGCAGAAAATTCGGTAGATATCGCGCCTCGCACTCGAACGGACCGTCTTATCCATATGGTCCAGGGATAGCTTGGCATGCTAGTGACCTTCATATAGATTGAGTCAGCGTGATAGCGACAATCCGCGTGCATGTCATAGAGTGAGTCAATAGTGGATGCACGGCACGAAACTAATGAGCCTAAGATTTGGCTTCGGTAGAAACACGTACTTCGACACGATATGTGTTGTTATGGTTTAGTAGTTTGACACAAGGTCCGTACGTTATAACTGTATTATTGCGATGAACAGGGAATGCCGAAAAGTATGGGTAATTTTACACTATGTTACGAGGCACGACCACGATGTTTGTTTCACATATGGGCTTTATGGCACAACCACAATGTTGCGACACAAATAGGCATTATAATTATGCTATGAATTGATCCTAAGGCAAGATTAGAAAGACCACAAAAATCATAGTGTGCACTCACTAAAATAACGTGTTGATTTTGTATGGATGGACGAGGGGCCTCCCCACCAGTGCATTCAATGTACTAATATTCCTACTGTTTGTTTGCAGGTTTCAGGTAGCAACTCGTTAGGCGCGGAGCTCGCTTGGATCTGTCGAGACATGGAGTTTTCTTGGCGTTTCGAGGCGTGCGGCCGCGTTGAAACTTCACTTCGGGACATAATGTATGGACATCGCCTTCTTCAAGTTGTAAGCTTAAGGGCATGATCTTTTGCATTGAGAGATGAGAGAGCAGAGTGATTGTATTCAAAAGAGAAGACGAGCTTGAGTGATTGTAATCTTGGCTTCGTGTCTTTGTAATTCCGTTACAATATCAATAAAGAGTTCATTTATTTTGTACATGCTTGTGTTGTTTCAACTTTTTCGCTTCGGGACTTCTGTGTGACGACTTCGTCGCTTAGCCTTTAAATCGGCCGTTTTGGTATTGCCTTGTGCGGGCACAACTAAGACACGACATCACGTCCAAGCGAGGATGATTGGTTCTACGGAACCAGGGCGTGACATTGCACAAATATGGACATTGAATACAAGTAAGGAGACGATACCGATACAGATTATGAACAATTTTCAATTTGGTAAAATGTAGTACCTTTTATCGGACGAATACGAACACCATTTTCATGTGTCCGTGCAAGGTAGGATCAAACAAAGCCCGAGAATGGAAAACTACTTGCAACGAAGTGGAACCATATGATACCTATAACTCACTTGAGCAAAACTATGCCACATACATATGATCATTTCATAGTAACGCAACCACGGCAGGCTCAGTTTTATAACATTCCATGCACTTGTGGGAGTGGGAGCCTATAATTAGGAGTTAAAAACAAATCCATGTATAAAACATAACTGCTCCCGAGACATTTGACTAAAATGAAGCAGTATTTTTAAAACTATTCCATAGATGGTACTGAAACTAATGACCAAGATACGGTTCAAAATGCAATACTAATAAAATTGTGATATGAAAAGGCAATTTAAAAGAACGGTGGTTTGGTAAGTACCATTATTATGGAATATTTTTAGAAGATAACATCATTTGAGTCAAAACTACAAAAAATGTGGTTGAACTATTGTTGAAATCACGAAAATCCCGCACAAGTCTTGAATGTCTAGACCACAGAAATGGTGAAATAGCAAGCAAGCTTGCTCATCATTCTTCCGTGGAAGAACAGAGGAAAGACAAGCATGCAAGTTGTTTTCTTCTTTTAAGCAACTGAGGTGCTAGATGTCAGAACCGAGGTTCTTTAAAAAACTCGCAATGAAGAATTGTTGTTGATGCAAAGAAGATACGCTGTCACTTCTTGCCACCGCCGCACAACTTGGGTGATGAAGATCATCGTTGCTTAAAGCGAGATTCGACCATTTCCGTCAATCCGTTTTCAGGAACCAATAAGTTCGGAAGAACTTCTAGAACGCTCAATGATGTCACCCTGCTAAATGTCGAACAAAGCACGGACAAGACACTCGGTTGTTGTTGCTGCTTCTTTCTTTTCTCTTTTGTCTTGTGTATGCAAAGTAAAAACACAAACCTTATATAAGAAAGCAACAATAATCGTCTACTAACAACGTGGATGAAAAACCAGAAAATAAATCTCAATAAAGTGGACAGTTACCCACAGTAACTCCCTATAAATAGAATATTTACAAAACTGAACAACCTAGCAACAGCAAAACCGCAATAGCAGAGCAAAGGGCCCACGGAACCGCAATCCCACGGAACTGATAGATGTCGTGGAACAAAAAGAACACGTAGACGCTACTAAACCGCTCAACGTATGGACGTCGCGGAACCGCCCAACGCAAGGACGTCGATGCGTGAAGTACAAAGTGAGCCATCAAAGCGCCAATCTACGTCCGCGCCCAATTCCGAGCTACGCCCCTTAGGCCTTGCTCCAAATGGAATCCTTCCAAGAATTTATAGTGAAAAAAACATCTGTTGTGGGATTTGAACATTGTCCACTAGAAAAATCCAAACCGTACAACTCACTTGAGGTAACACACCTCATGTACAAGATAATTAATGATAGCTCAAATATTGAAATACACGCACTTTGGTTTACCTCAACATGGGTTGGTGGAACCGAGTCACTAATGACCAAATTTAAATTAAACCCCAACATCAATGCGCATCATCTAATATTTCGGTCTCTCATGGGGTGTTTTTTTTCCATAACTATATTAGTGCTACCACTTTAAAGTGTTGAGCAATATATAGAAGTTCAAAGTGCAAATGATATTTGTTTTCCATAACTATATAGTATAATTTAAAGTGTTGTTGTTTTTTTTTATCAATTTAAAGTGCATTATAAATGAATGAATTGACTATATTGCACTCAAATACTATTACATCATTTTAAACACAAATTCACTAGTACAAAAAAAAACTTCACCCTCAAATACTTTTATCAACACAAGATAAAACTATTTCGTCCTCAAGTTCACCTTCAAATAACAATAAGATCGAAAATTATTTAATAATTTGAAGTGTAGTTTTTTTTGTTACCGAAAATTATTTAATTATTAAATTTAAGCCAAATGTCCATTTTGGTCACCGAAAATTATTTGATGATTTGGAAAGTTTAAAACTAGTCTTTTTCATGTTTCTATAACTAAAAAACAGAAAGGTGAGTTGTTTCGACTTGTTTTGTAATAATTAAATTTGTTGAAAGTTACAATCGTCTTTTTTGCACTTACAAACTGAGGGTCATGCTTGGATTGAGGGTTAAGAGAGTTAAGTGAGAAAAAAAAAATCTTGCTTGGTTTGAGGATAAGATTTAGAAGAGGGAGTCATAGAGGGTTAAATGAGAGTTTGTTTAGCCTTTTTTTGTCAATTTTTCTCAATTCCCAAATCGGGAGGTTAACGAGAGGAAGTGAGGGATTTTGTAAAAATTCATAAATATCCGACCCCTTATTTGCCCTATAAAATATCATGACTTCTTTTTTTCCATTTTTCTTGCTTTCATCCTGCTGCTCCGTAGCTTTCTGACTTTGCCCATGTGCGTCTGTTTCTTCTCGTTTACTCATACTTTATTACTCATCGTTCATAAGAAAAACCGTCCATGATGCATATGTTGAGTTGATGAGGAAAAAAAACAATTTCTAAGTTCTTGATGCATATGTTGATAAAAAAATGAAAAGAAAAATCCATTGATGCATCTATTGATAAGACAAAAAAAATTCTAACTTTTCTAATGCATCTGTTGATAAGAAAAATCATTGATGCATTTGTTCATAAGAAAAATTGTTGATAAGAAAATTATAAGAAAAAAAACCGACGGCATCTTATGAATTACAATCGGTCATGATCCATCTGTTAATAAGAATAACAGATTTGTGAAGATATTTTGACAAATTTTAATTAAAAATCCAATCAATCTAATTTTATGTCATTGTAATAAGAATATTTTGATAACTATTGTATTTTTATTAATCCACCTCCCACTCAAAATCTAGCTCCAATCCGAACAAGAATTATTAAACACACCCACTAAACTATCCCTCCAATTCAAACAAGGTTATATGTATTGACTCCCCTCCACCTCACTTAACTTCCCTCACTTAACCCCACTTAACTCTGCTTCTTTTTTTCCCCTCAATCCAAGCAGACCCTACGTGCTAAATTATAAGATTAAGGTTTGAGCTTACAATTTACTATTTATAAAGGCCATCTCTAGATAGTGATAAGTACTTTAAAGTACAAAAAACAAACACATTAACACCTGTTTGGTAACCGGATTTTACGATTTGGATTTGGATTTGGATATCCTCCAAATCCAAATCATGGATTTTACTATTCAAATCCAACTCCAAATCCAACTCCAACCAAACATAGGATTTGGTTTTATGATTAATAATTAAATTATAGTCATGATCAATAATTAAGCTATTAATTAAATATGATTAATTATAGTTATTATTATTTATAAAATTAATAATTAACGATTAGTAATTAATAATTGACGATTAGTTATTATTAATTATAAAATTAATAATTAATGATTAGTTAATTTTTAAATAAATAACGATTAATAATTAAAGATTAATAATTAATAATTAACGATTAATAATTAATAATTAATAACTATAAATTAAATAATTAATAATTAACGATTAATAATAGTAATTAATAAATAATAATTAATAAATAATAAATTAATAATTAATAATTAATAATTAATAATTAACGATTATAAATTAATAATTAACGATTAATAATTAATAATTAATAATTAATAGTTAAGTAATTAAGTAATTATAATTAAGTAATAATTAATAATTAACGATTATAAATTAAGTAATCATAATTAATAATTAAATAATTAACGATTAATAATTAACGATTATTAATTAATGATTATTAATTAACGATTATAAATTAAGTAATTATAAATTAAGTAATAATTAAATAATTAAGTAAAAATTAATAATTAACGATTATAAATTAATAATTAATAATTAAGTAATTAAGTAATAAATTAATAATTAATAATTAACGATTAATTAACTATAAATTAAATATTTTAAAAATAGTAATTATAATTAATACTATTATGATTAGTAAATTATTAATTAAATTATTATAAAATATGATTCTAATTGTGATTAAAATATTATTAATTAAGATTATAATAAAATAGTTATTAATAAATTATTAATTAATATTATAATTAATATGATTATAAAAAAATTAACTAATTAACTAATTAACCAATTTTTTAATTAATAATACTAAACATAGGATATGATTATTAATTAATATTATAATAATACTAATAAATTATTAATTAATATTATAATAATAATATAATAATACTAGTAAATTATGATTATTAACTAAATAATAAAATATTATTAATTAATATTATAATAATACTAATAAATTATTAATTATGATTATAACGAAATTAACTAATTAACTAATTTTTAACGAAATTATTAAAGATTAACTAATTTTTAATTTACTAATTTTTAACAAAATTATTAAATAATAAATATTTTAACGAAATTATTAAATAATAATACTAACAAAATTACTAATTTTTAATAAATATTTTAACCAAAATCCAACCAAATCCAAGTTTTGGATTTTGTCATACTTTCCATATCCAAATCCATCTCCAACCAAACATAGGATTTCATGGATTTGTCTCGAAATCCATAAAAATCCAAATTCCACCTCCAAATACGGTTTACCAAACGGCCCTAAAATGCTCAACACTGTACAGTGAAAAAAAAAAAAACAGAATATACTTTACTAATGTCCACAACAACAATCATCATTAATGAAGTTAAGCCAGCCATCGGTGAAGTGTACCTTGGTCGTTCCGGTCTTCGTCGCCGGCGGCTTCGACCTGCTCGACTTTGACTTCATCGAGAGCGACCTGAAGAGCTGCCACGGCTCCTCCTCGGCGGCATTCCCGTAGGTTGGCATCATCCGGTCGGAAAACGACAGCGGCGGCTCCGCCACCCACTTTTCCTTAGCCTCCCCATACTTTTTCAAACCGGAATCATATGCGGCTAACGTCTGGGGATCTCTGAGACCGTTGGGGTTGAGTGTGCTCTCGCTCGGCGATTTGTCCACCGACGATCTCTTCGAACAAAGCCCTCCCATTCGCGCAAAAAGAACTCTTATGCATCAAAAAAACAAATCCTGCAACCAAAAGAAACAGCTTTTTGTCAAGAAACACCCAATTCAAGCATAAAGTTCCGATTTTTACATGACCCATGAAGAGAAAATCGGAGGAACTTGGGAATTAAGGGATAATGACCTGCTGTTGTCGATCTAGAACTTGCGGAGCGGTGAAGAAGGGTTTGGGGGAGTTTTCTATCGATGGGTCGCAAAAAAGTCAGCTTTCTCATAAAGATTCAATCTTTAGATGGCTCGTGAAGAGGAAGTCGAGAACTTTTGGGGAATTGGAGGGATTTGGAAGTTCATCAAGAAGGAGTGAACTCTCTCTCTCTCTCTCTCTCAGACTAGACTACTGCATCAATCAAGAAGAGGAGAGACAGAGAGCAGAGTCCACCCACCAAAAAGAATCAGCATGAGGCAACCCCAAGCCATGGAGATGGAGCTGGTCAAAACCCGACCCCGACCCTCTCTATACGAGCGTCCGTTTGGATTTTCCATGCGGGGCGTCGGATCCACCTTCGATTTTCTCCAGATCGATCTGGCCCGTCCGATGGTAAGGGTGTGGGCCCGGAGGGGGAGGAGTGAAGAGTAAAACTTTGATACTGAAGGCTATCAAAGTTTTGATATCCCTATATACGACAACAGGTGAACCCCCTCAAAGTTTATATATATATACTAGCATATGTGCACGTGCTTGCACGTATTTTAATATTTTTTAATTAGTTTAGGATGACTCTTTAGGAAGACCAAAGGGTAGTCTTCCTAATTACTAAGTTGTCCTTATTAAAATTAATGAACTATTTTTAATTAGTATAAGTATGTAAGGATATTTTTGGAATTCAAAAGCTTCACCATCTAAGTTTTCCTATTATATAATAGAATAGATAGAATAGATGAACTATTTTTAATTAGTATAAGTATGTAAGGGTATTTTCGGAATTCAAAAGTTTCACCATCTAAGTTTTCCTATTATATAGTAGAATATATATATATATAGTATAAAATAATTACTCATCTTATGTGCAGGAGGATGGAGGATGCTATGCAGGGTCTGGTGTCTCGGAATCAGGCGGCCTTCATTAAGGGGCGGTCTATTGCAGAGCATAGCCTGCTGGCTCATGAGCTGATTCGGGAGTTCCACAAGCCAGGCGGAATGAAGGCGTGTGTGAAGCTCGACCTGAGGAAAGCCTACGACACCGTCAACAGGGACTTCCTCTGTCATTTGATGGGTGCAATGGGCTTCTCCAAGGCTTGGGTGGATAGAGTCAGAGAGTGCATCACCTCTCCTACTTTCTCGGTCCTCATCCAGGGTATCCCTTACGGGTTCTTCGGCAGCAGCAGGGGGCTTCGGCAGGGGGACCCGCTTTCCCCCTACCTATTCACCCTTGTGATGGAGTATTTCACTTGTCTGATGGACATCGCGGTACATCGGGAGAGGATTGTACCGATATACAGCAGGGTCTCTCCGGTGGTCTCTCATCTCATTTATGCAGATGACCTTTTGGTCCTGTTGAGGCCTTCCATGCGAGGGATGAGGGAGCTTGCGGCAGTGATGGAGGAGTTCGGACAGCTATCGGGCCTCCGGCTGAACAGGGACAAGAGCAAAGTCTACTTCAGCAACTCTTGCACTTTGAAGGAGGAGCGGGCCATGGAGCTTGGGGTGGAAAAGGGGGACCTCCCGGTGAAATATCTGGGGGTGCCCCTTTCCGTCAACTACGCGAAGGATCGTGACTGTCAGAGTCTGGTGGACTTTGCACAGAGGAGGGTTGAGGGCTGGCAGGCGGCTGGCCTATCATTTGGAGGGCGTATTGAGCTGGTCCGCTCAGTCATTTCTGCTATTGCTCTGTTCTGGCTCCAATCGATTATGGTTCCTCTGGCTACTATCAGAAAGATTGAGGGCATTTGTGCCAAGTTCATTTGGCATGGGGGGATACATGCAATCTCCTAGGAGCAGCTCTGTCGGCCTAGGAAAGAGGGAGGTGTGGGTCTGCGATCACTTGTTTCTGTCAGGGAGGCGGCGGGGATCAAGCTGGCATGGAGGTTCCTTCAGGGTGATTCTTTATGGTCGGCCTGGATGACTAGTCGGTATCTCCGGGGCAGAAACTTCTGGGTATGTGAAATTGACAACAACTTCTCTGTGTCTTTCAAGCATATCCTGAGGACCCGTCCTGTTCTTCGGACGGCTTTGCGGAGGAGGATGAGGGAGGGAGGGGAGACGGATCTTTGGCTCGATCCGTGGATCTCAGGTCAGTCTCTCCTGGAGATTCTGGGCCCCCAGAGGGACGGCGTGGCATACAGAGGACTGACGTGTCGGCACATCATCCGTGGTGGGGTATGGAGGCCTGAGGAGTACCGGTTCACTGCTACGTTAGTTGAGGAGATCAGACAGGTGCAGATCACTCCTACGGCATTGTCTGATGCATGGATGTGGGCCCCTCCCGGCCGCTCGGAGGGTGCTGGGGAGTTCCGATTTAGCAGCTGCTACGACCTTGTCCGCCCCCACTTCGATGATATTGAGGAGTACGACTTTGTCTGGGGGAAGGGGCTTGCCAGGAAGATGCAACTGTCTGC
The DNA here is from genome assembly GCA_029216955.1 of Iris pallida. NCBI lineage: Eukaryota > Viridiplantae > Streptophyta > Magnoliopsida > Asparagales > Iridaceae > Iris > Iris pallida. Next base: position 16,240,649 of record JANAVB010036615.1, on the reverse strand, counting down.
ATACAAACTGGTGCTGGGCCGGTTGCTCACTCGGGACAGATTGCTTCGGTTCGGGGTTTCTGTCCCTGACCCTAAGTGTGTTTTGTGTGAGACAGAGCCTGAATCGATTGGGCACCTGTTCTTCCAGTGCCATATGGCGTGGAGCATATGGGCAGAGCAGTGCCGGAGACACTTGGGAGGGGTTGGCAGGGAGCGGGACTTCAGAGAAATCCTTAAGTGGATTGGTGATTGCAGGGGCAAGGAGCAGAGCTGGGCTAGGCGTGCTCGATTGAGACTTGCTGCGTCAGTTTGGCATGTCTGGCGGGAGAGGAACCGGCGCATTTATGAGGGACTTTCCACCCCAGTGGTGGGCATCCTCCATAACATTGAGTCGGATGTACTAGTAATGTCCCCCTGAGTTGGGATTGTATCTTTATGTTGTAACCTTATTGAGATGATGGAATAAAATTTACCCTTTTTCCAAAAAAAATATATATATATATTACGAAGAGGGAGGGAGCCCACCTGTCATACATAGGGAGTATCAAAACCTTATGTATCAAAGTTTTTTCCGAGGAGTGGAGACTGTTGGGACGGGAGTTTGCGTGCTGCCTCCGACGAGGCTGACGGGATTCACGGCAACCGTTAAATAAGAGCCACTCTGACGGGAGGGTCCCACCTTCTGGGTTCCATTTACTGAACTGTGGGACCCATTTACTCAACTTGCGGCACTAAAGTTTCCCCTTCCGGTATTTCCGGCACCGGACGGAGAAGTCCACCGACGGAATCAGAGAAGCCCTTAGTATGGAACCGCAAGAAACCGCAAAATGAACCGAACCGATTAGACAGAAAACTAAATAAACTGAATAAACCGAATGCACACCCGCTACTGTGGGATCTATAAAATGGAAATGTACAAACCAATGTCTACAATCAAATATCAAGCTGACAATAAGCAATCCCGTAATTACATAGACATGACAAGCAACCTGCACTAGAACACTTAATAAACCATCCCAAAACCCGTGAAAATATCATTACCATACAGACCCTAAATGCTAGTCAAATATTAAACATCATGTTCGCCAAACTCAGTGATCGGGACGATTAGCTTCATTTTGGGGTCATCCAGCACAGTGAAAAGCAAGAAACTTAAGAAAGGCAACAAAAATAACTGCAACTGCACGCGCTAAGTTCAATAAGACGACTCGTTCGTACAGATCCTCGGAAATTTCTTTCTTGAACAATCTAAACAGACCCTCAAAATTGTCCTCCTCGAACAAATCTAACTGGAGGACGGGAGAGACTGGCGGTTATTCTCGTACCAAAATCTTTGCCGTGAAGTAACATGAATATTTATGTAAATCAAATGGAGAATGAGCAGAAGACGTGCATCGAACTGGCCATTCCGGCTAATTCTCAGGTGGACAGCACCAGTTGCTGGGGCTGTTGCAAAGGAAAAGAGACCACATTAGGAAATGTGAATATTATAACATATTAGACAAAAAAAATGTCAAAAAGAGTAATTTGACGGCTATATAACTATCCCTCGTTCATAAAGCAGTTAAAGATGTGATTAAAATGCAGGAACAAGTAATAGGTAAAGTTCCTGTGTGAAGGTTTGCAGATTTGCCCAAAAGCAAAACATAATCAGCAGAACAATTTGCATCTGGCTTGGAAGAACCAGACACAACTAGGCCCCTTTAGTACTAGCGGTAAAGTACCAACAGTGGCATTGTAATGCGAGGTTGAGGAGGGTTGAATTGTATGCAACTTACTCCCCATCTCAAGGAGAGGCTTTTCTACAATAAACCGCATCCAAGTACAGTGCAAGCGCCAAGTGTTACATGCCCCGAGCACTACTGGCCTCTTTATGGCTACGGGCCATATTGCAAAACATTTGGCATGATGGTTAAACTCTAAATTGACACGTCTGTTTATGAAACAGGCTTTGGAACTGTATGCATACTCCATGAATCAAAATTCTTGGTCCGTGGACTTCAAATAGTATGATAGCTATCCAATTATGCTACTTTTAGCAGTTATATGTCAAATTTCCACTATTTCAAATACAAATAACTGATACTTAAAATTAGCCAAAATAAACTAGAAGCTGAAGCCTCTGAAAATTGTAAGAAATTTATTTCTCGGGCAAGGCTGCACCAGAAAGGTCAGATCTCTTTGGCGAGAAGGTGCAACAAGACTAAACTGAAATATAATCAAGGCTGAGCGGATCAGCTAGAATAGGCAACTAACTTTAACATACAAGTTAAATGCATATTCAATTAAATTTGAGATACTTTTAATATATGCTTCCATTAATTTAAAGACTTGTGATTCTACTTCAAATTCCACTATCATTTGAACACAAAAGCTAAATCTTGTAGGAGAGGAAATCATGGACTTCAAAGAAGTACAAGAGCACATCATCACTAAGAATAGAAAAAGATTCAATGTTTGAAATATTACTAACCGCAGCCAATTCCTTCTCGTGCTTGGGTATAAATGCAGTATCGACCTTCCCATTTTTGAAGTCCTGAAAGTTCCATAAGCAGGAGAAAGAGAAGTGTCAGATATGAGGATATCTATTAAGTACATGATCAGATCATTTTATATAGGACTATCAAAACATAATTTCAATAGATCAGTTAAGATTAATACCTCAATATCTAGGATCAACTTATGGTAATCAATTGTTGTAGGGATCCCTGTAAAAAAGATAATTAGAAACATATATAAAATAATAATAAAAAGTAGTGATGCTCTAGGTAAAAATGGGAAGTGTGGGTCAAGTTCAGTCATGCCTTTTTAATTGGTCTAACTAGCATTTACATACTTTTAATTCATTTTACACACTTCTCTAGTTCTCTCTTATGTCTTGGGATCATTTATGTACAAAATGATATAAGTTGTTATTAGTTATATTTTGAATATCTGTTCTGTAAAACTGTATGTTACCCTAGGTAGGCAATTAGTAGAGATTAGTAATTGAATGAAAAGCTCAAGAATTATGCCTCGAGTAGATAGCTAGTTTCTTCTCCATGGATCTCATGTGATAAAATTGGGTTAAAATGCGAGTTTTGGATGTCTCTTTCTCGTCTGATATTTTATCCGCAGAAGTGCCCTCCTATTCCCCTAGTTACAGCCAACCAGCACTAAACCCCTCCCTCTCTTACTATTTACACAATATAGCTCCTTGTTCTCTTATTTCCCAACCCAATCAGCAAATCCCCTCCCGTCTTTTCTCAAAGCCGACAGAACTCCAAACCTAACCATCCCTCCACTTCTCCAATATATGAAACACCTCAGAAACTCTTCCTAATACCCAGCAACATCACTTGAACCTTCTGTTACAACCGACAGCTAGTAGCTCTTTACCTTTAAGGTCCTCCAAACCTTTGTAACAGCCCTCAAAAGCCTCCATTCGCCAATTCGTCAGAATCCAAACCTAACTACTTCTCAAATCAAGAAACCCAGTCAAAAGCATAACTCCACAAAATACAAAGCCTAGAAATCCTATGTTCCCAACTTGAAGAATTGACACTGCCCTGTGTCAATGCTTCTACAGCCTTTGCTGGAAACACTAATCATAAGGCAAAAGCACATGCAACATATAAATTGATGCAGATTAGCCCAAAAAAGATAATTGATTCGGATATAAGAGTCAAGATTATGACAAATTAAGAATGGGTTGCTATGCCACAATGAAAATATTTTGGAATATGATAAACTGTTCAAGTAATGGTATCCTGGCAAAAGTAGCAGAATGTTGTTTCGTGTAGCAAATGCTATTTAGCCTGTCCACTAACAAAGATATCTTCTGTTTGAGATAAACGACAGCCAATACAAGCATGGCTCAAATTCTATATTTCTTCATGTCTTCAAGACATTTTACTCACTCATTTAGTGGAACCTAAATAGCAAGCTCATTGACTTCCCTCTTTCTTCTAGATACTTTTTCAGTTTAGGAGAACTGTGGATGATTGTTCCTTAGTTCCAGTCTTCCAGGAGTTTAAATTGTGACCAATGAGGAAAGCAATATGACTGGTCAGCTGGCCTTCTACGTTCTAGAAGGAGACCCACCCTTCTCTATGATTTCCCAGGATTTGACACCAAGTCACTAACTTACAGGGTTGATATTCAGTTGGAAGCATAAGTTGATAATACCATTCCCTAGAGCCTCTTACTACGTAGTTGTACTTTATGAACAGCAAGAGAAAAAGGACAAGGATAACATGTAAACGATAATTATTATGATGATGTTGATGATTTCATGAAAATACAAAATACTATTAATTGACACTACTTAAATAAGACTGAACGTATAACAACTCTATGGTTCATCGATTGAAGACAAACCTGTGATGACAGTATCATCAAGAGCTCTTTTCATACGTTGAATTGCTTTCTCCCTAGTTGGCGCCCAAACGATAAGCTATATTACAAGAGCAGAAATGTTAGATGTTTCAGCTTTAAGAAAGTATGTCCTTTCAGAAATTAGAAAGCAGTAACCTGTATAAACTTTCATAAAGGGACACCAATATGTGAAGGGATAATTTTACAAGGTACATTATGAGCTTCACGGCAGCAAGCTCAAAATACAAAAGGCATACCTTTCCTAATAAAGAGTCATAGCTTGGAGGAACAACATAACCCGGATAAACATGACTATCCATTCGCACAAATGGACCTCCAGAAGGCACATATGATGTTATCTTCCCTGTCATTTCAAAACTTAGTGTTAAAAAAGGAAACCCAAATGAATATAGATCTGATAAACGAAAAAAAAAAGTGTTTGTTTTATAATTTGAAAATGAGAACTTTAAGGGACTTGGTGCATGTAAACCAAGTGAAACAGCTTTATATTATTTTACTCCCTACATTTCAGATTTGCTTGGAAATAGCACACAAAGGGCCAAAATATGCAAAAGTCAATTCCTAAATGATATAAAGATATGGGACACTCCTTGACGCCAATTGAACATACACTGTGTTTTCTTCTCTTACGTTAAAAGTAACTTTAATATGAAAACTGAAATAACAATCAGTAAAATTATACAGCTATTACAAACATACAGTAAATTTTTAGAAGATGATCAGTAATTTAAAATAGAAGCAAGGATAGTTACAAACATGACTATCCATTCGCACAAATGGACCTCCAGAAGCAAGTTCTATGGCCAATGGGCAGTGCTAATGTCAAATTAGTAGTTAAACGAACCATAAATCCGTAATAAATCAACAAAAAGGAATAACAAGGGAATACCAGGCCCTGGACGAAATCCTTTAAATGCATCTTCAGCATTAATGCGGCACTCAATTGAATGGCCTCTAAGAACAATATCTTCCTGTAGATTGTAACAGAAGAAGCACTTATGAACCAACAATTTTTTTTTCACATAGACTCTACGGACGAGGGTTTGTTTACCTGCTTGTATGTCAGTCTCTCTCCAAGAGCAACACGAATTTGCTCCTCGATCAAATCAGTGGAAGAAATCATTTCAGTGACAGGGTGTTCCACCTGGTATTTATCCATGAAATGGACTTTCAGAGTCATGAAACTGCCTAGCTTTAAAAGGTCTGGAAAGAAAGCCTGAGCAGTACACCATCCATACCTGGATCCTGGTATTCATTTCCATGAAGTAGAATGAACCTCTTTCATCTAAAAGAAATTCCACAGTTCCAACACCTATGTATCCTATAGATGCAGCAGCTGCTACAGCAGCATCACCCATGGCTTTACGTAGTTCTGGGGTCAAAGCAGGAGATGGAGCTTCCTCAAGGAGTTTCTGATTCCTTCTCTGTCAAAGGAAATAAACTAATTACAGCAACAATAAAACAAAGCCTTTATCGCAAACCTTTGGAATCGGCTAAAGAAAATAAACCAATTACGCAATTATACAAACATATATGTTCCGAGATACGAATTGTTTGCTTAACCAAAATAATGTAGGCTAGGGTTGGTGTAGAAAAGTAAAGATTCCTTCGCATGTGTAGCAAATTCTTGTGAAGTTATCTATCCAAGCATAGTGATCTTGAAGTTGACACTGAAGCAACCACATACAATGTCCACAAGTTGCCTTGCTTAGACACATAGATATGCTACTATCATCTTACATCCTTATACCTCGTGGTAGTTTGCACACATACCTTGAAGAATAGGCACAAGAGAGGTCGGAACCTTAAGGCTCATGGAAGCCCTCAGACCAAACATTGTCTAGCCAGTGTCTAAGAATTATTGTTCAGTTTATATCCTTCTTTCGTTCTTTTGAGTCAAATGAAAAAGTGAGAGCAAGATTATACTTTTTCCTATTTGCATATGAAAGAACTGGTTACATCATGTTTATCAGTTAGAACAACTGGTGGGCATCAAGAGACAAGTTGAGGTTGTTCTCTTAGTTGACACTCGGCAACCTCAGGTGACCAAGCGAACAAAAGTTTTTACTAGTGAAAAATTTGAGCTTAATTATGCGAATTGTAAGTTTCATTGCTGAGCCTATGAGGTGCAGAAATTTTAGGCCTTTAGATTGAAACAGTAATATGCATGGGAGACCTGTCAAAGGAGTAAATCTTTGATACAGAAGGGGGTATCAAAGTTTTGATACCCCCTATGTATGACAAGTGGGGGGGTATCAAAGTTTTGATACCCCCTATGTATGACAAGTGGGCCCACTTGTCATACATAGGGGGTATCAAAACTTTGCTACCACTTCTGTATCAAAAAAATTTCCCTGTCAAAGAGCAAAGCTGGAACTGCTTTTGTGTGGACCTTTAGACCGAGTGAACCTAAAGAGAGTGCAGATCTGGCTGACGAGGAGATTTGGGGGGGATGAAAAACCATTTCAGGCTCTTGACAACAACTGCAATAGCGAAGATCGAGACTGCAGATCTATTGAAGTCTGGATTTGATGTTTCTTATGTTGGTTATCCTGATAAGTGACGTTATCATTTTGGATCTATCTTCGTCTACTTATCAATGAAATAGGGTGGCTTTTATCAGCCAGTTCCATAGACCAGCTTAAATAAGATCCTCATTCCTCATACAAGCTTAAGCACATAAGAAGTTGAGGCTTACCCATAACCATCAATATTGACTCATCAACTCTGTGTGTGTGTGTGTATATATTATGTGTGTGTTCAACTCTGTGTGTGTGTGTATATATTATGTGTGTGTGTCTCTCTCTCTCTCTCTCTCTCTCTCTCTATATATATATATATATATATATATATAAGAAGTACCTGGATGCTGCAATCACGCTCCCCAAAATGCACAACATTTCCATACTTGTCAGCAAGAACCTGCAAAGTCGAACAAGAGCTGCAGTTGATAAATATTGGTCATTAAAGAAAGTTCCAAGCATGTTACTTTTCCCACTTCTATTCTTTAGGATGTGTATATAAAAATGACAGCAGTAGCAGTGCACACCAACTAGCCATGTTAGTCATGCTAATCAAATCTATTCATCTTGGTGACACTTGGTTCATAATTAGGATGTCGTTAAATTGGAACAAGTTTTTGTTTCTACACCTCTTGCTGTGTAGATTATGAATATCCTTTTCAGTTGGTTCACCAAATACTTAATCACCAGTACCAAACCATTTTGATTATGAATTGCAAAAAACTGTCCCTAAAAGCAAACATAGTTGTGCAGGATCATTGGCAGACTTTCTGATGTAGCGCTACACGCACATCATTCGGACGAGCCCACCAGCATCAATCATGTCCGTCCGGATTCCTACAATCAGCATGAGTGTCATCTATCCTAATTTAGTCACTATTTTGTTAGATTTTATTTATATTTTGTTGCATCTTGGATTCCTAGAATAGGATAGGTTACTTTTGAATTCATTTCCATAGTATGATTGAACTTGCTTATCAAGCTAAATCTTTAGCTAGATTAGATTTCAATTCCTTTTTCTAGTATGATTGATCTTGCTTATCAACCAAAATCTTTAACTAGAAATAATGGCCAGAGGCCTCATATTGCAATCAAAATATATTTTTGCTTTCAGTAAAGTTTCTTTTCGAAGATTCTTCTTCCCACTTGGATTCGAGATTGTCGTGGACTCGATAGCTCTCGTGGATTCGAGCAACCCTACAAGGCTTCGTTCATCGACGTCGGTGACGACGCGGCTAGTTACCCAAGGCTTCGATCGTCAACTTCGGTGACGATGGGACTTTTCTACAATGTAGCAGATATTCGTCCTAATTTGGTGGTATCACAACACCAGCATCCTCTAACAACTTCCGCAAGAGCATCCTTTGACCACTTCCGCAAGATCATCAACGGGTTCTACTTCATCACCCATGGAAAGACGAGGCAACGATGTAACTCGAGAAATTCGAGAGGAGTTTGAAGCATTGAACGACAAGGTGGAGGCACTAACCACCACATGCGACCAAAGTATGGCTCGTGTAATAGATCGAATTGATATTATTGCCCATCAAGTAGCACAATTGCATAAGAGCTGGTAGGAAACGAGGGTTCAAAACGTCGTCGTAACCTACGAACAGCAACACGAGTGGAGAAAACTAGTGTACCTCCGATTCGACCACAAACATTGACGGACAATAACATCCTATCCTGTGGCATATGGTGGTTGACAACTTCATGCCACAACAACGTCCAGTAGGAGATCATTTCGACTACCAACACAACCAATATTGGAACTACATGATCAAGAACGAGATATCTCACTACGATGAGTGCCTCGACGTAAAAGACCTGTAGGATTGGCTTACCAAAGTTGACACCTTACCTACTGCTCAAGGTCCCGACCGCCATAAAATTATTATGATTGAAGTCCGACTTGAGGCAGGAGTTCTTACTTGGTGGGAATGTGTAAAGCTAGATCGAGAAGCTTCCGGAGCATCCTCAATCACACGTCGGGTTGTCATAAAAGCCTATAATTTGTGATTGATTCGTACCAAGCAACTACAAGCAAGTCCTCTACCAAAAGTTCCAGCATTGTGCACAAGAAAATTGCACCATATTCGACTACTAGACCGAGTTCTCTACCCTTCAAACCCGGTACGGCAACCACAAGGACGCCATCCACTTGAGCACTCGGTTCCTTAGAGGATTGCAACATAAAATCTATCGTATGATCCACCTTCGTAAGCCCGCTTGGTCCACCGGTTGTCCCAACTACCGACCTTCTACAGACAAGTCGACACAAGAAAAGCAAGTGTTGTCCGACCCGTCGTCTTCCAAGAACGAGGCGGCCAACAAGGCAGACGGCAGCAATAAAAGTGGCACCACAAAAGAATCAAGCCACCAATCATAATCCTTATTGCTAGACCATGTGGGATACTTGTTACCGTTGTGGCGATAAGTGTCATATTTCCAACCAATGTCCTTCTCGCCCAAACATCAATGTGCTACAAGAAGAACAACAACAACAACAAGAAGCCAAGTCGGGATCCTACGACAAGGACAAGGCGCACATATTTCCATGGTGCTCTATCACATTATGCTAACGCCGAAGGAAATAAAGCCATTGCAAAGACACAACATATTCCGCACAGTGTATTGTCTCACCTCGAAAAAAAAACTTTGCAAGGTAGTAATCGACAATGAATGTACGAAGAACGTAGTCTCCAAAAGATTTGTTGACTAAGCTTCATCTCCCGACACAAGAGCACCCGGAACCCTACAATATTAGATGGATCAAGAGAAACAACTATCAAGTGATCTCAAGAACTTGCAAAATTGTTTTCTCCTTTACAAGTGATTTTTCGACGAAGTTATTTTAATGTTGTAGATATTGCCATGTGCCATATCATCTTGGAGAGGCCTTGGCAACATGATGCCGACGCTACGTACCGAAGAAGAGACGATATCTACGGAGTAGGAAAGAACGGAAAGTATATGACACTAAGGTCTATAGCTTACGATGGGCCGCCTCCCACCTCGAAGCCTAGCGAGAAAGCCGCCATCTTTGTCGGACAGCGAGAATTTGAAGAAACGGCTATTCTAAATCAACAAGCGTATATGTTCTTGAGCAAGGGAGAAGAAGCTCCACCTCCTGCCAATATTTCCGAGCCGATCAAGCCACTTCTAGAAGAGTTACGGTGCGTCATGCCAGAAGATTTATCCAAAGAACTACCGCCTATGCGAATATTGAGCACAAGATATACTTCGTGTCGAGCTCCCGCCTCCCAAACATCCGACACTACTGGATGAGTCCAAAGGTATGCGACATCATGCAAGGACATGTTGAAGAGTCGCTAAAGGACTTTGTTCGAGAAAGCATTAGCACGTGTGTCGTCCCAGCACTTCTCACACCACGTCTCATGGTGTATGTGCGTGGATAGACGCACAATCAACATAATAACGATAAAATACTAATTCCCTATCCCCCGCTTGAAGGACATGTTTGATATGTTAGGCGGTTCGTACCTTTTTTCGAAAAACGGCCTCAACATCGGCTACTACCAAATCAGAATTCGACTAGACGACGAATGGAAGACTACATTCAAAATACGGAAAGGGCTCTACGAGTGGTTACTATGCCTTTTGGACTTTCCAAAGCATCCAGTACCTTCACGTGATTGACAAACTAGGTATTAAACCCCTTTATCGATAAATTCATTAATGATATTTTGATATATAGTCGGAGCGAAGGAGAATACCATAAGCACTTGAGAAAGGTATCAAGTGTTTTGTAGGAGAATAAATTGTACATTTATCTAAAGTAGTCCTTCGTGACAAACAACCTAGTCTTCTTGGGGTTCGTTGTGAGCTCTGACGACATTACGGTAGATAAGGACGGCATTGCGGTGGATGAGGAGAAGGTGCGTGCTAGGAGTGGCATACCCAAAGACACATTAGTACAAAACTTCCACGGACTCGTGACATTCTACAAGCGGATTGTGTAGAACTTTAGCTCAATCATGGCGTCCATCACAAAGTGCATGAACAAAGGGACGTTTCATGAGGCAATTGCCAACTTTGCACTTACTAAGGAGAAACACACCATCGCCCCAGTTTTTAGCATTGTTAGACTTCGACAAGGTGTTCAAGCTCGACATTGATGCAAGCATCGTTAAAAGCAGAGTTATCCTCGTGCAAGAAAATCACCATGTGGCTTACGGGAGAGAAAAGCTTGATAAAGCAAGGAAGAAGTAGACTGCGTACGAGCCGGAGTTCTATTCAATCATCCAGGCACTCAAGCAGTAGGTACACTACCTTATTCAAAGAGGGTTTGTGCTCAACACAAACAACCAAGCGCTGCAAATTATAAATGATCGGAAAAACATAAATCGGATGTATGCCCGATGGGTCTAGTATCGGCAGCGGTTCACATATTCGATCAAGCACAAGGTCGTTGACGCATTGAGTTTTCGCTCTTTGTTATTTCTTATTTCTTCTGGAGACATCACACGGCACGGCCATAGGTTCCGAGCATCTCAAAGAACTCTACACTAACGACAAAGACTTCAAGAGGATTTGAGAGAAGGGCTCGCTTAAAGGAGCAGTTGACGGTTTCCACATGCATAACGGATTTCTCTGTAAGGAAAACCAGCTATGCGTCGCTCGAAGCTCCATGCGCCTACATTTGATTCAAAACCTACACGGAGGGGAACTCGGTGGCCAAAAACACTTGCTCTCGTTGAAGACCATTATTATTGGCCTCGATTTCGAAAAGAGGTGGAAAAACCCGTCAGGTATGCCAGGTGGCAAAGAGACATGGACAAAATACAGGACTCTATCAGCCATTGCCCGTTCCTGAAGCAACATGTGAGGATGTGACCATGGACTTCGTTCTCGATCTCCTGTGCACTCAAAGAGGCCATGATTACATCTTGGTAGTTGTAGATCGAATTTTCAACATGACCCACTTCATAGCGACACGGAAGACGGATGACACAACTGGCGTGGCCAATATATTTTCAAAGAGGTGAACGCCTACATGGGATCCCAAAGACCATCACATCAGACAGACACCAAGTTCATATCACATTTCTGGAGGAGCTTGTAGGAAAGATTCGAAACATCGCTCTACAGCAGCACGTGCCACCCATGCCACCCATATTGACGACCAGATGGAGGTCATGAATTGAGCATAGGACAACGTTCCAAGAAACTTCACTGGAACGAGACCCAAATGGTGGGACGTTGCATTGGCTCAGGCGGAGTTCTCTTGCAACTCAATGGAAAACTTGGCTCAGGCGGAATTCTCTTACAATTCAATAGGAAAAAAAAAGGTTGACGGAGAAGGCACCGTTTTCCATCGTCTATATCCACCTGCTGCGACATGTATTAGCCTTGGTGAATTCGTCAAAAGCTGAATTCATTTTCCTAGTACGGGACTTATCAAACCAAATATTTAGCTAGATTAGATTTTAATTCATTTCCTAGTATGATTGGACTTGTTTATCAAGCCAAATCTTTAGATATAAATAAAGGCCAGAGGCCTCCATTGTAATCAGATTTGCTTTCAATAAAGTTTCTTTTCAAATATTATTTTCTCATGGGTTTGAGATCGTCATGGCCTCGAAGGCACTCCTGGATTCAAGCAACCCTACAAGGCTGCTACAATGCTCCGTTCGTCGACTTCGATGGCGACGAGACATTAGTTTTCCAAGGCTCTGATTCTCGAGTTCGGTGACGAATGTGACTTTACTATGACAGACGATATTCCCATATCACCCTGTGTCACTTTCTACTAATAAAACATGAAGTGATTGATCCAACAGTAACAACGATAAAGCCTATATATCTCCTAATTTTTTGGGTTGGCTAAATGATTTTTTTTTTCTTTCCTTCCATTCAGCTCTGTTATAAACAAAACAAGTTGCTTTCAATGAATGGTACTTTTCAGAATCATAAACGAATAAATAAACCCCAAGGCAAAATACAAAGTATTTAAACTGTTTATGATGAGTCTAACCACCACGATATGCTCAAGAACATAGAACAAATACTCTATTTTCATTTGGAAGATGCATATGCACAATCTGCTGACCTTACCTGGAACTCAATGTGCCTTGGATTCTGAATGTATTTTTCCAGATAAACCCCATCATTGCCAAATGCAGCTGCTGCTTCACTCTTAGCTTGCTGTAAGATATGAACTTTTGTTAGAGACTTCCAATAATGTTTTGCGTCCGAACTATTTGGAAAGCAGCTCATAAATCTGTAATCGATACAAAATCAATTCGGACAGAAATTGCAGTGTAAGAAATATTTCACATCATATTTTAATACCACTGCTTCAAAAGGAGAATGTTTGGATACTTGGATCTATCCACCACCACGTGAGATTTGTAATCTTCTTAGTAATATCTATTTAAGCTTGGAAGAGTATTTGTGGGATACCTATAGAGCATAGGTAGACATTATCACTCTATTCTAGCCAACCTTCAGTGAAAGACAAAAATGTATTAAAATTTGACCCTGCACTTAAACTGGGGAATATTTTGCAAGGCAATCCAAACTGGATATTGTATTGAAATTCACAGTTATATGCAAGGTGCAGGCAGTGGCCCGTGCTCTAAGCATGTAATACAGAACAAATTGGCTGGATGTGATTGATCTGGATCATATACAACTATACAAGTGAGGTTGCACTATTCTTTGGGTCATCATAGAAACTGCATACTATCCATAATATGGGTCTTATGTCTGGGTCCGACTAGCACGTTTATTCTAGAACTTCCTCAGGTAACATTCATTCTGGTGAAGTCGTTTTACAATGTCAGAACCTAGTAATCTATGTGAATATAACTAACAGGCATTTAAATTAATTGTCAGACGTCAGAGACGACAATCTTGATACTAACATCATTTGTCAATGACCTCATGTAGGAATATGTCATAGCAAAGAAAATCTTTTTATTGAATATAATGACATGTAATTACAAAAAAAATCCATTACCAGATAAGATGTATCAAAATGAATACCTGTAGTAACTTTACAAACTCTTCGGGTTCCTTAGCTAGACGCATCCCACGTCCTCCTCCACCAGCCGTTGCCTTCAAGGAAAAAAGACAAATAATGAGATTCTAACATCAGAAGAACAATTTATCAGAAGATAGAGTAATGGTTCAGCTTCTAGCCTTCTACCCTCAACTTGATCCCAACTCATCATATAGCTGCATAAGATTCAGTGTATAAAAGAATACCAACTACCAAAAGTAAGCATCAGAAACAAAATCCAACATCCAATACATGTTACAACAGCAAAGGGGGGAAGCAAACAAGTAAAGATCCAAGAGTACATATCCCAATATCATAACAACTTTCCCACCTTTCTATTTCTAGCTTTATTGCAAACACTTCTGGTGCTTCCGCTATTGACTCTAAAGTCCAGTAGTATCAATTTCAATCACTCCTAGGGTGGAAAAGAATAACCTCCTCACAGCAAAACTTTACAGTGCATCCTCGAGCCATGAGCAACCATTGATCTCAAATTTAACTGAATCCCAAATATTCACAAATGAATATTTTTATCATCTTTTAAGTAAAGCTTTTTTCCATGCTAAATCAGAGTAGTCTAATTATCAAGAACTTCTACTTCTTTACATTCTTTGAAATATCTGATTCACAACCATGCAATAAATTCTTTGCTTATCAAGTAAGAAATCCTATCCTGCAAAAAGCTAATAATCATCCGATGGACATTTGCATACAGCACATACTCAAAACATCAAGTTTACAATCACCAAAGTCCAAACCATACTTTAAATGACAAGAACTATCACAGAAATATTCAGGGAAAATGAAACAAGCCATGAAAAACACTACATGAACTTTCATTGTTGAAGTCATTTATATTTGTAATTTAGAACATTGTTTCATCTAAAACTACACCCTTGACTTTTGAGCATTAAAGAATAAATTAGGATGTGTTGTTTTAAAGTAATTTTATATTTGCAGAGAGCATAATACAAAAAATTGAATGGTGTCTCATCACAATTAGAATTTTCACATTTTTATACAACAACAAAGTCTTTATCCCAAAAAATTTGGGTCAGCTGCTCGAATCCTTTTTCTTCCATTCAGTTCTTGTTAAGGGTCATGTCCCCTATAACACTAACAAAAAACATATCCTTCTTCGCAGCATTTGTCACATTTTTATGGAAGACTTGAATTCTCGTATGTAAGTGTTTTCTACATCTTTCCACTTTTCCTTTGCTCTTCTTTTATAATTGCACAGATTAATGGCTGTTGACAAGGGTACAAGGGTGGTTTTAATAATATACCTTGATCATCACAGGAAATCCAATTTCATTGGCGAGCCTGACAGCCTCCTCTGTGCTCTGTAAATTTCCAACCACACAAAAAGCAAAGAATAAATACACTAATTTTGTTTAGGTTATGGTGCAATTGTGGACCGTCTTATAAATGAAACTATGATACACTATTATTGCTTGGATTTGCAGTAGGACCTGTAGCAGTCCATCACTTCCAGGTACAGTTGGGACGCCAGCTTTCTTCATTGTTTCCCTGGCAGTAGCTTTGTCACCCATAACTCGAATGCTGTCAGGCTGTAAAACATATACAGTCACATAATCAGATTAAGTACTCTTATATTAAAAATAAGGAACGGATGCCTGTTGAATATATATACTATATGATATGCCTTAATGTTTATAGAACCAATAATATAGAGAAGAAACATGGCAATAACTGGGTAACTGTATTCACCAATAGTTTTTGCAAGCTGTAGCACTGGATGTAAAGGAAACCCATAGTGAATACATAGTTCATTGGTAAAGTCTAAAATATACTGTGGTAAGTGAATGTTACCAGCTGCAAACTGATGTTCTAGGATAGGAAAAGAAGAAGCAACGATTATGTTGGTTGAAATGGCATATTATTTCTGAATTAAGTATGTAACTGACAATATTGATTTCAAAGTTCAAACACCATTCAATATGGCACGTAGATACATGCATACAAACATAGGTTACTTACATTAGGCCCAATAAAGTTGATACCATGTTCTCTGCATATGTCGACAAAACTAGCATTCTCGGCCAAGAATCCATACCCTGGGTGCAACATGGTGCACCCACGGCTTACAGCAGCAGATAAGACATTTGGAACAAACAAGTATCTGTTGATCAAGTAGGAGGTATAAGACCCAAAAGCTTTAAAGAGTCATTTAAATGTTTACATGAGAGATGAAAAAATATAAGGGTATTGAATTTTGCATAAGCAAAAGGGGGAAATGCATATCCTTACGATTGGCTGCTTGGCGCTTCACCAATGCAGACCGCCTCATCTGCAAGCTTCACATGAAGCGCATCCTGATCTATTGTAGAGTATACAGCAACACATGGTATCCCCATCTCATGGGCACTTCTAATCACTCGAACTGCAATCTCACCTCTATTCGCCACAAGGATCTTCTCATCCCGGCAAGTTGCAGCGAGAGCTCCACCACTTTTTTTCGATCTGCAGGTGGTACAAGCAGCCCTTTGCTTTGGAAAAGTTATCATGTGGAAGTTTCGAGAATTCCCCACCATAAAGCTACATTGTGAACTCTTGACTCCTCTGGCCGGTCCGACAAACAGCCCCTTTTGATAAAACATAATTTTGGTGGAAAGGAAAATCATTATTAGATACAGTAACACATTTTACATTGCCATTGGTATTATTTATGGGTATTCGAGGAAGCAAACCACATTGCAAGGAAGCAACTTGTGGCTTTAAATAATAAATTCCAAATAATTGGTATCTAAAACCAGTATTGTTTATTTCCTACTAACCCAAAACTTGTCAATAGAACATAATCAAAAGGATTTCTGAAGCAAAAGAATATATATCTAAAAGTATCATACGAGCTCTAACTTGGATTTGAATAGTAAATAACACAGAAAATATTATTAAGGAAAAGGGGAAAAAAAGCACACCCAGCAAACAAAGATCAAACTTTTACGAAAGGAATCTATGTAAGGTATCTTAATGAAACACCGAAGTGACCATCCGTACATCTAAATCATGCCTCCCAACCAAATCCCTCCCCTTAGCTTCTTCGATAAATAAAAAACTACATGGAAAACTACATGATACAATTGATAGTTCTGTTATTGGAATAACCAAAAGGATTGTGAAGCAAAAAAAAAAGAAGCAATTACTTCAGAATAAACTAAGAAGTTCTAAGTTGGGTTGAAAAATTTACAAGACCCACAAGAAATTATCAAGAGAAAAACACACCTAGCAAAAAATATATGCTTAAACTTACTTACTGCTTTCTTATCTATTTCATTCTCATTTTTCTCTATATGCGCCTATTTATGCTTATTTCTTGTTGTATACTTGTTATACCTTAAGTATACAACTTGTTATTACTCCTCCTTATTTCATAGTTATAAGCTCTATTAACGCTCACCTCCACCCCAAGGGCTTAACAATGCTTGAGAGGTCTAGTGATCGGTCTCAAAAGCAAGATGGAAATGGGGAGGGACTGGAATCTACCTCACTGAGTGAGATCAATATCGAGCGAAACAAAAGCAAAACAAAACGGATCGTTGCATGCGGGCATTGAGAGCTCTCATATCTCTGAAGCCGGACCCCCCTTTTCACTGAGCTATTCTCCTGCGCTGATCGATTGGGCTTGCACCTCTGAGACCTCCGCTTGGCCTATTGAACTGCTAGAGTGGGCTCTTTACCCGGCGGCTGGACTCACTTGCTCGGAAAAATTAATTTACAAAGAGAAAATCACGCCCATCAAAACAAGATTGAACTTTTATGAAAGAAATTTGATAATTGTCGCAATGAAACACCACATTGACTCTTCTCCCATCAAAATCAACCTATTCAACCAAATCAAATCTCCCCTTGGTTTCTTAGGCAAACAAACTACATAATACAACTGATAGCTCAACCATTTATTGGGACAGACAGACATACGGATACGTAATCAATGAATATCCGATGTAACCTAACAACCAAGACCCAGAAGAAAAAAAAACAATTAAGAAATAGATCACTACGACAAGCAAAAAAGATCAACTTTTTTGTAAATAGAATCTATATAAGTTGATCAAAGAAATACTAATTTACACCTCTCCCATCAAAATCAAGACTTCCAACCAAATCGAACCCCCTCCAATGTTTCTTGGAGAAATGAACTACATAATGCCACTGACAGCTCAGCCATTCATTGGGACAATCAAACAAACACTTAAACGATGAAAACTCATCCTAACGTAGCCTACATCACACTGACACGGATACAGCACGACACGGATCTTCGACCGCCAGAATATCCGAACAAAAAGCAGTAGGGAAGCAGAGACTTACAGGAAGCAGGGAGACGGACTTGCAGGCGATCATGGAATCCATACTCGGACCGAGACGAGCCCCTGCAGAAAGGAAAAGAAGCCGTCAGCCAAGGAAAGATGAGAACTTTACCGATGGACCGGAGCCGGAAGTCCGATACGCACCTGGAAGTGGAGGAAGCTATGTAGAAGGAGAAAGAAATTTAGGGTTTGGGAGGAAAGGGAGTGGGTTTTAAATGGCGGAGAAAGAGGGGGGATTTAGGTGAGGAGAGGTTGGGAAAATCGAGCACGGAATCGATTAGATCGAGGAGGACACTGTCCAAGAGCTTTGAACTTTGGAAGCTCCGCTTTCGTTCGGGCCAGGGTTATTAACTATAATTGGTATCGCAAATTTTGGGAGTCATTTGTAATTTTGTATAGGCCAATTCTACCAAACGTTTAGAGGACTAAATTTCAATTTGATACCTTTAACTATTTAAAAATTTTAACTTGATATCATAAACTTGAATATTAGATGTCAGCGATATCTGCACTGCTTTTCATATGAGTTACAAGTACTGTACTGATGCAGATATCGACTTAAAAATATTCAATAGTTGAATGTAGTGATTGATATAATATTAAAGTGTAAGATATCAAATTCAAAAAGTTGAATAGTTGAATGTATCAAATTGAAATTAAGTCTATTATCACAATATTAGCGACAATATATTTTGGTTGTGAAATTATTATGGGCAACAAATTGACAAAAAACAACATACAAGTTATTATTATTTTACTATCCAAAATATTTGTTTGAATTTTTTTTATGGGACATCACCCAATTAAGTATCAGGAATTACAGTCCTAACAATAGTCAAGACTATCAGAATGCTGACAGTTCTAATACATAGAATTTTATATTAAGACTGCCAAAATTTTGGCAGTCCTGACTATTATTATGACTGCCAAAATTCTGATAGTCCTGTATCGTCCCAACGGGATAGTGTCCAAAACTGAAGTTCGAAACCCTAATATTGGGTTAACTTTGAAAAAATACTTATGGACAAATCGTTAACATAAAATCTAATGAGCAATGTTTAAAAACAAACCTAAAATTTAATAAATAATGTTTAAAAGAACATGAAATAAACATAGAAACTAACCTAATATTTAATCAAAAAAAATATTTAAAATCACATGAAATAAACATAGAAACTAAGATTAAAAGAACTCTATAATTGCAAGAGGAACAAAATGCTAAAAAAATTGAGAAGATTGGGAAGGAACCTTAGTACGTGTCATCTCCAATTAGTTTTGGAAAAGGAATATGAAGTAGGAGAACAGGAAGAGAGTGGATTATTAGGAAGAAAAAAAAGAGCTATAGAGAAATTAGGTTGTGATGTCCCAATTAAATTTGATGATAGCCCCTGAAAATTATTGTGTAATGACAATTATCTTGTGTTGTCCCCTAACAATCTAGGTTGTGCCACTACAAAAGGCAAACATAAAATGTTAGGGGCTATCATATGTTAAGGGACAAAACGCTTAAGTTATACAATTGTTATCTGATAACACACTACTTCTTAGGGACAACACAAAGTACAAACACAACTCTCTTTTTGTTATTCCATTTTCCTCTTGCAACCCTAATCGGAGATGAAACAATCCAAAACTTCTTCAAAAGCAAGGTAAATATTCATAATTTGAAAGTATGTTTTATAAGTTTTTCCAAATAAAATTGTGTTGAGAATCAATAAGGGACTTTTAGTCCCACATCGGAATATGTTATATGTAGAGGAGCTAGACTCCCTATAAGTAGTGAGGTAGTCCATCAATAAAATTATCTGAACTATTATTTTCTACATGGTATCAGAGCCATAAATCTCTCTCTCTCTCCACAAAACAAAAATTTTCTTTTCCTTTCCCCAGCCGCCGAACAGTTCCAGCAACTCCCACCCGACCCTACGCTGCCCCCCCCTCCCACCGGCTGCCCCATCGCTGCCCCCCCTCCTCTCTTGCCGTCGACCCCAGCCTGCGACCCCAGCCTGCGACCCCCCCAGCCTGCGACCTACAGAACCCTTCCGCCCCCCCTTCCCTGCCTGGAACATACCGCCCCACCCTAACCCTCGACTCCCGACGACCTCCCAGCCCCCCCCACCCCCCCCCCCCCGACCTCCAGAACCTCCCGCCCCCCCTCCTAACCCTAGCCGCCAGGAACTCCAGCCCCCCCCCCCCGACCACACCCCGCACCCCTTTCCAGGAACCCCCCCCCTTTCCAGGAACCCCCGACCCCCCCCCCCCCGACCCCCCAAACCCTAACCCTACCCCTAGTTTTTTTATTATGGAAACCCTAAGCCTAGATCTAGCAGCCCCATCAAACCCTAACCCTAGCTGTTAAAAAAAAAATGGCGTATTTCGAATAGAGACGGCTGTCAAATCTTTATTTGCACCAACTCTGTTCCGTGCTTACGCCGTTTGGAACTAACAAATGCTTTATTTGTTATTCCTTCTTCACATCTGGATCTATGCAGAGACTGGTCATGTCTTCTCTGGTGACCTGACGTGTTCACTTTACATGCGCGCGCCGGTGCTGGCCAAGTTGGTAGCGCATTAGTAAAGTCTCTGATGTCGAAGAAGACGACGTCGACGACGAAGACGACGAAGACGGCGAAGACGACGACGTTGGGTCAGTTGCAGACTCCGACGACGACGAAGAAGACGACGAATTGAGTTCAAAGTTGCAGAAGCCATAGATTCGATCAGTGGCAAACTGACGGCCGATGAGATGAAGGCTTTGGTTGATGATATCTTATCCAAGAGATTAACCGAGGTAACCCCACGTGTGATCCATACTGATGTGGATTCGTCGCCTTACAAAATGGGGAAGCTGGAGAAACTGGAGACGAAGTTGGAAGGAACTTCCAACTACTTGAAGTGGTCGCGGCAGGCAATGAGGACACTGAAGGGACGTGGCTTGGTTGGCTATGTCACTGGCCAGGCCAAGGCGCCAGCCGATCACTCCACGAAGGAGTTTGCTGTGTGGGAGATTGTCAACAATGTCGTGGCTGGGTGGTTGACTGCCTCTTTAACCGACCAGGTGTCGGGCAATGTCGAGGCTATGGAGGCTGATGCTGATATATGGCAGACTCTCAAAGATATGTACTCCGGCTCCGGCAACCCTATGCGAGTCTTTCAACTGCAAGATGAACTCGATAGGGTGGCCCAAGATGACCGTACCATCTCTGAGTACGCGGCCCTGTTGAAGAAGTATTGGTCTGATCTGGATCATTATGATCCTCTTGGGATGGAAGATGCACAAGTCGAACCAGCCTTCGTAAAGTATTTTCAGACGTTCCTGGCTTATATTTTCCGGCAGCGTATGATGAAATTCCTGAAGGGACTACACCCTGTATTTGAGCAGCGACGGAATATCCTCCTTTTCCAACCCACGCTCCCGACCTTGGAAGAAGCTATCGCTGTCATGACACAGGAAGAAGCTCGACTGAAGTTGATGCCCAACAAGGGCTCCTCCCAGGGGGAGCCAGCCGCGGTTGAAAAGTCTGCCCTTGCTGCCTTCAATCAACCTTCATCTATGGGTGGTGTTTGTCACAATTGTGGTGACTCCGGACATTACATCCGATTTTGTCCAAAACCCTTGCGCAGTCAGTCTACTGATTGAGGACGGGGTCGTGGAGGCCGACGTGGTGGTAGAGGAGGATATACTGGTCGACGGGGCGGCCACAAAGCAAATCTGGCGGAAGACGGGGGAGAGCATCACCTGGCTGAAATAACCCCGCTTGAGCGGGAGTTCCTTGAGAAGTTGCGTGGCACGAAGCTGGGTTCGGCCGACAGTCCTGGGGCATCTTCAAACTCGGGAGATCATTTCACTTGCTTTGCCCAAAACAGCAACGATGATTCTGCACGTGCTCTTGCATCTATCCATCAGCCAGGATGGATTATGGACTCTTGGGCATCTCGCCATGTCACGGGGTCCCGTGATGCGTTTCGGGAATATACTTCCCTACCATTGCCGGAGAGTATTCAGACCGCTGATGGTACATCCAACCCTGTAATGGGTAAAGGCACTGTCGCATGCACCCCTTCCATCACTCTAACCAATGTTCTTCATGCTCCATCTTTTCCTGTCAATCTTCTATCCATTAGTGCCATTATACTTGATCTTAACTGTACTGTTTCCTTTGACATTCCTCAGGTGACTTTTCAGGAGAAAGGGACAGGACGACGACTTGGGACTGGCACATGGCATAAGGGGCTGTGGTATTTAGACAGGACTGGACTGGACAAAGCATTGGCATCCTTGGTAGCAGACGCATCACCAGAAGCTTTCTGTCGCAGTGTTGAAGCCGACTTGCTACTCCACCACCAGCGTGTCGGTCATTCCTCTTTTCCGGTTATTGGTAGAATGTATCCGTCCTTATATCAAAGGGCTAATAAAGAGAAATTATTTTGTAATGCTTGTGCTTTGGAAAAATATACCAGAAGCTCGTATGTGAGCACAGGGAATAGGAGTTCAGTTGCTTTTGACATGATACATTCAGACGTATGGGGCCCTTGTCCTACAACCGGGATTTAATGGCTTTCGATGGTTCGTCACCTTTATTGATTGTTATACCCGTGTGACATGGGTCTACCTTCTGAAAAATAAAAGTGACGTCCTTGAGGCCTTTCAGGACTTTCATCGACGAGTGGAAACACAATATGGCGCTAAAATTAAGTGTTTTCGATCCGACAATGGGACGGAGTATACGAATAAGCGGGTTGCTGAGTATTTTTTAACTCATGGAATACTTCATCAAACTTCATGTGCTTATACTCCGGCTCAAAATGGTGTGGCGGAACGAAAGAACAGACACTTGCTGGAAGTTGCACGGATGATGATGCTCGAAGCACTTATGGGGGCAGGCTATATTGACGGCCTCTTATCTCATCAACAGAATGCCATCTCAGGTATTGGACTGGAAGACACCATTGGAGATGCTTACTGGAGCCAATACATACACTGTTCCACCAAAAGTTTTTGGATGTGTATGCTTTGTCCAGGATAATCGGCCAGGCGTTGGCAAACTGGATCCTCGGGCAGTTAAATGTGTCTTTGTCGGTTACACGGCGACTCAGAAGGGTTATGCATGTTGGAGTCCAGTCGAGCGGAAGATGTTTGTCAGCATGGACGTTACTTTCCGAGAACTCGAACCATACTATGGTTCGGATGAAGGTTCCGCATTTGGTGACACACCTAACACAGATGGTGTTCGATGTGAGAGGGAGATAATACACCCAAATGTGGTCGTCGGATCGGTTTCGTGTCCGGTTGTAGAAAACTGGACGAAAGGGGGAGAGCACAGTGACTCAGATACAGAAACTGAAGAAGAAGATCCATATGTTACGCAGGGGGAGCAGCAGACAAGGGAAAAGGAGCTCCAAGTCTACAGAAGGAGACAACAGAAGTCCAGTACTGTGCCTATGCCGTGCCCTGTGCCTACTGTAGAAAGTCCCTCGTCTACTCCTGCCCCAACTCCTGAAGATGTTGCCCCCGCACTGAATCACTCGGATTCTGATGCGGATCTCTCTGACTCGGATGGTATGATCTCTCCACCACCTATTGCTCCCTTAAGGAGATCTTCGCGCATCAATGCGGGTAAGGCTCCTGCTCATTTTGATGATTACGAACATGACATTGCCAACTTCTTGTCTTATTCTAACATTTCTTCGAATTATCGAGCCTTCATTGCATCGTTAGACTCTACTTCGTTGCCCAAGTGTTGGCAGAAAGCAAAGAAAGATCCAAGGTGGAAAGCTGCAATGATGGAAGAACTTGGGGCACTGGAGAAAAATAAGATATGGGAGCTGGTTCCATTACCCAAAGGGAAGAAAGCTGTGGGATGCAAATGGGTGTACACAGTGAAAGAGACGCCAGAAGGAAAGGTTGAGTGATACAAGGCGAGGTTGGTTGTAAAAGGATTCACACAGTCATATGGCATAGACTATGATGAGACGTTTGCCCCAGTAGCAAAAATGAGCACCGTGAGAACTCTGGTCTCCATTGCAGCGAATTATGGGTGGAAGCTGTACCAGCTGGATGTGAAGAATGCCTTTCTTCATGGGGACCTGCAAGAAGAAGTATACATGGAGCTCCCGCCAGGATGCTACGCGGCATCAAACGGAGGGACGTCGCAAGAAAAGGTGTGTAAACTGAAGAAGTCGCTATACGGGCTCAAGCAATCTCCTCGAGCCTGGTTTGACAGATTCAGAAAGGCTGTTACAGGCATGGGATACCGTCAAACAAATACAGATCATACGGTCTTCCTCCAGCATGCAAGAGGTCACATTACTATACTTGCTGTATATGTGGATGATATAGTGATCACAGGTGATGATGAAGCCGAGATCACTAAACTGAAGTCAAAACTCGCAAAGGAGTTTGAAGTGAAGGATTTAGGAGCGATGAGGTACTTTCTAGGTATCGAGGTGTGTGAAGGCGAACAAGGAATTGTTCTCTCACAGAGAAAGTACACACTAGATCTGCTGAAGGAGAGGGATGCTGGGATGCAAAGCAGCGGTCACTTCAATTGACCAGAAGTGCAAGTTGGGAGCAGAAGCAGGAGAGCCCGTTGATCGTGAAAGATATCAACGACTTGTAGGGAGATTGATTTATCTGGGACACACTCGCCCTGATATCTCATTTGCGGTGAGTGTAGTGAGTCGCTACATGCATGATCCAAGAAAGGGTCATATGGACGCAGTATTTCAGATCTTGAGGTATCTGAAAGGAACGCCGGGAAAGGGACTATGGTTTAAGAAGAATGGACGCATAGAAGTTGAGGGATACTGTGATGCAGACTGGGCGAGCTGCATAGACGACAGAAGGTCTACCACGGGATACTGTGTTTTTGTAGGAGGAAATCTGGTCTCATGGAGAAGCAAGAAACAGTCAGTGGTAGCACGGTCGACAGCTGAAGCAGAATACAGGGCAATGGCTCTGGGAGTGTCAGAGTTGCTGTGGGTAAAAGCATTGCTGACAGAGTTGCAGCTGGATAAGGGAGCACCATTGCGTCTTCTGAGCGATAGTCAAGCTGCAATAAGTATAGCTAACAATCCAGTTCAGCATGACAGAACGAAGCACATCGAGATTGATCGATTCTTCATCAAGGAGAAGCTGGAACAAGGGATACTGAAGATTGACCATGTCCGCTCAGAAGAACAAGTTGCAGACTGTCTGACTAAGGGTCTTAGTTCATTAAGTCTGTCAAAGTTATGTAACAAGATGGGGATGATCAATATCTATCGCCCATCTTGAGGGGGAGTGTTGAGAATCAATAAGGGACTTTTAGTCCCACATCGGAATATGTTATATGTAGAGGAGCTAGACTCCCTATAAGTAGTGAAGTAGTCCATCAATAAAATTATCTGAACTATTATTTTCTACAAATTGAACTGACCAATTGTTAGAGATTTTTCTTCTTGGTTTTTTAGATTTCAAATCATGTATATTGGGATTTATTTCTTCCGAACCCAATTATTGGTGTTTTTGAACGTCATTATAGGAGTTTGAAAGCTTTAGAAATATGGACAATCACGTTGGAGACGACACGTCCTTACTATAGTCAAAACTATCAAAAATTTGTTAGTCCTAAGACATAATTGTCCTACATTAGGATTGTCAAAATTTTGACAGTCCTAATTGTAGTCAGAATTATAAAAAAAAATTGGCAGTCCTAAAGACAAAAAGAGTTTAACAAATGCTCCTGAATGTATGTTACATGATTATAACTAAGTGATAAATGTATAGATACATAATCAAGTGAGTACGAAGTCACATCATAAACTTGATCTGATTCGAATTTATGAAAATATGCGGAGACTCTTATCCTTAGAAGAAAAAAAAAGACGCATGATTGACTTTGTTGTACTTCAAAATGAATCCATATTGTGCGATCAGCTTGAGGAGGAAGAACTATGGCAATCTGATCAAGAATGGGGCAACCACGTAGATGAGTCAATGAGGGGATGTGCGGTTCGGAGTGGGACATGTTGTGTTCCAAAATGCACAATTTTTTGCTCTCTGTGGGATGATTCTTACATTTTGTTGGATTGAATGTCTATTAATCAATTCTCATGTAGCATTCCTATTTCAACTGAATCGTCAAAACCGAATAAATCCAACTTCTAAATATCCAAAACTGAAACGGAACAAAAATTAGTCATAATCAAAACCGAAACGATAAGAAATTCGATTTGTTAGGTTAGACTAATTTTATTGTTTAATGAGCAGGACACAAATAAGTGGTTAAATTATATTAAAGTATAGGCTTAATTGCAACTTGATACTTTCAACTATTCCTATTTTTCAACTTGATATCCTAAACTTTTTTCGTAACAACTCAATACGATGGAAAAAAATTTGGACAAAAATACCTCTGATATAAACTTAAACTACACCCCTCCCGTCGCCCCCCTCCCGGCGCCCCCCCTCCCCGGCCACCCGCCCGCACGCCCCCTCCCGACCCTCCCCCCCCACACCTCCCCCCGCCCCCCTCCGGCCACCCGTCCCCCCCCCCAATCACCGCGTGCGTCCGTAGAGAGGAAGGGGGCGATGGTGCAGCCGGGGTTGGGGGGGGAGAGCGGGGACGGCGGTGGGGCAGTGGGAGGGGGGGGTCGAGGGTGGCTGGAGGGGGCGGGTGGGGGTGGGGAGTGGTGAGCCGACAAGGGGGAGGGGAAGAGGGGTTGGATTCAGTTGGAAAGTTAAAGGGATAGATAATTTTGTCATTTTTAAATTTTTTGGTATCAAATTGAAAACTTTAAATAGTTGATGGTATCAAGTTATCGGGTAAAAAAATTTAGGGTATCAAGTTGAAAAGCAGAAGTATTTGAGGGTATCAAATTACAATTAAGTCTAAAATATATAATATTTATATATACGGTTCTTGTATTTTAAAATTGAATTCAAAGTTGGACTAGTATTTAGGTTCATTTCAGTAACTAATCTACCACCATTTCGGGTCATTTCCTGAGTAGAAGCTGCAAGTATTCGATACAAAATACCTTCTGCAATTAAAATATTCAAAGATCTATGCAACATTGCAACCACTCATCGTCCCGAAAAAGTTCTCTTTGATGTTGATATCGGTGCCGATCCGGTCGCAGACCGGACTGGATCCATGCCGGCTCGTGGACCTATTTATTTAACAAAAAAAAAACTCATTAGAATAATAAGTTTGTAGGCCTTCGAGATGTTTGATAGAAAAAAATAAATTAACTACGAGATGTTCTTTTTGACATAATATATTAAGGATTTTTCTAAGAGCACCACACTTTTTACTTGGGGCTAGTCCAAAAATGTTTAAAAAAATTTTACAAGTTTGCCATACATTTTTTTACTTGGGGCTAGTCCAAATTTTTCCAGCAAGTAGGACTGCCAACATGCTGGCAATCCTATGTTAGGACTGCCAACAAGTTGGCAGTCCTCGGAGAAAAAGAAGAAGAAGAAGCAGCAGTAGTAGCTCAAGTTGGAGAGTCGCCCCGCCGTCGAGGGCCTCGTCGTCGCCGCGTCCCTCGTCGGCGCCACCCTCGTCACCATCCTCTCCGGCGCCGCCTCCGACCTATACGGCCGCCGCCCGCTCCTCCTCCTCTCTTCCGTCCTCTACTTCCTCTCCGGGCGAACCCTCGTCACCCTCGTCGGCGCCACCCTCGTCACCCTCCTCTCCGGCGCCGCCTCCGACCTATACGGTCGCCGCCCACTCCTCGTCCTTTCCTCCGTCCTCTACTCGTCCAACGTCTGCGTGCTCCTCCTCGCGCGGCTGGAGTACCCACACCGCACCCACATCCGCTGGAGAAAGGAGGAGGAGGAGGAGGAAGGAGGAGGAGGAGGAGGAGGAGAGAGGAGAGAGAAAAATTCTAATATTGGGCTGCCCCCAAGTAATTTTTGGGATGTTCCCTAGTAAGTGATAGCCCCAAGTAAAATGGGGCGTGCCCTTAGAAAAATCCTATATTAACTGTGTGATCTCCCGACAAGTTTTCTTTGATGTTTTTTTTTTGACAAAAAAAATATCTCAAACAAAAATAATAATAATAATTGCGGAATGGTGAAGGACTACAAAAAAACAAACGTAACCCTACCTCCTTTTTCTTCCCCTAATCAAGTCACCGTAGTCAATCACCTCTCCCTCCGACAAACCCTCCTCTTCTCCTCCCTCATGCTCCCGCAGTCGTCGACAAAGCTGCTGGCCGCATGACCAACAAACTAACAACCACCACTATTAGATGATGTTGTTGGTTTCACAACCAACGACTTTAGAGAGAGATATAACGATGTTTAATAGAAAGTGAGTTTTCGTCGATGAGGAGCATGAATTGTCTCGTGGAATGCAACTCTTCAGAGACGATGAAGCATCTTGCGAGGAACATTGGTTCGAATTTGGAGAATTAGAAAGTAAGGTAGGACTTGTCAGTAGGGTCTCGAGTGAGGTTGTGGTGGATAAAGCACAAAAATAAGAAAGAAGAGAGTGGCGAAGTATGGAGAGCTCGTCGATAGATGGCGAAGTAGTGAGGTTGTGGGGCTGTCGAGAACGAAGGGGCAACGAGACGAGGAAAAATAGAGGTGGAGCTCCACGGTCGGTGAAGGGGGTGAGTGATAAGAGATGTAGAGGAGAAAAATAATTATGTTTAAGAATTTATATGGGAAGATGGAGTTGAGGTTGAATAAGAGTGATGGAGCGAAATAAAGTAGTGCTTCCTTGGATTTGGGGACGATGGAGAGAAGGAGGAAGAGAGGGGAGCTCCATCGCAGTGCTGACAAGTGGAAGGAGAGGATCATGGGTAATTTTGTCTAAGACAATACATTCTTTGTTTGACGGAAAAATTGACTCATAACTACTAGAAGGTAGCCACTCCTCAATAGTTCGGGATATTAATATAATATGAATTTTCAAGGAATCAAGTTGCAAATTTTAATAATTGACAGTATTTGGTTACAATTGAGAGAGAGAGAGAGAGAGAGAGAGAGAGAGAGCACGGATCGGGAGCCCTGTCGAAGACTCACAATTCTTGGCCGTTGGATCGTACGGCATCGCGTGGGCCTCCCTCGATCCGATGTGGGGGGGTGGGGGCTTCAGCGGAGCTCCGCGGACAGGTATCTTGATCTGGATCCATATATATTGTTGGTGTTTTATTCTATGAGTTGTGTGTTCACAACACTCTATTGTTAAAAGATAGTCCCACATCGGAAAATCACACCAATATGTATCTCTATATATTACTTATGAAGGAATAGAGAGATGCACATGGGTTGAGGCCCAATAGAGGGTGCCATGTGGGAGGATTTTACATAGAGGTGAGAATAAGAAACCAACTTTTGG
This sequence comes from Iris pallida, assembly GCA_029216955.1. NCBI lineage: Eukaryota > Viridiplantae > Streptophyta > Magnoliopsida > Asparagales > Iridaceae > Iris > Iris pallida. The sequence continues at coordinate 16,211,077 of JANAVB010036615.1, read as the reverse complement.
CCAAATGAAAATAGATTTAAATCTATTGGAGCTAAGCCCCGAAGGGGCTTAGCGACTCGGACTCGGACTCGGACTCGGACTCGGGCTCGGGCTCGGACTCGGGCTTGGGCTTGGGCTAATGGGCTTTTGAGGCTTATTGTGGCTTTTTGATGGCACTTAGCACGACAGCTCGTCGCAAGGCGCATTGTGCGCTTTAGTTGCGCGGCCCTGCGTGGCGTGCGAGCGTACGGGTCGAGCGGGTCGAGCGGTCGAGTGGGTCGAGTGGGCCGTTCAAATTATGTAACGTCCGCGGGTCTTGTGGGCTCAGATCCGGAAATGGCTCAGATCCAGAAAATCCGGATCTGGCATTAATCCAGGGCGTGCGTTCAGAATTTGAAAAGCCCACCTCGTGCCTATAATATCAGCATCATCTCCTCTCTCCAGGGTTACAGAAAAGAATCAGAGAATTTCCAGAGAGAGAGAGAAGTGCTGCTGCTATTCCGAGGAGTCGTCGACATTTTTGGCCAGCGTTCTAAAGTTCTCTTCGAACTTGCTGGTTCCTGGAGGCTTGTCCGTAAGGCGGATATAGCTTTGAGCGCCGGTGATCTTTCACCCCAGCAGGCTTTCTTCTTCCTCTGTTGCCTTCGAGAATACCGTCGCTTCTCTTTAGAAGTTATACGGTTCTGTTGCCTTCGAGAATACCGTCGCTTCTCTTTAGAAGTTATACGGTTCGGTTGCCTTCGAGAAATATTACGAAATAATCTTTTTAGATTCTCGTAATACAACATCACCTTCTTTAGGGTGTTGTTGCTGGAAATATTGTCTTTACAATAGTTTCTGAAATCGTGTTTTTCTATCGATTGTTCGCCAAGGGACTAACAATCTCAAAGCTATATCGAAAAGATGGATAACTCACGTGCATCGCTCGTCAATACCGACTTTAACAAGTTGGAGAAATTTGACGACGAACATTTCCAAATCTGGAAACGGAAAGTAACATTAAACATTCAACTCGTGGAAGTTGATCACGTGCTGAATGAAGAAGAACCGGTCGTTCCAACAACCGGAACCGCAGAAGTTATTGCCGCTGCTAAGTCCAAGCAGGCAAAATGGATTAGAGAAAACAGTATCTGTAAACTGTTGATTCTCAATAGCATGGAAGACTCTCTGGCAGAGTCTTATTCCAAGAAAAATTCTGCCAAAGAGATTTGGGACTCCTTGGGGAAATTGTACGAAGATGACGAGAATCGGTCCAAGATCTTCTTGGTTGAAAGATACCACAAGTGGACCTTCGAAGATGAGAAGGCTATGCTGCCCCAAGTAAAGGAGTTTCTGAAGCTGCGCCAAAAATTAGATGACGAGAAGATGCCTCTTGTCGACAAGTTTGTCGTTGGAGGAATCGTCTCTAAACTTCCTGCGGGGTAGAGCAACTTCTATGCAAGGATGCACCGCAAGAAGCTGGACATATGTATGGAAGATCTCCTGCAAGAGATCCATGTTGAGGACGAGATGCGCTCTCAACAGAAGATGGATTCTCTGTCCAAACAACTGGCGAAAGCAAATCTGGTCCAAACCAGAGAGTACAAGGGGAAGCAGGCGGCTTCTCCTCATAAGAAGAAGAAGGACTTCACTAATCTGAAAGTGAAGAGTCCTTCATTCAAGAATCAGAAATCCAAGTCCCATGTGACTTGTTTCAAATGTGGCAAGAAGGGCCACTACAAAAGTGACTGCAAGGAACCAGAAAAAGGTGAGCCTAGTAAGGTTTCTTTGGTTACTAATCTGGTTGCAATGATAGCACAGGTTGCAAATGCGGGAGTTGACTCGGACTGGTGGATAGACACTGGTACGACATGTCATGTCTGCTCAGACAAGGAATGGTTCAAGTCATATGAGCCAACTTCCGAGAAAGTCTTAATGGCAAACCAGGCACAAGCTGAAGTACTGGGGATCGGGACGGTGGAGCTGAAACTCACATCGGGGAACACTCTGACGCTTCAAGGAGTGAAGCATGTTCCTGCAATTGCTAAGAACCTGATCTCTGGGAGCCTGCTTTGTAACGCAGGCTTGAGGATGGACATCAATGCTGGCCAGATGGTGATGTCCAAGAAGGGTACATTCTTCGGAAAAGCTTTCCAGACTGAAGGAATGTACAAAATTCAGCTTGTTGTAACCCAGAAAAATGATATTAATGCTATTTCTACTTTGAACTATTCTTTTGAGTTGTGGCATAATAAGCTAGGACATGTTCATTGTAAAAGAATTAACAAAATGTCTAGCCTAGGACTTATCTTCAAGTGTGGGGGTAAGGTAGAGAAATGTGAAGTGTGTGCTCAGACGAAGATCACAAGGAAACCCTTTCACAGGGTCCATCGAAGCACAGATCTTCTGGAGTTGGTTCACTCAGATATCTGTGATTTCAAGCAATTCTCTACAAAAGCCGGGATGAAGTATTTTATTACTTTCATCGACGACTTCTCAAAGTATGCTTTTGTCTACTTGCTCAAGTCTAAAGACGAAGCATTCGAGAAGTTCAAGGAGTTCAGGGCCGAGGCTGAACGGCAAACTGGACAACAACTCAAAAGGCTAAGGAGTGATCGAGGCGGGGAGTATCGGTCTCATGATTTCTCATCATTCTGTAAAGAACATGGAATCATAAATGAGACGACGGCTCCGTACTCTCCTCAATCCAACGGAGTAGCAGAAAGGAAGAACAGAACGTTGACAGAGATGATGAACTCTATGCTGTTGACTGCGGGTCTTCCAAAGAGCTTCTGGGGAGAAGCTGCATTAACGGCTACTTTCATTCTCAATAGAGTACCGTATGCAACTTCGGATATAATCCCTCATGAACTCTGGTTCAAAGTCAGACCTAACTTGAATGTCATTCGAGTGTGGGGGTGTCTGGCTTATGTGAAGCTCCCAGATCTGAAGATTCAGAAGCTGGGGACTAGGACTACTAAGGCTATCTTCTTGGGTTATGCCGAGAAGAGTGACGCTCGGAGATTCCTTGATATAGAATCAAATCATATCATTGAATCTCGCGATGCTGAATATTTTGAAGACAAGTTTGCAAGGCACAAAAATATTGTTCTTGCGGATCTTCCGGAGAATGATGAGAGTGCAAAGCAGACAGAAGTCCTTATCGAACCAGTAGTCCAAGAAGAAGCTATTGTCGAAGAGACACCAGTTGAACCAGAACTCGCTGAGCCGTCAACTAAGCGAGTAAGGAGGCCGAAAGACTTCGGAGATGACTTCGTCACCTATCATGTGGAAGCAGATCCGCTTACCTATGATGAGGCGATGAAGACCAGAGATGCTGTATTCTGGAAGGAGGCGACAGACAACGAGATTGACTCAATCACCTCCAACAACACATGGGTGTTAGTTGACCTGCCAGAAGGAGCAAGACCCATCGGATGCAAATGGATCTTCAAGAAGAAGATAAAAGCAGATGGAACCATTGACAAGTTCAAGGCCAGGCTAGTGGCCAAGGGGTTTGCTCAGAAGCAGGGGATCGACTACTTTGACACTTATGCTCCAGTAGCTCGGATGACAACCATCAGATTGTTAATTGCTCTAGCAGCAATACACAAGCTGGTGATACATCAGATGGATGTGAAAACGGCATTCCTTAATGGCGAGCTGACCGAAGAGATCTACATGCAACAACCAGAAGGTTTTGTCGTCAGAGGTCTGGAAGACAAAGTCTGCAAGTTGATGAAGTCTCTGTATGGTTTGAAACAAGCTCCCAAAATGTGGCATGAGAAGTTTGACAAGGTGATAAGGTCAAATGGCTACAGGGTCAGTGAAATAGACAAGTGTGTCTATACGAAGTTTGCTGACGGAAGAGGAGTAATCGTTTGTCTTTACGTGGACGACATGCTAATCCTAGGTACGGATTTAGACTGCGTCACAGAGACAAAGAAATTCCTCTCGACCAAGTTCAGTATGAAGGACTTGGGGGATGCCGACGTAATCTTGGGGCTCAAGATCATCCGGACAGGTACTGGAATAGCGCTGTCACAATCTCATTATATTGAGAAGATGCTCACTCGCTACGGGTATCAAGATCTTCCTATAATTGATACACCGTACCGGAGTGATCAGAAGCTGGAGCCAAATTCGAGGGAAAGCGTCAGGCAGCTGGAGTACGCTAGCGTCATCGGAAGCTTGATGTACGCTACTACTGCCACAAGGCCTGACATAGCTTTTGCGGTGGGAATGCTGAGTCGGTTCACTAGCAACCCAGGCGTTGAACACTGGAACGCTGTAAAGCGTGTTATGAGATATCTAAAAATGACTCAGACATTTGCACTATACTACAGCGGAGATCCGTCAGTAGTGGAAGGCTTCAGTGATGCTAGCTGGTGTTCAGAGGTAGAGAGCGAGTATTCGACAGGTGGATTCATATTCGCTTTGGGCGGAGCTGCTATATCGTGGAAATCGAAGAAGCAGACAATGTTATCTCGCTCCTCCATGGAATCTGAATTCTTTGCATTGGATGCTGCTGCAGATGAAGCAGAGTGGCTTCGGAAGCTCATGTATGATCTTCCAGTGGTTGGAGCTCAGATACCAGCAATCCCGATATACTGTGACAACCAGGCGGCAGCAGCAGTAGCATCAAATGAACTCTTTAACGGAAAGAAGAGGACTGTGCGGTTAAAGCACAGAGCAGTGAACGATCTCATCAAACGAGACGTCATTACAGTGATCGATGTTCGGAGTCAGGAGAACCTGGCGGATCCGTTCACGAAAGGCCTCAAATGACAACTGGTCGAGGACACAGCAAGGAAGATGGGTTTGAAGGCATTCTAATATTGTGTCATTATAATCCTATCAATAAATTTTATGTTATTGGTTCAAAGAGAAATCTACCAGATATCTAATTTTTTGATTCAAGGGAGGACTATTGACTGGAAAAATATTAGTTAGCAGTGGGTACTTGTTCTGCGGAACATGTAAAGGTTTCGGACCCAGAACCACTGTTGTCTACTATGAATTTTCTACGGAAAATTGATCCTGTGGAAAGGATGGCATAATGCCTTAATGAGTTCTCAGACTGAGTGAAGGTCTGTTATGCTTTACAGGAAGCATGGTGGCGCAACAACCACAAAGGAGTGTTACAACTCCATGCTACAGTGGGGTGACTCCACCATGAGGTTTCCAGGTAGGGGTAATGCCTCGGCTTTGTTAGCCAAGTCACAGGCGGCGTAGCACCGCATATAGGCAGGTAGCCTAATGTTGCATAATCATAAAGAGGTGTAGACAGCACTACAAAGAGGACAGTATCCTCATGTTACAGTGGCATGACACCACGAAGAGGTACCAGGAAGGGTAAATCCTCGGCTTTGCAAGCCATGTCATAGCGGCGTAACACCGCACGGAAGCGCAAGGCTTCATGCTGAGTAGTTTGGCACTACAAAGAGGATTATGACCTCATGCTACAGTAGTATGACACTACGATGAGGTACCCAGGTGGGGTAAAGCCTCGGCGTTGAGCCATGTCATAGCGGCGTAGCACCGCAAAGGAGCGTAATGCTTCATGTCATGACTCTTTATAAAGAACTCACCTATAATGTATGGAAAGAGAAATAGGCCGTCTCTTGAGGGTAAATTTGTAGACGCCCAAAATACATACATTGAAATCCAGGCTGGCACAAGGCCTTTAATGTGCAGCCAGAAGAACAGATAACTACATTATGTGAGTGGAAAAAAAATTACAGCTGTGGTACAGAATTCAAGGCGTAGTCCATTCTTGTATCATACTGTTGTTCAATCCATGCGGGAAGATTCAAGTCGTCAGCGACATCTATCCTAATGCATAATGGACAGTTATTATGTGGAACGCTTAACTCATATATATAGAGATATGTGGGGGATTGTTGGTGTTTTATTCTATGAGTTGTGTGTTCACAACACTCTATTGTTAAAAGATAGTCCCACATCGGAAAATCACACCAATATGTATCTCTATATATTACTTATGAAGGAATAGAGAGATGCACATGGGTTGAGGCCCAATGGAGGGTGCCATGTGGGAGGATTTTACATAGAGGTGAGAATAAGAAACCAACTTTTGGCCAAATGAAAATAGATTTAAATCTATTGGAGCTAAGCCCCGAAGGGGCTTAGCGACTCGGACTCGGACTCGGACTCGGACTCGGGCTCGGGCTCGGACTCGGGCTTGGACTCGGGCTTGGGCTTGGGCTTGGGCTAATGGGCTTTTGAGGCTTATTGTGGCTTTAATGGCTCAGATCCAGAAAATCCGGATCTGGCATTAATCCAGGGCGTGCGTTCAGAATTTGAAAAGCCCACCTCGTGCCTATAATATCAGCATCATCTCCTCTCTCCAGGGTTACAGAAAAGAATCAGAGAATTTCCAGAGAGAGAGAGAAGTGCTGCTGCTATTCCGAGGAGTCGTCGACATTTTTGGCCAGCGTTCTAAAGTTCTCTTCGAACTTGCTGGTTCCTGGAGGCTTGTCCGTAAGGCGGATATAGCTTTGAGCGCCGGTGATCTTTCACCCCAGCAGGCTTTCTTCTTCCTCTGTTGCCTTCGAGAATACCGTCGCTTCTCTTTAGAAGTTATACGGTTCTGTTGCCTTCGAGAATACCGTCGCTTCTCTTTAGAAGTTATACGGTTCGGTTGCCTTCGAGAAATATTACGAAATAATCTTTTTAGATTCTCGTAATACAACATCACCTTCTTTAGGGTGTTGTTGCTGGAAACATTGTCTTTACAATAGTTTCTGAAATCGTGTTTTTCCATCGATTGTTCGCCAAGGGACTAACATATATATATATATATATATATATATATATATATATATATATATATATATATAAGTTAAGTTGGTTAGCTAGTAAAAAGTTGAGATTTCTTAGTAAATGAGGATCAAGGTTCTCTCAGGATCAAAATACTGTAAACACGAAATATGAAAATATTACTATTATACATGCATACCCGCATAAAAATATCGATACTGAAAGATGAATGTTATATGTTTATATATCCATAGCCTACATAACAATGAGGTGATATAGTAGAAAAAGAAGCCCCCAAGAGAAAATGAAGAATATGAAGAAGTCGCCATAGGTCCCAGTCAAATAGAAAATCACCAAATAATAACAAAAATAGTATAGAATATTCATAAACTAGTACGAGAAATTGAATAGACGTCTAATCGACGTAGACCATTATCTCTTATACAAAACACAAAGATTTTTGAATCCTAGGACTGACTGTGCCAAGATAAAGAGTGGTTGGGATTTAATCTTGGTGAATCAACGGTTGTGGGGTTTTATGGGGAAGAGCATTATTGGGAGTGGAGTTTTATGGTGAAGAGCATTATTGGGAGTGGGATTTTATGGGGAATCCAAAGATGGGGATTTAATATTTTGATGGTTGGGATTTAATATTTTGATGGGGGCCTCATAATGGTTGTGGATGAACATTATTGAGAGTGGGATTTTATGGGAAATCCAAATAAAATGGGTCCAAGATTTTGAGGGGGAATACCTTAAATGAACCATGCCCTATGGGCACGGGTTATGACTGTGTCAAGATAAAGAGTGGTTGGGATTTAATCTTGGTGAATCAACGGTTGTGGGGTTTTTGAATCCTAGGGCTGACTGTGCCAAGATAAAGAGTGGTTGGGATTTAATCTTGGTGAATCAACGGTTGTGGAATTTTATGGGAAAAAACATTATTGGGAGTGGGGTTTTATGATGAAGAGCATTATTGGGAGTGGAGTTTTATGGGGAATCCAAAGATGAAGATTTAATATTTTGATGGTTGGAATTTAATATTTTGATGGGGGCCTCATAATGGTTGTGGATGAGCATTATTTAGAGTGGGGTTTTATGGGAAATTCAAATAAAATGGGTCCAAGATTTTGAGGAGGAATACCTTAAATGAACCATGCCCTATGGGCACGGGTTATGACTAGTACAATAATAATCTAGAAGAGATGTGAAATATCCAAGCATTAATCAACTGTTAGAAGAAAAGAATTAACGGTCCAAGTCAAGTAATCATTGAAGCCGAAGAAGAGCAATCGACATCCATAAAGAACATGCCGCCACGAACCAACAACTACAAGTCGAACAATATCGACTAGCCCAAACTCAATTTCAGATATAAATTTCAAAAGAGAATTAAATTTCAATGAGTTTATACAACAACTACCAGTCGAACAATATCGACTAGCCCAAACTTAATTTCATATATAAATTTTTTAAAGTCACTCCACATTTTACTTCAGGACAGTCCATTATGACTGCCAACAAAGTTGGTAGTCCTAACATTAAGGAGGACTGTCAACTTCGTTGAGAGTCTATCTTAATATTCAAATTCTTTAGGACTGCCAACTTTGTTAGCAGTTGGCAGTCATATATACTTTATGTTAGGACTGCTAACAAGTTTGACAGTCCTAAGACTGGACTGTCTTGGAGTAAAATATGGAATGTCTTTAGAAATTACCTTCACATAACATACTTGTATCATACTTTACTAGATCTAAACAAGAAATTATCAAGAATGGAATGTTTATAGTGGTAAATTTCTTGTTATAGGCACACCAGAAGGGTAAAAAGAAAAAGTAGGGGCAGTTGGATTGTGGGTTTCCCATTTCCATGGGGGAGGGACCAACTGAATTTTCCGTTATTAATGTACGTCTCACTCAAAATTTATGCACTTAGTTGAGACCGGTGAACACCGCGCAACACATTGTTCCATCCGCCGAACCACCTCTCTTCTCCTACAAAGACCCAGTTCACACCCCCAAAGTTGCACCCACCGGAGTGGATCAATCACACACCACAGGTTCTTTTTGGTGTCATATAGCGCGGGCCATCTCTCCGGTCACTGTTGGGTTTCTAGCCAACGCTCTTTCCTCTGTATTCTCGTCTTCCCGATCTCTTCTTCATTCTAAAAGACGACTCCTTTCTCTCTCCATGACTCTGATCCCAAACCCTAACCCTAACCGTGATTCTCAGCTCCGATGGCTTCTCTCCTGTCCTCCGCCGGGTACCTCTTCCCCTCCGCGCGCTCCCCCCTCTCCGGCGACGAGAAGCCGGCGGGATCGATCAAGGTTTGCTTCTCTCTCGATTTTTCTTTCTTTCTTTTGGGATTGGAAATGGTGGTTTGATTGTTATGTTCTCTGCTCTTGTTCAGATCGGAGGTTCGCAACTGAAATTGGGAGGATTCCGTGACTCGATCTCCGAGCCTGCCAAGTAATCACTCGATTCTTGGCACATTAGGACCAATTGGCATTAAAAAAATTCCTTTTTTTTAAGGTTGTTTGGGGGTTGGTTGATAAATGCTAACGAAATCCTGCTAATACAGCTTAAAGTTCAATTTAGTCCCTGGTCGTGATAAAAATCAAGTCTGATCTGTTAGTGTGAGTCATGGTAATATTTGTATATGGTAGTACAATCATATATGGTAATACAAATCCTTTATGTAGTCACCACTGTGAGATGAATAAACATTCAAGTATTCATTCCCTCAAATACATCTCCAAGCTCTATATATATTTGATTTGGTATCATAGCAAATATCCGTGAGGACTTTGTCTCTTTCTTTTTAATTTTGATTGTTTATTAGATCAGTTTATGGTCAATAACTTTCTTTTCAATTTGATTCTTTTAGTTTCTGGTCAATCTTTTTAATTTGATTGTTTCTTAGGTTAGTTCTTGGTCACAAACTTTTTCCTTTTCAATTTGATTGTTTCTAAGATCAATTCCTGTTCGCGAACTTTATTTCAATTTGATTATTTCTTAGGTCAGTTTCTGGCCAAGGGCTTCTTTTCTAGATTAGAAAACACTGATTCGACCCGTCAAGTGTTTCATTCGACCCGTCAAGTGTTTCATTCGACCTGTCAAAATCTATATGTCTAGTTAATTTCGTTGTAATTTTTCAGTGGGTGTAGTCCAGAAGGTTGAGGTCTATGTCAACATCTCGGATTCAGGTTCTGGATCGTTTGGAGGTACCAAGATCAATGGTACTAATTTTCGGACATAGAAGAAGATCATGTATATGTATCTTCGTGGAATGCATAAGATGTGATATGAGAGTGAAGCAATTAAGGCTTTGGATGAAGCTAATGAGGAAGTATATGCAAAATGGAAAGATGTTGATGGGTATGTGATGACAGTCATGTTTAGAGCCATGACTGATGATGTGATGCAGATAGTGGAAGAGTGTGAGACTGTTGAGGCAATTTGGAAAACATTGGAGGACTTCTATACTAATGAATACGATTTTATACAGGTTCATGAGCTGATGTGTAAGGCTGCTAGTATGATACAAAGCTAAAGAATATGTAGGCTGAGATCGATCATAAGCGTCCTTGCAAGATCAATAACCAGAAGGATATTACATGGTACCAGAAGGAGAAGGAACTCAATCGGATTCATGTGTTCTTGAGAGGGATGGATGCTAAACATAGCAATGTCAAGAGAAAGCTGCTCAGGATGACAGATCCTCTTAGCTTGACTACAACTTTCACAAACATCTACAAGGATAAGTTTATCGAGAGAGTCTACAGAAGACGAACAGAAGTTCAAGCTTAGATATTCAAGCTAAGGCTCATGCGCCTCATAAACAACAAAACTCAATCCCACTGTGCCAACATGGCCCCCAACAAGTTTTTTCAATAAACTTCATTGTTGTTCCTAACTTGTTGGAAGTTGAATTGGTACCTCATTAAGCAGGGTTATCGTCCTAAATGGAAGGCGGTTGTTTGGTTAATACAGGAGTTGAATTTCTACGAAGTAGTCGGCCAGGATCATACTACAGCTGATCTTGCTACTCCAACTGCTTAACTGTGGTAGCTATCAAAAGGGGTATAAATGTTTCCATCCACCAAACCGAAAATATTATGCTATGAGTTATTTTTCATTAGTTGGTGCTACTCTTCTTGGGGAGAATCATATTTTGAAGAGTTGTATCATGGTAAAGAAGAAGAAGAAGAAGTGCAGGAAGGAGGAACTCAGGGAGAAGGTATTTCAAGGTCGTATGGAAGTTATCTATCCGTTGAACCGAAACACAGAAGCTATAATCACTATCCATTAACTTTAATTCGTTAAACCGAGACATTCGACTCGTCGAATATGGTAGTCGAACCGTCGAATTCAGTTATAGTTGAGAATGAAGAAAACTTGACCAGTAGAATTACTAGTCTCGACCAGTCGAATATTGTTGAAGATACTACTGCTCCCTCATTGATCACTCTTACCCCTGATCTCATGCTCCATGGTATCGAAGATCGTACCTCTGAGAATGCATTGGAAGTTCTGATATAGTCAAAGACGATGGAGGAAGAGATAGAGGCATTGTAGAAGAGTAATATTTGAGAACTTGGTAACTCTTCCTCAGAGAAAGGAACTAGTTGGTTGTCATTGGGTGTTTATAGTGAAACATAATGCAGATGGGTCGGTAAACAATTATAAGCTGTGACTTGTTGCAAAGGAATTCACTCAAACGTATGACATAGACTATGATGAGACATTTGCACTGGTTGCCAAGAAGAACACTATCCGTGTCTTGCCATTGATTGCCGCTAGTTTGAATTAGCCCACCGGTAGTTTAATGTGAAGAATGCATTTTTCCATAGCGAGTTGAAAGAAGAGGTGTATATGAGTCTTCCACCTGGATATGTAACTTCATCATTTGGTTACTTTGTATGAAGACTATACAAATCATTGTATGGCCTTAAGCAGTCACCTCGTACTTAGTTTGGGAGGTTTACATAGTCCATGTGCAGGTTTGATATAAACAAAGTAGTTCATATCATACTTTGTTTCTTAAATATCAACAAGGGAAGTTACACTTAGCTTTTGAGTTTGAGATGGACTTGGGTGACTTCAAATACTTCTTAGAGATTAGGGTAGCTAGGGGGAGAGAGGATCTTCTTGTGTCAACGAAAGTACATGCTTTATTTGCTAATCGAGACATGTATGCTAGACTGTAAGCATATTGATACTCTTATTGAGCAATATCATCACCTAGCAGAGTATCCCGATTATGTTCCCACTGATCGAGCTCGTTATCAAAGGTTAGTTGGGTGCTTGATTTATTTAGCTCATACTAAACCAGATGTTGCATATGTCGTGAGTGTTGTCAGTCGGTTTATGCATAATCCTAGTGAGAGCCATATGGATGCTGTTGTGAGAATTTTGAGATATTTGAAGTCAGCTCCAAGAAGAGTAGTGTTTTATAAGCACAACTGTATGTTGGAGATGTGTGGCTTTACAGATATAGTTGGGATGTTTGTATTACAGATAGGAGGTTGGCATATGCTCCTTTGTTGGAGGTAATCTGGTGACGTGAAAGAGTAAGAAGCAGAATGTTGTGACAATTTCAAGTGTTTAGGCCGAGTATATAGGCATGACTCATGAGGTTTGTGAGCTTTAGTGGTTGAGAAATCTCTTATAAGATTTGAAATTTAAACCTAAAAGTATAAAGAAGTTGTACTGTGACAATCAGATAGCTATTGAGATATCACATAATCCAATACAATATGATCGCACTAAGCATGTGGTTGATTTTCATTTTATAAAGGAAAAGCTAGATGCTAAATTTATTAGCTTTACTTTTGTTTCTACTAAAGAGCAACTGGTAGATGTTCTTACAAAAGATGGTTCTAAGAAAGCATTTATGACTCACTGGACAAGTTGGACATGGTCGATATTTATGCTCTAACTTGAGGGGGAGTGTTAGTGCGAGTCATGGTAATACTTGTATATGGTAGGAATATATTGTATTTAATAATTATCATATAAGAATACAATTATATATGATAATACAAATCCCTTTATATAGCGTCTACTGTGAGATGAAAAAATATCCAAGAATTCATTCTCTCAAATATTTCTCCAAGCTCTGTACTTGCGCAATAGAAGAAAATGAGCACTGATTGTCTGAAAAAGATGCTGCTTTTGGCATATGAAATGTTTGTCCCAAGCGTTGATGTAATATGCTTATAATATTTTAATACATCTATCTAGAAAGAAAGAAAAAAATTCTCTGCTACGCCCCTGTAGGTCTGATGTCCTATGGGTAGAGAGAGAGAGAGAGAGAGAGAGAGAGAGAGAGAAAGCAAGATCTCGCAGCAGTGTAATTTTTATTTTTTTGAAACTGGATTAAAATGGCACTAAACGATATTTCAACCTTGGTGGATCTAAAACGACACAACGGATTTTATAAAAAAAAATGATACCACTGCTCGAACCTAGCTTTGGCCCATAAAAGTGGCATTTGAAGTGCAGGGTATATTAGAATAATATAACTATATAAGTGTAAACCCTCATCACAAATCTAGAGGTTTAAGCTTGGGTGGATCTGGTACCTTGTTAAACTCCCTGCTATTGTACCTCTTAGAGTTTTGATGAGAGATGAGGAGGCATGCTAAAGTCCAAGTCTAGAGTAGCGATGAGGGTTTAGGCATGTTGAAGTCCCTCGATTTGAGTTACAGTAAGGGTTGTATATTTCTAACAACATGCACCATCGATCAAATGTCCATTTTATTTACGAGCCGAGAGCTAGATTCGCACAACGGTATACTTTTTTATGAAACGTGCGCCAGACGAGAACTTGGGTTGCTAATACCATGTTAAAATCCCGGACCCTCTACCAACTCAAGAGTCATGATGAGGGTTAGATGGTTAAATATTTATATTATTCCAACAATATGAACTTCAAAGGAGGTGAATTCACCTCTATTTGATACGTGCTGGAATGTCCTCCCATAGCTTGATACACCTTATGTGTCCTAAACACTAATTACGGTATTCGAAACGTAACCAGTAACCAAGATATCTCCAATATTAGTAGCTTATTTTGTCATTTTAAGAGTATGGAATAAAAAAGATGCCTGACAATAAGGCCCATGTGTCGTTAACCTTCATGTCCAATCACGAAAACTTCAAATATCGGTGTTGTCCATGTCACGTGTGTCAGACATGTACTGGACACATTCCAAACTCAAATACAACATGACACTCCAAAATTTGTCCTCTATTGTGTTGAATTCGTATCCATGCAATAGTATTTCTTGCAGACCTACATACACCATGGATTTGACATTACATGGATACAAGAAAGCATGTATACATATAAAGAATCTAACCATTTCATAGTATCATATTGGCTTACTAGGATCCTATCACATTCTATTTATGTATTCTTTTCCGTGCGGTGGAGGTTAGCATTGAACCTAGATTGAACTTTGTAATGCTTACCGTGCAATATGTTGAAATTGCAAATTGTTCTCTCATTATTTTCATACTTCTATTCGCTCATGTTTAGTTTGGTGAACGTGAATTGTTGTATCCTTGACATACACGTGTTCTAGTTTTTAAAAAGTTGTAGCATCTTGTCTTTATCATATTTTACCCGTGCCCTGCGTTGATGTCTAATTCATAAGCTTTCACACAAGACTCAGCTATGTAGCAAGGCCTATGAGGTTTTAGTCTTTAGGAGTATCGTCTTTTCGATCTCTCATCAAAGTATTATTTCTCTTGTAGAGAATAATTTAGAAATTCTATTCTACGGCATTGAAAGGAGACCTTCATGCGATTCATGCTCTTGAGTGAGATTTAATAGACATCCTCCTATAATAGAAAACCCATATATGTAGTTGATAATCAAGGATAGAGATTTTGAATGTACTATTGAAGCATAGAATTAGTAGAACAAGAACATAATATATGAAATGTAATTTCAAACCGAAGTCAAAGAGAAATGAGGAGAGAGTCCATATAGATAGACAAGAGATATATAAGAGTGATACCTTTTGATATTTAGGATAAACCATTTGTATCGGACTGGCTCGGCAGGGAGGGCACCCTTACAGGGGGCTGTTATTTGTGACCGGGATAAAACAATAATTCCTCTTCAGGGTAAACCTTTGGAACAATAGCAGGGGGCTGCTCGGGGGGGGGGGGGGGGGGGGGGGGGGTGGCAGAAAGATTTTTTTTTTTTTAATGGTATGGCTCTGATACTATGTAAGATGGAGTAATTGGATGATTTATTAATAGTGAGAGATTATATATATGTAGGAGATAACTAGCGTCCTCTTTATTCTCTACTCGATGTGGGACTAAACAACACAACACATAACTCAACATCATTCAACATGATGGAGAGAGTGAGAATGATAAAAATGACGTCATGCATAGAATTAAAATAAGATAGTTCAGATAGATTAGTGCTTCTGGAGTACTTTTTAATTGCATGATACCTTAAAAGTTGAAAGAAAAATTCTACAAGAGTGCCATAAGACAAACTATGCTTTACGGATCAGAATGTTCGACAATTAAAAAATATGTCAAAAAAATTAGTGTAGCCGAAATGAGAATGCTAAGATGGATGAGTGACAATTATTAAAGGATAGAATAAAAAAATGAGTGTATCAGTGGAAAGATAGAGATTACATCAATTTAGAACACGATGAGAGAAAATTGACTTAGATAGTTTATACATGTACAATGAAGACCAGTAAATGTTCCAGTAAGGAGAGCGATAATATAGTAGTTAATGAAGCCACTAGGATTAGAGGTAGGATTAGAGGTAGGCTTAGAGGAACATGGTTTGAAGTGTTAAAGAATGATATGAATTTGTTAGCATTGCAGAGGACATGACCTTTCACATAGCGGAATTGAAGAGAGGATTCAAATAGCCGACCCCAAAAATTTGGGATAAAGATGAGGATTCAAACAGCCGACCCCAAGAGTTTGGGATATAGGTTTTTGTTGTTGTTGTTGTTGAATCATCTACTCAACTTGGTCTGTCTAGGGTTATCCAACATGCTCAAACAGTCTATTGAACAAATCTGCTTTCTATTGACATGCCTTAGCAGGTTGATGTACTAGATTTTTCCCACAAAATTTCAATTATTCCAATGGCAAGATCACCATTCCAATTCCTGATTGACAATAATGTTGTTACTGACCTCATATTGATGATGTCCATCTAACACAAATTAAATATCATTCAAATTACTCAGCCTGATAAAGACAACTAGGATACCATTGTTAGTATTTGGCATGCTCCTCTCAAGTCTAAACAAGTCTGATTTGGTGACATGCAAAATTCATCTGATAATGATTGCATCTATATCATTGAAACATGTTCATGCATTGTGCATACTATGATCTCTATGATTATTTAAGTTTTATCTCTCGGCTTTCCTGAAACACAGACTTTGTTGGGCCTTTCTTTTCTTTACTGTGTTTTTAAACCACTGAACATGACTAAGGTCAATCAAACTGCAGGGGAAGAACTTCAATAGTTAAGGTTGCGAGAGATCCCTGTCGCCTAATTCGAGAGTTTAAAGATAATGATAGACAGAGAGTAGAAGAAAATGATCGTGACCAGGATCCTTTTGAGGAACTGAGGCATAGGTTTATGAGTTTCAAAAGGCATAACTACCTGTAAGTATTAACATTTCATACAGTTGTGTCAACTGGGAAATAAATTGTTCTTTAGTTGATGGATATAATGCCATGAGCAGGGATGATGCAATCCACTATTATGATCTTGCCCAAGGTCAAGCGCCTAAGGTGATACAACAAAGTAGAATTTGGGTTCTTTTTCTTTCTTTCTTTCTTTCTTTCACCCAATTTATATGTTTTCTGGCCATATCCCGGGTCGATTTCATTGGTAGATAGTTCTAATGTAAGGATGCTTAACTTTTTATTTTAATGCAGTTCATGGTAATTGCTTGCGCGGACTCAAGGGTTTGCCCTTCTAAGATCCTAGGGTTTCAACCAGGAGAAGCCTTTACAGTTAGGAATATAGCAAATTTGGTGCCCCCATTTCAGGTAACGTTTTAAACCGCATATTTTGGTGCCTCTTGTATAATTTGCTAAATGCCAGTTCTGTTATACATTATTGATTTCTATTCACGTCTCCTTTAAGCATGGGTCCTCAGAAACTAGTGCGGCGCTTGAATTTGCTGTAAATTCTCTCGAGGTAAGAAATGATTGTAGTGAATGTTTTGTAATTTGCAACTTATTAGGCATTACATATTCACATGTTTTAGCGGAAATGTTTTCTCATCATTCCCGAAATTGCATTATATGTGGTACCTTGTGCAGGTTCCTAATATATTAGTAGTTGGACATAGCCGCTGTGGGGGTATTCGTGCTCTTATGAGTATGAAAAGAGATGATAGTTCCAGGTAACAATAGTCCTCAGATATTGGCTCATACATTTGTACTTTTCGTTTGAGATTCTATTTTCAACTGTAATACTCCTTTATGGCACATCTAGTCATTACTTATTGGTATCTTTTGTCTAACTAGGAGCCTTATTAGTGATTGGGTTTCTATAGCAAAGAGTGCAAGGTTGAGCACAGAAGCAGCAGCTGGGAATCTGAGCTTTGAAAAGCAATGCAGACACTGCGAGAAGGTGGTTCCTCTATTCCTTCTTAGAAGATATGATGACATTTTTACCTGCAAACCTGTTCCTTTATGCTGTTCTCTGTGTTACCTAACTTCTAATTTTACCTTCTCAAAGTTTGCTGACAATTTGCATGGCAATCTTCAATGCTTTTATGCAGTTATGCGGTCTAGATGAACACAGTCAATAATCAATATCATATATATATAGCTTAAACATTGTGTTAAAGACATTCCCTCATCTATTTTTCAAGCATATGTTTACTTAATCTGCTATGATTTGATGTATATTGTAAGCTTCCAAACAGTGGTTTAAGTTTAAGAAGTCAAGCATGTGAGGGGAATCGGCATACGACCTTTATATTGCAGTTTAAGAAGTCAACCATGTGTGGCCCCCAAATATGGCCCGGTTCTGGTTCGATGAGCCAGATTCGTACAGTACTTACCTGAATTGCTATCGTTATTTTTGTCATCTGTACAATACCCCTGGTGCAATATAACTGAAATTTTAAAATGACACCCAACAAGTTCTTTTCACTAACAACGTATAACAATCATGAAAAAAAAAACTGATTATATACAGTCACCCACTCACCCACACGTTTTCTATATAATCGTAGCGTTTTGATCTGTTGTCGTATAATTATGTTGTTTCACCTGTCAACTGGCATACATGGTTAGGCAAGCCCATCCCTTGTCAATAATATATTTTCCAAAGAATTTGGACCTAGACATGTTATTAGTTTGTAGGAAAGGTTCTCTTGTTGTAGATTGTAGATTGCATACGAACATCGCAATCATGATGTACGTCAGGTTATGGTTGCTTATATCTTTACCCTAAGGACTTTAGTTTAGCATTGTGCTCAATGTAACTCTTATTAATTTGAACATGTGTTCAGCTACACTTTTTTGGACTCATTCTTCCATTTCTTAGTCGAGGCCACTGTGCTCCTAGTCAAAGACAGATATATGCAGTCGATTTCCAACATGTTGCCTCAGTACTCACTGGAGATGTTTTCTGCAGGAATCGCTTAATGGGTCACTGCTGAACTTGCTCACTTACCCGTGGATAGAGAAAAGAGTGAGCGAAGGGACACTGTCTCTCCATGGAGGTTACTATGACTTCGTCGAGTGTACTTTCGAGAAATGGACACTTGTCTACAGGGAGGGTCTTGAGGGTGGCAGCAAGTATGCAATCAAGAATCGTTCCTTCTGGGCCTGAAATACCAGCCAAAACATAGCTACACCGTCATCTTGTTTCTTTGATCATCGAAGTAGCTGCCTTTGAATATCTGTTGCTCTCTGATTCAGTGTGAAGTGAGCCATATATGTTGTTCTTGTTTGTGCAAATCTCATGTATTGCTATAATGTGTGAATTCAGAGCGTCCGCGGGACAATAAGTTCATGTATCATAGATTGGCATGTATCATAGATTGTGTTGTAATATAAATGTAATACTTGTACTGTGGTATAGCTTCATATAATGGAACATGCTATTTTTCGTTAGCAGATGAGTTGGTATCGATGTAATGAATCAGTTATTGCTGGTATGCGTATTTGATGGTAAGCTACCTTTCAGCTGACTTCGTTGAAGAAGAGTAGATAATGCCTGCATTTCTTGTCTTCTCAATTTTATAGGTTATTTCTAACAAAACCTGTTCAGATTCCTCCGGGAATTAGCTTTGACATGGACAAATACTTCAGAAGGAGGCTTCCTTGTAGAAACACAGACAAATGAGGTTAACCCAGATCATATCATTATGTTATTTTATCTGTCCTGTTAGCATCCATATTGTCAACTATCTGCACAGTAACTGGCCGGCAACTGCGGCGGCTCAACGACGGTGACAGGCAGTTCGTGGTGGTCATGGTCGTGCGCGTAAAAGATCCAGGAATTTCACTGTAGATTTGGTTTTTGAAAGAGTTTGAATATATATAGTCCCTAAGGCACTAGCCTAGTGGTAGTGCGGAGGGCCGTCCGAGCATAGGTCTCGGATTCGAATCCGACGGCTGGATGGCTTTGAATCACGGTCCAACTTAGAAAAATGACACCTCAAAAATAAAAATAAAAATTATATATATATATATATATATATATATATATATATATATATATATATATATATATATAGGAAAGATTTATGAAATGCCCAAAAACTAAAAAAGTTTTATGTAAAACCCACCGCTAAAAAAACTTTCATCGCGTGCCCAGAATTAGAGAAACTTATCCAAAGCGGGTTCCAAATGACCCTTTTGCCCTTCCTTTTAATTTATTGGAAACACCCACAAAACTGCTCTTAAAAAAACGTTTCAATACTCCATCTTCTTCCATACGCTGCTCACTTTCGAATCTAGGTTTTCTCCTCAAAAATCTTCAAAAACTCGTCGAAAAATTTCGGAAAGACCGGGACGAACGACAAAAGTGCTAAAACGGAGGTCAAAACATCATTTTTTTGCGAATCTAAAATTTCGGAAGGCCGTCTAACGATGAAGCTGTTACTTTCAGTCTCCTCGACGATACGCTCATTTTGCGACAAACGGGACCTCGTTTCGACCTCCCAGTCAAAAGTTATGGCCCTCCAAAGTTTCAGCTAACCATAAAATGCAGGAGAATGACATTCTCCGTCTTAATTTACACGGAGAATGACCATTCTCCGTCTTAATTAGGACGGAGAATGACATTCTCCGTCTTAATTTACACGGAGAATGGTCATTCCAGTGTTAAAACGCAGGAGAATGACCATTCTCCGTGTTAAAAACACGGAGAATGCCATTCTCCGTGTTAAATGAAACGGAGAATATCATTCTCCGTGTTAAATAAAACGGAGAATGGCATTCTCCGTCCTAATTAAGACGGAGAATGGCCATTCTCCGTGCTAAATTAAACGGAGAATGACCATTCTCCGTCTTAATTAGGACGGAGAATGCCATTCTCCGTGTAATTTATCACGGAGAATGGTCATTCTAGTGTTAAAACGCAGGAGAATGACCATTCTCCGTGTTAGAAACACGGAGAATGCCATTCTTCGTGTTAATTAGGACGGAGAATGCCATTCTCCGTCTTAAATAAAACGGAGAATGCCATTCTCCGTCCTAATTAAGACGGAGAATGACATTCTCGGTCCTAATTAAGACGGAAACGGAGAATGTCATTCTCCGTGTTAATTAGGACGGAAAATGGCATTCTCCGTCTTAAATAAAACGGAGAATGGCATTCTCCGTCCTAATTAGGACGGAGAATGCCATTCTCCGTCCTAATTAAGACGGAGAATGGTCATTTCCAGTGTTAAAACGTGTAATTTAGTTTTTTCAGGAATAAAGAGTTTCGTTCTTCTTTCAAAGCGATGATAATTCTTATGGAAAAGAAGAAGAAAGATCTTCTCTCCACAATTGAAGATCTGAGTTCAAATGTCTCCACGATGAAGATGATGATGATGGTGATGATGATGACGAGCGATGATCTGAGTTCGACTGAAGAAAAACACACCGAACTACGAACGATCTTTGCGATCTCTGCTGAATATGAGAGGAATGGAATTCAGATTTCCCGTGAAGAAGAAGAAGACGAAAATCGCAATCCAGATCTGAGTTTTTTGAATTCAAATACATATAGATGACCAATTCGCGCGGAGGGGTAGTTTTGGTATTATAAAAATAGCAGTTTCTAGCGGGTGGCATCTAAAAGGGAATCTTGGAATATTTAACGTGAAAATACTTAATTCTGGGTATTTCATAAAACTTATCCAGCGGGTGGGCATTTCATAAAAGTCCACCCCGAAATTGGATTTCTCAGCAATTTCCAGATATATATATCGTTTTCCTGAAATTAATCAGATCAGATTCTTCTTCAAATTTAAATTCGATTTTTAATCAAAATTGGGTTAATCTGAGGAGAATCTAATAGGGATTATGATGGAAAAGATTCGGTGGAATTTGGCCCTTGGTGTGATTTTGTGAAAATCTATCTGGAATTCTGAATTTGGAACCTGACAATAATGAACGGGAAACAAGGCGTCGAGGCCGGGCCTACCATGGAGGAGGAGTCGCGTCTGCCATCCAACCCCGAGCCCGTCCTCCTCTTCCTCCGCCAGCACTGCAAACTCTTCGATCCCTCTGGAGCTCGACCATGGCCTCCTCCACCATTTCTATGGAAGAAAAAAAATATTTTCTAAAACTATTTTAGCAAACAGAGTTTTTAACTTTTGTTTATTTAAGATGAAAATAAGAAAAAATGCTAAAATTAGGATATGTATACTCAAAGAAAATAATTTTATAATATTGTTTTAAATAATGTTATTCGTACCTTCAAATTGTTCCTTCTAATGTTTTAAAAATCGGACCGGACCGGACCGGCCGGTTCAACCGGTTCACCCGTGAACCGGTTGTTTTTCTGGTCCGATTCAGGATTGACCCGGTGTTTTTTAAAAATTAGTATTTTTTAAAAAAATTAATGTCCATAAATGATTAATTTGGACTACTTAGATTAACCCAGTAGTTGAACCATCTGGTTGAACCAATTTGACCCGACCCAGTACCTTGGCCGGGTCAAACATCGGTCCGATTTTTAAAACATTGGTTCCTCCAATACATCCCTCCTTATGTGGCAGCTGACGTGACATGTTAAATCATATTATGTGTAATCTGACATGACCGATGACATGATAAATATTAATATTAATGTTAATTAATATTAATTATTCAATTTTATCCATATTAATTAAATTTAATGCTAATATTAATATTAATTAAATAATTTAATGTTAATATTAATATTAATATTAATATTATTGTTAATATTAAGATTAATATTAATAATATTAATATTAATATTAATTTTAATATTAATATTAATTTTAAAATTTATCACGTCCACCGTCACGTAATGGAGGAGGATTTGGAAGAAACCGACCATAAGCTTTCGAGGGAGCACCTACAGGTGTGTGGGGCCCACTTTGTGGACCCACGCTATTCAATCCCTTGGCTCTGTCTGCCCCTGCATGCAGTAGGAACACAATAATAAATGACAAGAAAATATGGAATGTGGTCTTCTTCAGAAATCAGAACCAGTACTAATAATTTCCATGGAGGAGTCAGCTATATACATATAGCTAGCTAGCTAGCTTAGGTAAGAGAGGGAGGGGGGATCACAGTCGGTCGGTACTGAGTCACGGGTCAGTCATTTGACTACTGGTTGGCCCATATTGGCCTGTGCCAGTGCCACTGACGAATACTACTGCAAATTAAACTGACTACTGGTTTGTCTAGGTGGGAACTTATGAAGGCTTCTTCAACCCTCGTACCTACCTAATTTCTTTCAAACTTAGGTATTTAACATTACGTCACGGGAGGTCGCTAGTAAATTTTATACTTTTAAAGTTTACAAATATATATAACATGTCTACAAACTCTAGTATAATATCTTTAACAGTCGGTCTACCCAAACCGAAAGGGAGATCGCACTCTAAACCGCATGCCAAGTGTCTTCACCCTTCACTGGGTGGAACCGAGTGGCCGACATTAACGGAAGGATTGGACTTGTAGACCTCCGGATCCGACCAACGAAAGAGGGACACATTGTACCGTGATTTAAATCGTGACCTCCCACTCGGTTTTGAGAAGACTTTTTCTATCTTTAATGGAGTTATATTTATGATGGTTGTCGGTTGTCATCCTTGTTAGCAATTCGGCAAACGAAAAAAATTCGGGACGACAAAAGTACGAGTATAAATCGACACAATACAAGTAAAATACGGTAAAAATTCGGTCAAAAATTCGTCTAACAAAAAGCATTCGGATTAGATTTAATTCGTGTTTAGCACGTTTCATATGAACAAATTCGGTACTAAAAATTTGGCATATATATAGGGCCCACACACCTTTACTCCTTCATAAACAAGGGCTCAGAATGAGAATATGAAGAGGTTGGGGAACATTATATAAAGAAAAGAAAGTGAAAGTAGGATGATGCAACATGTGCAAAGACTCTTAGCTTTCTTTTTTTTAATTGTGCCAGTCTTAATATTTAATAGCAGCAAGAGTCAAGAAAGTGAAGACGGTTGGATTTCTCAGTCAAGTTTTTTGGTAATTGTGACAAACTCGTCTTCATTGGGGCTTGAACACCGACCACTTGGGCCGCATGCATCTCTCTTAACCACTTGGCTAGAGGTCATTTGTATATATATATATATATATATATATATATATATATATATATATGGAAAAACGGGATATGAGCCATAGGCTCATACTCTTAGACCATCTCCAATGGTGATTTCTAAAATTGAGTTCTTATCCTATTTGGCATTGTATTTTAAGAAGATTTCTATCCTAGTTGGAAGAGTTTCTACATAGAAATTATAGACATAAGACCATCTCCAATGGGGGTTTCTATCTTCCCTATTTCTATGGAAGAAATCCATTTTAGAACAAACTTCTCCCAATGGTAATTTCTATCACCATTTCTATCCTATGTGGCAATAATGTAGGATAGAACTTTCTAGGAGGGTTTCTACATGTAGAAACTCTCATAGAAATTCCCATCTCTCATGACAATTATTATTGGACCCACACCATTAAATTGGTCATTTTACTATGTGACACATAAGATAGAAATGGAGAACCATTGGAGATCATTTTTGTATATCTACAATTTCTATGTAAAAACTCTTCCAACTATGATAGAAATCTCCTTAAAGTACAATGCCAAGTAGGATAAGAACTCAATTTTAGAAATCACCATTGGAGATGGTCTAAAAAAAAGCTCCCCAATGGTTCTCCATTTCTATCCTATGTCACATAGTAAAAGGACAAATTCAATGGTGTGGGGCCCAATAATAAGACAAATTCAATGGTGTGGGGCCCAAAATAATTGTCATGAGAGATAGAGAATTTATATGAGAGTTTCTACATGTATAATCCTCCTAGAAAGTTTCCATCCTACATCATTGCCACCTAGATAGAAATGGTGATAGAAATCACCATTGGGAGAAATTTTTTCTAAAATAGATTTCTTCCATGGAAATAGGGAAGATAGAAATCCATTGGAGATGGTCTATATGAGCCATCCCACGTGGCTTCAATCTGGTCCAATAAAGTACAGTGACTTGGAATAGAAAATTTAAATAGATATAAATAAAAGATCTCATAAAGATTTGATAAATAACTTACCAAATCTTTACTTAGAAATTACCAATAAGTTTGCCTAGTAATTAAATATAAATAATGCCATTTGTCCCTTCAAATTAAAAAATTAATATTAACATTAACATTAAAATTAAAATTAAAATTACCATTAAATTAACATTAAAATTATATTAACAATAATATTACAATAATATTAATATTAATATTAACATTGACATTAACATTGACATTAATATTAACATTAACATTAACATTAAAATTAAAATCAATATTAAAATTAATTTAACATGAGATTAATATTAACATTATATTAACATTAATATTAACATTAACATAAAATTAAAATTAAAATCAATATTAAAATTAATTTAACATGAAGAAAATTAAAATTATATTAAAATTACATTAATATTAACATTAAAATTAACAATAATATTAATATTATTAATATTAATATTAGTATTAATATTAATATTACTAATTATGGGATCTTTTATTTCTATCTATTTAAATTCTTAGGTAAACATATTTGGTAAGTTCCTAAGCAAAAATATGGTAAGTTATTATTTATCAAGCTTTTATGGGATCTTTTATTTCTATCTATTTAAATTTATTATCAACTCAATATATTTTTATTGGTCCACATGAACACCTGGAATGGCTCATATAAGAGTATGATCCTATGGCTCATATCCCGTTTTCCCATATATATATATTATAAAAAAATATATAATATATATATATAATATAATATATATAGATATATATATATATATATATATATATATATAATCCCGTTTCCCTATATATATATATATATATCACATACAGAAATGTTCCAAAATCAGCCGCTGATTTTGTATTATAGAATTATCCTATATTTTATGGATTGGATTAAAATTAGTGGTTGAGATTAAAATGTAGACCCCACCACCTTTTTAAGTTATTTAATCTCAACCATGTAATTCCAATCCAACGTGTATAACATAGGTTGGTTTCATAATATAAAACCAATCGGTTGGTTCTAGAGCACTCATATATATAATATATATATATATTAATATATATATATATAATATATATATATTATATATATATATATATATATATTTATATATGAAGTTCTGCCATTGTTTCGTTTCGTTCCGATTTCCGTTTCTGCTGCACCATCAGATCAAGGGGTCCGTATGAATCATGTGTTTGCGCTCGCACGATACAACGTCGAGGACTATGGAACTCCCGCGGGATTCTGTGGACAATGCTTCCGATCCGGACCATATATATATATTATATATATATATCTATATTATATAATATATTATATATATATATATATATATATATATATATATATAATTTTTTTAAACATGTAAAATTAATATATTGGGCTATCTAAATAATTAAGCCAAATTAAAGTGGTCTATTTAAAAAATTGGCTTAAGGGTATAATTGTCATGGAATAATGTGTATATACCGGAGATAATTCTAATTTGATGAGGGGCCAAATTAGAAATATCACAACACAATATCTATATATGTGTATTCATTAGGGTTATGGTTCCCAACTCATACGGCCACCAAGAGAGGGTTTTCTCTATCTCTTCTGTATTTCCATCAACAAAGAGAGGAACAAAGATTTCATCTTTGTTATTAAGGACCGTAGCGGGTTGGAAGATCAAACCCATAAAGAGACGTGTGCTTCAAGACCCGTCAAGCAAAGACAATGGATTCAGGTACGCTTTCGTAATTTAATTTATATTTATGTTCTTCATCTCATGAATCGACATGGTACAATAAAATTCCAACAAGTGGTATCAGAGCCTCCTTGTTGATTTATGAGATTGAAGGTTTAGATTTAATTTTGTTGTTGTTTAGGAACCATAGATCGTAAGATCTAATTTAATTTAGGGTTTTGATTGTTCGATCAAATTTTTTATGATCCAGAAGTTCTTTTAGTGGTTGGACGACGATAGTATTTTATTTGATTGAAGTATAGCAAGAAAGATGAGAGCTTTTATTGAGATAGAACCAGACATTATATTGCTTCTTTATTATTTAAAGCTATATTATTTGGGGTTAAGGATCATGGGCATATTCTGATATTGCTAGACTGGGTCGAATCCTTCTTGAACGTGCCTATGTAATAAGCAATGGGTAATTTTTTTTAGCAATGGATTTAACTTCATTGCATTTGGTTTATAAGCAAATTTTGGAAAAAAATTGAACGTGCCTATGTTCAAGTAATATGCTCTGTGTTGTTTTTTTTAACCTAAAAGCAGATTAAATATTTTTATTTCAGTTTGCCAATTTTTTTTTAAAAGTTGGTAATTTTGGTAGCAAAAGGAATATTAATTTTGCAAAGTAGATGATTCGTTGTTGGAAACATATTCAGGATGCTACTTTTGGCTAGGAATGACAAATGTTGTTCCTGTTGAAGATATATAAATGGTGTTGGAGTTATTCACATGTTATACGTACTTGAAGTTTAAGGATTAAAGTTTCTTAATCAATATGTTATTGCTTCTATATAGCTACATGATGCTCCATTATCCATAATGTACTCTCTTATTTGGATTTATTTGGTCTGTTTGCTATATGTTCTCCTTTGGATGCATATCTTCAGTAGATTATTTTATTTGAAGTAACTTTTTTTTGGGTTATTTGATATAATCTGTTAATGCATATTTGACCTTCTATAGATTATTCTATTAAAGTAATCCTTATGCATTATTTGATATTATCTTTGGATGCATATCCTCCGCAGATTTCATGAATTTTGTTATAGTGATAATATCCAATTTTGCCAAATTGAAATTCATGATTATGCTTTTGATTACTTTATTTGAGTAATAATCTTATGAATAGCATGTATATAAAGTTTTGGACATGATTCAGTTTTGTAAAATTTAGTCAACATTCAATTTTTTTGGTGCCTTTTATGACTAGCAATAGTTGTCCAATATTCTAAGTAGACTCATTGAAACAATATGTCACCAAAGTGACCTCTCTTGCGTAGATAGTCTATGAGGGATGTTGGATGTTTGTGTGTGTAGATTCATGCGAGCATTAACCGGCCCAAAGGAAGGTTAATACTTGGCCGAATTGCATACAAACTTGTAGTGATAAATGTATGACAATTATACGGTTTACATGTGAATAATAACCCGATCCAAAGATAGGCTTATTATTTGACATGACTTATTGTCAACATTTGATCATTACACAAAGAGTACCACTTGCAGTTAATATCACTGTCCAAAGACTTGATATTAATGATGTACTAGGTTCTTGAGATAGGGTTCACCATTATTGAATTTGTTTGACTATATTTTACGCCTTGGTTATTAATTAGAGCATATTGTTTATTTATTTTGTTCTTTTTTCAGCTAGTGTGCTACAATATCTGCTAATCTGAACTCAATTCCAATGCTTAAGGGACAAATTTCAAGGACTGGAAAGAGAACATATATATTGTTCTCGGGTGCATGGATCTAGACCTTGCACTTATGATTGAGCGTCCCACTACTCATAAGGATGCAGTTCATCTGGTGACAGAGCGAACTTCGAGCAGTAGGAATGCTCAAACCGCATGGGTCTAATGATCATAAAGCGCGGTATTCCAGAGGCATTCAGGGGGTGCAGTATCTGATGATGTTACTAATACTAAACAATTCCTTGCTGAAATCGAGAAGCAATTTGCAAAGAATGATAAGGCGGAAACAAGCACACTTTTGTTGCGCTTGATTACCATGAAGTAAAAAGGCAAAGGTAACATAAGGGAGTACATCATGGAGATGTCTCATATTGCTTCAAAACTTAAGGCACTTAAGCTCGACTTGTCGGATGACTTGCTCGTTTATTTGGTATTGCTCTCACTTCCTACACAGTACAATCAGTTCAAGGTCAGTTACAACTGTCAAAAGGAAAATGGACTCTAAATGAGCTCATTTCGTACTGTGTACAAGAAGAAGAGAGATTGAAGCAAGATAAACTGAAAGTGCTAATTTGACTACCACCCCTAAAGACAAGTATAAGGGCACTAAGCAAAAAAATACAGAAGCTACTAAGGGTCCAGTGCAAAAGAAACAACAAACTGAGGCCAATGGTTGTTTCTTTTGTGGCAAGCCGGGACACGTAAGAAGGAATGTACAAAGTACCACGCATGGCGTGTAAAGAAAGGTACATTTCTTAATTTGGTATGATTTTCTTCAGTATTAAGAAACACATGGTGATTAGATTTTGGTGCAACTACTCACATCAGTGTTTCTATGCAAGGTTGCCAGATCTACCGAAACCCAATTGATGGTGAAAGACACATCTATGTGGGAGACGGCAAGTCAGTAGAAGTGGATGCAATAGGACAAATTTTGGATATTAGTTATTATTGGATTTGATAGACAATTTTATCTAAAGCTTTTATTGTATCGTCTTTTAGACGAAATTAGTTTCAGTTTTCTTGTTTGACAATCTTATTTACCATTGTTCATTTGGGATCAATAAAGTTGATCTATCTTTAAATTCAAAATAATGTTGGTATTATTTTATTTTTAAATGTTCGTGACATGCTATTATCACTTGAAACTATTGCGTCCTATAAAAAAATCTTGCATATGGAACCACGTGGTACTAAACACAAAGATAAAAAAAAAAATTTAGACGAGAAGTGTAATTTTTTTGAGGATGTAAGTTTGGGGGAGAAATAAAGTCAATGACATTATCTTTGAGGAGGAATCGATTGCGTCCTACTATCACTTTTGACGATGTGCAAGATTCTGCACCTGTCATTGATCAAGAAGTGAATTCAGAGCCTCAATAAGACAATGTCGAATTACCTCTATAAGTCGATGTTGAGCTACCTCAACAAGACAACATAAAAGCACCCCTCATTCAAGATAAGGTAATTGTTTCTGAGGAACAAACTCAACAACCTCAAGAGAAGAGGAAGGGATTGTTTATTAAAGAGACTTTCTCTTCGGTTTCTTTGAAAGACTCTTTTAAACCAATCATAGTACTTGTTGTACATTTTAATATTGAGCTACATCAATGGATGGCAAAACGGTATTTCTCAATGGTAACATTGACGAAATAATTGATATGGTACAACCAGAAAAC